>CM042171.1:746613-1126613 GCA_023376005.1 Doryteuthis pealeii | reverse complement strand
CGGAGGGTGCATATATTTGCTAGTAATATTTTATTACATTAAAACTTAAATACTTGCACCTGGAGGGTGCATATATTTGCTAGTATATATAAAAAATGGTGTTGAGTTTTTCCTTCCTTTCAAAGATAAATATTGCTCTGTATATAATCTAATAAGATTATTATACATTGAAATCTCTGTAGTGATTTAAAGATTCACTGTATTTGTACATAATGGATCATACAATAATAATACAGTGTATCTTAGAAATCACATATAGAATCATCCTTACTACCAAGTTTTGGATACCTCTCTCTCTCTCTCTCTCTCTCTCTCTCTCTCTCTCTCTCTCTCTCTCTCACACAACACACACACACACACCACACACATATATATAATATATATATATATATATATATATATATATATATATATATATATATATCAACGGGTTAATACTCATCCTGTTTGAAAAAGAGAATTTGTCTATCGTCGAGTTTGGAATATGTCTTCTTTTTTCAAAAACTGTTACAATAAGAGATACATGACTGTCGCTGGCCGAGAAAAGCATTGGCTTTCTTTTTAAAAATGTTATTCTTTAATTTCATTCATGACTTTCACGATCAAAGTCATGCCGAATTTCGAACGATTACCATAATCGTTCGAAATTCGGCATGACTTTGATTCGTGAAAGTCATGAATGAAATTAAAGAATAAAATTTTTAAAAAGATAGAATAAAAAAAAATGATATTACGTCACAGCATTAACCTATGGCTCCTCGCCATGTCTTAGTCCGAAATACGCATTTACGTGGAATTTTTAGTTTATATATATATTCTTAAGTTAAGAGAAAGGAAATGAATCCGACAGTATGAGTATGCTGTTAAAGTGAAAAGATTTTATATCATATTCATAGCTAATATTGAACAATATTTCGATTTATAAAAATCATCTTCAGAGCTTGTTTATACTCCGATTAGATCGATTTTGGTGGAGTTACGTCACACAATTTCGAAAGAAAAATAACGGCTAATAACAAATCCTTTCGCTTCATCATTTTTTCTCCCATATACTGTATTTCACTTCTACCCAGATAGTCTCTAGTCTCTAAACCTTGACAAAGGATGAAGGTCCACCCGAAATATCGGAATTAATCGAACCAGGGACGGAAAAACAGCTGAATATTAAAATTCTGTTTTTAGTTCTGTTTTTCCATGCTACAAAATACAAGAACAAAGTTATATATATATATATATATATATATATATATATATATATATATATATATATATATATATATATATATATATTATAACATTACCATAGACAGATAGATAATGAACTGGCATAAATATTTAATAAAGATAGATAGATAGATTCCAACAAATCCTCTGAGGTATTTCCTCTAACATTAGAAATACATTTTGATTTGTCGCATAAATCTCGACGCCAATCGTTTTCACCTTCAGGTGGAATTCTAAAGCGGAATTGAATAGTTTCATTTTGCTGTGTTTACTCTTAAACAGGGACGAGAAAGTCGAAGACTGACAAAGAAACAGATGTCGACTCATCTATACTGCTACCTTCTTTTCTGCCTCTACACCAGGTCACATGACTTCCGTTTCAAGATAAATCACTTCCGTTCCTTTTATTAATATGTTGATGGTTCTTTTGCGGGGAAGGGTGGAGGGATTATTTGCTTGTTTTTTTTTGTTGTTTTTTGTTTATTTACTTTTATCAAATACTATTTCATTTTCTTTTTCTTTCTTTCTTTATCTAATCTAAGAGAGAGACACGCTCACGCAGAGTTATTTAAACGGCCAGAAAACACACACACACAACAGACACACACACACAAACACATACACTTACACACACATATATATATATTATATATATATATATATATATATATATATATATATACTAGCAATATATGCACCCTCCGGGTGCAAGTATTTAAGTTTTAATGTAATGAAATATCGTATTAAATTAGAAACACTAATAAAACTAAATAAGAATGCAGATAAAAAGATTTGAAACAGAGGGGGATATAATCTAAAAATAGAACAACTGAAACTTACTCTTCCATCACTCTCGTCTTTCATTGTTATTTTTTCTAATTTAAGTATTTAGTTATAAGAGGAAGTAAAGAATAAAATGACAGTTATTTTATCTTGTTAATGGATTTCATTTAAGATTCATTGAAGAGATTTTTGCTTATATTTATTAAAATAAAACCAAACAGTTAGAAATCAATAATACTAAGCACATATTTATTAAATTCGATTTTTTAATATTAATATGCAAAATAGCCTTTCCGTTCACACTGTAAACTGCTATCTTGTTGTATATATAAATACAATTGCATGTTGTCAGTATGTAAACATAGTTAACAGTATTAATAATGTAAGACAATTTTATTAATAATTAAGGTTTAGATAAAAATAAAAATCATGGAGAATGTGATGTCAATAACTAAGAGAATTGTGACTTGAGTAGAAATATAGTTTCGGTTACAGACAGAAAAACACACAATCTCCATTATAATAAGATATATATATATATATATATAATCCAAAAGTCCAGAGAAGAAATCTTCCTTACGACACAAGAGTTTTATTTAAAAAACATGTCGCAGTTTGAGAGCTCAATGTGTGCTCTTAATGTTAGGGTCACAGAGCAAATATCTTATTATAATGGAGATTGTGGATTTATCTGTCGGTAACCGAAACTATATCACTATACAAGTCACAATTCCCTTAGTTATTTACATCATATTCTCTATGATTTTTTTTTTATTTAAACCTCAGTTATTTATAAAATTGTTTTCTATCATTAATACTGTTGACCATATCTACTTACTATTAACATGCAATTGTATTTATATATACAAGAAAATAGCGGTTTACAGTGTGAATGGGAAGGCTAATTTGCATATTGATCTTAAAAAATTGATTTTAATGAATATGTGCTTGGTATTATTGACTTCAATTTTTTTGGTTTTATCTTAATGAATATGAGAAAAAATATCGGGGATAAATATTAAAAGAAATTCATTAACAAGAAGAAATAACTGTGATATTATCCTTTACTTCCTATTTTAACTAAATAGTTAAATTACGAAAATTTACCAATGAAAGATGGGAGTAATGGAAAATGATGGAAGAGTTAGTTTCCAAGTTGTTCTATTTTTCAATCATACCTCCTCTGTTTCAAATCTTTTTTATCTGCATTCTTATTCAGTTTCATTTGCCTTTGTAATTTAACAGGATATTTTATTATATTAAAACTTAAATACTTACACCGGGATGGTGCATATATTTGCTAGTATAAGTAAAGAAATAACAAAAGACTCAGAGATTTAGCTTTACAGTCTATTTCAGGGAGCTTAGACAAATTGTCTAACTCGCCCAATTCATCAGATGCGAAAGATTCACATCTATATATATTAATATATATATATATATATATATATATATATATATATATATATATATATATGAGAAGTAATGGATTGGGTAAATCCGACAAGATTTGGTTGAAATAGAGGAAAATGTGGATAAAACAACAATAATGTAATTTCCCTAATGTTTTTTGTTGGTTTTTCTTTTTCTTTTTTCAAATATCATTTCCACATTTATTTTTCTATGTTTTCTTTATAAAATCCGACGCAGGGAGATTCGGGTTCTTGGCAAATGTTTAAAGCGCTAACTGTTTCCCTATCCAATTGGGAATTTCCAGACCCTTTCAAGAGACCCAGAGAGACAGAGACAGGGAGAGAGACAGAGAGAGGGAGGTTTAAAAACAAAGTAAATTATCGTAAAGAGAAAGATAGCGACAAAGACACATGTACGTTGAGAGAGAGAGAGAGAGAGAGAGAGAGAGAGAGAGAGAGAGAAAGTGAGAGGTGTGTGAGGAGAGGAGAGAAAGTGAGAGTGTGGTGAGAGAAAGAGAGAAAGAGACAGAGAGACAGAGAGACAGAGAGAGAGAAAGTGAGAGTGTGTGTGAGAGAAGGAGAGAAAGTGAGAGTGTGTGTGAGAGCAAGAGAGAAAGAGAGAGAGACAGACAGAGAGAGAGAGAAGAAAAGAGAGAGGAGATAGAGAGAGAAAGTGAGAGTGTGGGTGAGAGAAAGAGAGAAAGAGACAGAGAGACAGAGAGAGAGAAAGTGAGAGTGTGTGTGAGAGAAGGAGAGAAAGTGAGAGTGTGTGTGAGAGCAAGAGAGAATTAGAGAGAGACAGACAGAGAGAGAGAGAAAAGAGAGAGAGAGAAAGTGAGAGTGTGTGTGAGAGAAGCAGAGAAAGTGAGAGTGTGTTGTGAGAGCAAGAGAGAAGAGAGAGAGACAGACAGAGAGAGAGAGAAAAGAGAGAGAGAGAAAGTGAGAGTGTGTGTGAGAGAAGCAGAGAAAAGTGAGAGTGTGTGTGAGAGCAAGAGAGAAAGAGAGAGAGACAGACAAGAGAGAGAGAGAAAAGAGAGAGAGAGAAAGTGAGAGTGTGTGTGAGAGAAGCGAGAAAGTGAGAGTGTGTGTGAGGCAAGAGAGAAAGAGAGACAGACAGACAGAGAGAGAGAGAAAGAGAGAGAGAGAAAGTGAGAGTGTGTGTGAGAGAAGCAGAGAAAGTGAGAGTGTGTGAGAGAAAGAGAGAAAGAGAGAGAGAGGAGAGATAGAAGTGAGAGTGTTGTGAGAGAAGCAGAGAAAGTGAGAAGAGAAGAGAGACAGAGAGACAGAGAGACAGAGAGAGAGGGTGGCCAAAAACAAAGTAAATTATCGTAAAGAGAAAGATAGCGACAAAGACACATGTAGGTTGAGAGATAGAAAGTGATAGAAAGAGAGAGAGAGAGAGAAAGAAATTGAGAGAGAGAGTGAAGAGAGAAAGAGAGAGGTACAGAGAGAGAGGGGGGGAAACAAAGTAAATCATCGTAAAGAGAAAGATAGCGGCAAAGACACATGTAGGTTGAGAGAGAGAGAGAGAGAGAGAGAGAGAGAGAGAAATTGACGAGAGAGAGAGAGAGAAATTGAGAGAGAGAGAGAGAGAGAGTAAAGAGAGAAAGAGAGAGGTACAGAGAGAGAGGGGGGGAAACAAAGTAAATCATCGTAAAGAGAAAGATAGCGACAAAGACACATGTAGGTTGAGAGAGAGAGAGAGATAGATAGATAGAAAGAGAGAGAGAGAGAGAGAGGGACAGAGAGAGAGAGAGGGGTAAAACAAAGTAATTTAACGGCAAGAAAAAGATAGAGACAAAGACACATGTAGGTTGAGAGAAAGAGAGAGAGAGAGTGAAGAGAGAAAGAGAGAAAGGCAGAGAGCGAAGGGGGTAAAAAAAACTCAAAGTAAATTGTCGGAAAGAGAAAGATAGCGGCAAAGACAATGTAGGTTGAGAGAGAGAGAGAGGGAGTGAGAGAGAGAGAGAGAGAGTGAAGAGAGAAAGAGAGAGGTACAGAGAGAGAGAGAGAGAGAGAGAGAAGAGAGAGAAGAGAGAGAGAAAGAGAGAGGTACAGAGAGAGAGAGAGAAATTGAGAGAGAGAGTGAGAGAGAAAGAGAGAGGTACAGAGAGAGAGAGAGGGGGGAAATAAAGTAAATCATCGGAAAGAGAAAGATAGCGGCAAAGACACATGTAGGTTGAGAGAGAGAGAGAGAGAGGAGAGAGAGAGATCTTCGAAGCCTCTCCTCCAAATATTTATTTTTTCTTTCTTTCATTTAAGTTATTTTTCATTTAAATTATTTTTCTTTTGTGTATTTGTTTGTTTGTTTTGTTATATGGGGAAGAGGGTCTTTTGCATGTCGTAATTTGTAAGAAGAGGGAAAAAAACGAGTCCTTTAACAGGCTTCAGGAGAGAGAATGACAAGCAGGGTGGTTTTTTCTTTGCAGTTGAATTAATATGAAGGGAGTTTCATTGATTCCTCCCCCTAGGGCTTCCTATATCCGCTTCTTCGTCGTTTACGCAAAGAAAAAAACCCTAAAAGCCCTCCAGAATTGAAAAAATGCTTTTATGTTTCATGTTTTAAATGAAAAGATGCTTCGGGCTGAGACCTATACACACTCACGCAGAGTTATTTAAACGGACAGAAATACACACACATACACACGAACACACACACACACACACACACACAAGATAGAGAGAGAGAGAGAGAGAGAGAGAGAGAGAGATAAAGTTAAAGTCGTGGGTAATGGACACGTCAAACCCAAGTTCAAATCCTGGTTGTGGTAATTGCATTTCACTTAGCGCTAATACCCTTGGGAAAGGTATGAATCCTACTCTCCCTCCAGCTATGGATAAATAGTAGGGCAGACTGGGCTCTTTAACCTTGGTTAGGCAACCGGTCTAAGAGAAGGAAAACTCTAAATTCAAACCTGTTAAACTCCGCTTAAGAAATTGACCTTGTGTCGCATCCTGCTCGTGCGGAGGGTTCGATAAATATATATATTTATATATTATTCGTTTGCAAATTGACGTCGTGATCCAACGTGCAAGTAATGGTTTGAATGTGTAGAAATCTCAGATCAGGATCACGTGACTATGAATTACTTTAGGCTGTAGACTACGCACCTATGTCAGATGCATTTTTGTATTATAGACTCTAAATTGATAGATATTTTGTTAGGTTTTAGCTGTTTGTTTATTCTTTTTTATAAGTACAGCTTCTTTTTATTTGGAGTTTAGTTTTGCTGTTTATGCTACGTATCATTTTTGTGTTATCTATTAAAATTTTGGAGGGTGTGGCACTTTCGTAAGATGTGTTTGTTGATGTGTAAACGGATGCTGTTGGCATCATATTCTATAGAATTGTACAGTCTTCATCCTCAATTGCGACATCTCGCTCACGAACATGAAAAGGTTAATAAAAAACTCAACTCTAAATACTTGTCTGTCATCTTTAATAAAATGTGCATACAAGAAAATTCATACCCGAATAATATATATATATATATATATATATATATATATATATATATATATTATTCAGGTATGAATTTTTTATATATATTATATGAGAATTATATATATATATATATATAGGAGGTAGATTTAGAAGGCCATCACAATGCAGTTTGGAATAAATAAAAAATAATAATACGGTAACAATGGTGGTGTGTGTTGACCTGTATTTTTTTTATTATTTCTTTTTCATTCGCACATACCCACGTACAAAATCCCGCGCTAGGATACAGTCTTAACGTCACAGCCAACACGCATTTTCAATGTCACGCGCATTACAACATACGCACACGTACAAAAAAAAAATAAAAATAAAAATAAACGCATTCACGCTCACACGGGAATACAGTTATTTCAAAAATAACGTCATTTTCAAAAAAAAAATTCATTTTAGGAAGAAATGCCATAGCTGTACTGCTTCAGTTCAATTCTTTTGATAAAGAGTATTACCTCGAAAATTCAAGAAATAATTTAAAAAAATACAGGTCAACACACACCACCATTGTTACCGTATTATTATTTTTTATTTATTCCAAACTGCATTGTGATGGCCTTCTAAATCTACCTCCTAACCATACATACACAATGCTTCAAGCAAATTATGAAACTCTTTATATATATATATATATATATATATATATATATATATATATATATATATATTATATAGTAGAACAGGCAACATTAGACGGAAATACAAAAAAATTGAATCATTTCTCAACAAAGTAAGACACATTTTATCTTTTCCAATATCTTTTTAATAATTATATTAATTCAATGCTTCAATAAGGAGTCCGGTGGAGTTGAAGAGGACTTCTCCTAAAATTATTTTTTTCTACTAAGAAAGGTCCTTTGGAAAATATTTTTACATTTATTCCAATCATTTCATTCACTTTTTATTCCATTCATTCATTCGTTTTTTCCATTAATTTCTTACTATATATATATATATATATATATATTATATTAAATATATATATATTATATATATATATTCGGGAAATATATCAGTGGTTTGAAGAAGCTCGTGAGCATACTCGCGAGTGGAAATGGTCCATAACCATGGTATTTAAGGCCTTTTATTCCCATGCTATCTAAGGCCTTTTATTCCCAAATAACTTTGCTTTGTTTACAATGATTAAACATTGAGCTCTCATACGGAACCTGAACTCTACAACAAACTACTGGTAGAGAATTAGGAACCCATCTTCTCTTTTTNCAGCACTGAAGAGAGCTGAATTGAGTGCGTTTGGCAGAGACTGGAGTGCATATGTGCGTTTGGGCCGGAGACTGGAGGGCATTTGTGCATTTGGGCCGGAGACCAAGGGGCATTGTGTGTTTGGGCTGAAGACCGGAGTGCATTTTTGCGCTTGGCCGAAGACCGGAGTGCATTTTTGTGCGCTTGGGCCGAAGACCGGAGTGCATTTTTGCGAATGGGCTGGAGACCAGAGGGCATTTTTGCGATTAGGCCAGAGAAGCAACAGTTCTCCTACTTCAAGAGAGCTTGAGAACAAAAATGCCACCCCCACCCTGCACGTTTTGTCATGCGGACATCAGGCGGCCCCACACACACACACACAAAAAAAATACAGCCTTACACAATATACACACATAAGATTTATATTTACTTTCAGGAACTCTACATAAACAATAACAAACAAATTACATTCTATGCAAAAAAAAAAAAAAAAAACAACAAAAAAAAAAAAATTAAACAACATTATCATTTCCACAAACTTACTTATGACCGTACAATTTCTAAAAATATTAGAAAATTGATAAAAGGTATTGTTGTAATTTTTAAAATTATTTTTTTAATTGTAACTTGACTTGTTCACTAATAAAAGCTTTTTCTTTTTTCTAAAATTGGGATCTTTGTTAATTTCTCTTCTGAAAAACGTTCCTATAAGGCCAAATTTTTGTTTTAGTAGAAAAGTAGTAACATAATGAGCAACACTATGTACAGAAAATACCTAATTGGTAGATAAAATCCATTTGAAATATAAAGGGAATAATTCTAAGTGTTATATTTCATATTTTTAGATTCTACAAAGTTATTATTATTATTATTATAAGTCACCTCATGTCTCCAGGACTCTTCTGAGTATTCTGGCAGATTGCAGCATTCTGGGTGGTTTCATAGACCTTTCTGTAGTGTGTTGATATAATAATAATAATAATAATAATAATAATAATAATAATAAAAGATTTTGCGGTAATAGAGATGAGACTGTTAACCATATACTCTGTGAATGTAGCAAACTAGCACAACGAAAATACAAAACTAGACACGACTGGGTTGGGAAGGTGATCCACTGGGAATTATGCAAAAAATTAAATTTTGACCACACAACAAAATGGTATATGCATAAACCAGAATCTGTTCTTGAGAACGAAACGCACAAAATTCTCTGGGACTTTGAGATAAAAACGGATCACCTTATCCCAGCAAGAAGGCCAGACCTAGTGTTGATAAACAAAAAAGAAAGAACTTGTCAACTGGTGGATTTTGCAGTGCCAGCAGATCACAGAGTGAAGTTAAAGGAAAATGAAAAAATAGACAAATATCTGGACCTTGCCAGAGAACTGAAAAAGTTATGGAATATGAAAGTGAAAGTAATACCAATTGTAGTTGGTGCACTTGGAACAGTCCCAAAAGGATTAGAAACGGGCTTGGAAAGTTTGGATATCAGAGGAAGGATTGAAACCATTCAGAACACTGCACTGCTGCAATCTGCCAGAATACTCAGAAGAGTCCTGGAGACCTGAGGAGACTTGCTGTCACTCAGACTCCAGTGAAAGACCATCAGCTAACACTGATGTGAAAACTCAAAAGGAGTAAATAATAAAACAATTGTTTTAGAAATCAATAAAAAAAAACACTACGAAGAGAAAATACCAAATTAATAGCTAATTTTTTGCATATGTAATTTAATCAGTAACAATATAAATAACAAAATAAATAAATAAATAATATAAAACATTATGTACCGAAAATACGTAATTTAATGATAAAAAAATATTTATTTATTTAATAAATAGGCAATTAGAATAAGCTCCTTTGAATTCAATGGCCGTTAGCCATTTTGGTTTGAAACCCTCGCAAATTTTTTTTTTTTTTTCAAAAACTATACAACTGCATGCATAAATATAATAAAATGTGTTCTTAATAACAATTAAGTTCATTTCAGATAATGTCCAAGCAAAATTTTATCGTAGGAATTTACTTTACAAAAGTTAATTACCTTTCCAGCAAATTACGTTTTCTTTTCTTTTATATTTGTAAAGAAAGTTAATACGCTGAATGTTATACTTACTTCTTTCCTTTTTTCTTTTGTCTGATTTCTTTTCTTTGGGGCTATACAACGTTAAAGAAGATGGAGAGAAAAAATGAAATATTTTAAATAGAACTAATATTTTCTGGTAGAATAAAAAACTATCGTTGATTTGCAATAAATAGAGAAATATTTTCTTAAGAGCGATAAAACAAGGGACATAATTCTGATCTTTTTCTCATTTATTTCGGAACATATTTATTTATTCATCCTTTATTCTTAGACGAAATATATTAGGGACTGGCAGAAAAAATAGGATACTACGAGTTTTAAAAGCGAATTAAGAATAATTAAATCTATTATTTAAGGTTAAACTTTGTCTAAATCGATAAGTAGTAGCATAATAACCATCATTAAATAAAGAAAAATATAATTACTAGGTACCACCAGACCGTTTATGCCATCTTGAATAAAACGGAAATAGATATTTCCGAACTTTGTTTATCAAAAATCTCGTAAAAAAAAGATCGTACAGGGTTGTTACAAAGAAAAATAGTTAATTCAAAGATCAAATTATCCGATTGGGTAAAATTACATCGTTATCTTAAAAAATAAAACAAACCTGTCCGTATTACATGCGAAAGGGTAATTTTCAGACCGTAATATAGACAGAAAAGTTACTAATTATTTCCCTTTTACGATTACCCGTAAAAGTATGGAATGAAAATTTGAATATTTTTTCTAAGAGAAAAACTGATAAAATAATCTATTATACTTACTTTTTATTTTAATTATTGAAAAAAGTTAAATAAAATAATTTTTTTCACGCTAACACTGTCAGCCTAACAGGAACAAACTTTGGTTACTTAGAAGCGTCACGTCTCTTTGTAAAACAAATGTCAGCAATGCTCTTCCGTACATTCTAAGAATCACACATTACTATTCAACAACAAAAATTACAAATTCTTTTAAAAATATTAATCGAGCTCGTATCGGATCAATGTTTAGTGCACCTGAATTATAAAATTCATATTTTTAAACATCCGTGAAAAATTCGATTTTTTGACGCAGGAAAAAAAAAAATTAATTTATTTCACGCAGAAAATAAAAATATTTAATCACACAAAAGATTGAAAATCTCTTAAAAATTAATTTCTTTAAAAAAAAAAAATTATTTTTGACAATTTAATAGAATATAGTACATACCAATTATAAAAGAAAAAAAAAGTTTTCAAATATTAATATTATGACATTTTTTTGCACTTTTTATTTCCGATTTCATTAATTTTTCCTCAAAAAACTAGACGTCGTACATTCATACAATTTCATTGATATAGTTATTCAGACTCTTATCTTTATAGAAAAAAAGAAAAAAAAAATTTTCTGACGCGTCAGTTTTTTTTATCTC
Organism: Doryteuthis pealeii; assembly: GCA_023376005.1. NCBI lineage: Eukaryota > Metazoa > Mollusca > Cephalopoda > Myopsida > Loliginidae > Doryteuthis > Doryteuthis pealeii. Next base: position 1,115,010 of record CM042171.1, on the reverse strand, counting down.
ATAAAATAAAATAGGGGGGGGAATAGACCTCGTAAAAAATATTTCCCCTAATATATTTTAGAAAAAAAACTATTTCAGATGTATTTACATCCAATGGTAAACATTTATGGAAATTTTCGTGAAAATCAGATTATTAATTGATTTTTCATAGAATTTTTTTAAAAATCCTCTTATCGTAACTTGTTTTTAGCTACGTTAAATTTCAGTTGATTTAACAGTGCAAAAATGAAAACATTGTTTTCAATCATAATTTTCATTAATTTCGTAAGCTGATAAACAATTTAAAAAATCATCAGGAGTTTGTTTAATGTTTTTCTTTCGAATGGAAAAAATCTTTTCAAGAAAATATTATTTTTTCTGCAAGTTTCATTGTGTTAAATGTAGGGGGGGGGGGGTAAATTGCACAGGGTCAAATTGGTGGTACCTAATAATTACATATGCAGTTTATTTTTAAAAGATTTAAAACTATTTGTTTTGGTCAATTTCGATGCCATCCGCCATTTAGGCTGTTTTTCAATGATTTTAGGCACTTGTTTACAATTTTAACGTAACATTTGGGATGGAAAAAAATTTACCAAAAATCAGGTGATTATCCGATTTTAATGAAATTTTCAGTATTGATTTAACAATTAATGAATTTTATAATGCATCAGTTATTTTATTTCAAAACTTTAATTTAGTATTTTTGCTATGAAAAATTAATATATAAAATTCATTTAAAATATGAAAAGCCTGATGGTAATTCTAAAATCTTATATTTTTAGACTCTCAAAATAAATATCTACTTAATTCAAAACTTATTTTAGGCGCCAAAAGTAATAAGTTTTGAAGAAAAACTCGATTGAAAATGTACGCCCTCCCCTTTTAAGCAGAAAAAAACATCGATATATAATTCTTTCTTTTATAAAATAATAGCCAATTGAATAATTATCGAAATGAGTAAAAAAGAAATCTCCAAAACATTAATTATTTATTATTTTTTTACATTTTATTTTTCGATTTTCGGTACTTATTTTCTCATAGAAACGCCACCGTAAAAAAATTTTTTTTTTTCTATTCATAATTTCAGTCTTTTATCTCATTATTTATACCGTAATTAGTAATGAAAATGATCAACTTGCAAAACATTTTACGCCCCCAACATAAGGGGGTCAAAATTAAGTGACCTGAAAAAAATGAGAAAGTTTTGAAATAAAATATATAATGCATTATAAAAATCATTCATTGATACATAAACACTGAAAATTTCATTAAAATCCGATAATTTCCTGATTTTTCGTAAATTATTTTCTGTAGGGGGGCTAAAGTCACTTTGTCAAAAACGTATTTTTGGCTCCGTTTGCCAGTCCCTAAAATATATCAAATATATTTCTTGAAATTTTGCTATATGCCCCCTACCCCAATTTTTTAAAAAAGAAATTATGAAAAAAATGAAAATAAAAAGAGATTACTATATGAACTAAATAAAATAGAATAACAAATAAACATATCATAGGGCTACCCAATTTTTCGTCTGCTAATCCTTTTAAAAACGAATTAAAATTAATTAAATCGATTATCTACGGTCAAATTTTTGTCTAAGTCGAAAAGTAGTGACATGTTGAGCATCAATGAAAAAAAAAAAGCAAAATAATATTACACATCTAAATTATTCTTAATATATTTAAAACGACCTTTTCGGTCTAGTTTTCGATCTCGTTTGGCCGGAAACACTTTTTAAAAGTGGCCAGTTTACAAAATTAATGTAACATTCACGATTGCAAAAACATTTACCAAAAATCAGGGAATTATCTAATTCTAATGAAATTGTCAGCATTGATCTATCAATTAATGAATTTTATAAAGCATCAGTTATTTCATATCAAAGTTTTAATTAAGTATTTCTGCTATAAATTAATATATAAAATTCATTTAAAATAAGCAGCATCATTTTAAGTTTAAAATATCATATCATTAGATTCTAAAAAATATTTTTAATAACTACTTTACTTTAGTATCAATCGCCCATACTTTTGGAAATTTACTTTTAAATGGAAGAAATATTGTTGTATTTTTTTTCTTTTATAGAATAATAGCCAATCAAATAATTATTGATTTTGATATTATAATTTTATGTTTAATGAGTTCAAATCAGCTCTCAGAAGCTACGAAGAGATTGAAAAATGTAGAAAAAGGGAAAAACGAAAAGATTACTTGATGAAAGTCAATATTCAGCAAAAAGATAGGAAAAACATATGATGCTTCAATTGCCAGAAGCCGGGGCACCGAAATTTTGAAAGTAAAAACACGCCAAAATTTTAAAAACAATTGTGTGTGTTGAGGTTTGGTAATGTTATATCAGAGAGAAGATATCTCTTATGATTCACAATTCTTACTCACAAAATACACCTCGCTAGCATAAAACATCAAAATTCAAGTCGGAGGCAACAAGCGGAAGTGAACTCAATGGTACCCTATCACGAAGTGACCAATTCGACGCAGTTCTGCGCATAGGCTAGGATTGAGTTACGCTTGAAAGGAATTCCAAAACAAACAAAAAATAATATTGTAAGGAATCCGGAATTTCAGCCAATGAAAAATCTTCCCGCTAAACACCCCAAAGGCATTCTGGAGCCGATCTCGAAGCATATAAGCTCTGGTATTTTGAGAATCGGCAGTTGACGGACGGCCTCGACGCCGAGAACCCACCAGACGAGCAGGATCAAGGAACTGCTACGCACCCACCACCACGCACGCCCTCACCCACCCAGACACTCAGCCTTACTTCAACACTCACCGTAGCCGGGCGACATCCTTACCCCCTTGACCACTACGGTGCTACCCACTACAACTCACTGAGATATTCCTGACTTGGTCCCTACACCAAGTGACCGTATCAACTCACAAACTTCTACTACCTCACGCCTCGCACCAGGCCAAGAGAGATTCCTGATGTATTATCTTACGATACCCACACCTCACCGACCCCACGGCCATTCCTGACTTACAACCCCTCAGCCACTCCAGAGAACTACTACGATTATCTACGGCGACAACAACAACGTTTTCACACTCGTTATTTAATAAACGATTTTTATCCAATTCATCTTGTCCATTATTCTTCTTTGCAAACCATACGCTTTTACGGATATCATAAGATATATCAGTAAGTAGCAGAGGAATGCATAGTGGAAATAATGCATGAAATAATAATAGAATTTACAATAGGTAAAAGTATAAAGTGAGGAGCTGGTCACACAGGGTAGAATAAGGATAAGTCAGCAGAGGTTAACACACGAGGTAAATTCAACAATGATTTATTACAAACTGATTTAATTTCTTACAAGGGTTAAAAAGGCGGGAACAAACCTTTGGGAAGTGGGCGGAGTCTGAGCTCCTGCTGATGTCACATCAAATATATTTATTAATAATAGAAATATAAGCTTATAAAAAACTTAACAGTTTTGAATACTGTAAAAGAAATACACGACACAAAATATTACAGAAATAAAAGAAAAGAAAATTCAGTCAACTCACTGAATGATACAAATGAAACAAATTCATTTCTTTTCACTGTAAGTACCTTTTAAAAAATTGTTTATAAATAATTCATTTAATTTGCTTGTAGATTGTGGAGCTACCACTCACATGATAACAGATAAAACAATTTTTTCTTCGTTTTAATGAAAATTTTAATGTCTCGCAACACACTATTGAACTTGCCGATAGTACTCGAACTACCGGTTTGGTACATGCAAAAAGCGATGCAAAAATTTTACTAAAAGATAATAAAGGCAATATTCATGAAACAACGTTTAAAATAGGGACTGACAAAAAAATCAGCTTCTACGAGTTTTAAAAGTGAATCAAAAATAATTAAATCTATTATTTAAGGTCAAACTTTGTCTAAATCGAAAAGTAGTAACATAATGACCATCATTAAAAAAAGAAAAATATCATTACATATGCAGTTTATTTTTAATACATTTAAAGGGATTTGTTTTGGTCAATTTCGACGTAATCCGCCATTCTGTTTCTTTTTCGATGGTTTTAAGTGCTTGTTTACAATTTTACTGTAACATTCGCGAGTGCAAAAAAAATTACCAAAAATCAGGTAATTATTTGATTTTAATGAAATTTTCAGTATTGATTTAACAATTAATGAATTTTATAATGCATCAGTTATTTTATTTCAAAACGTTAATTTAGTATTTTTGCTATGAAAAATTAATATATAAATTCATTTAAAATAAAAATATTCGGATTTTAAGTTTTAAATGTTATATTTAAAAAATAAATATCTACTTAATGCAAACCTTATTTTTTTCGAAAAAAGAATACGTTTTGAAGAAAAACTTGATTGAAAATGTACCTCCTCCCTTTTTTAAGCAGAAAAAACATTGATGTATATTTTTTTCTTTTAAAAAAGAATTATTTATTTTTTCTATCAATACTAATACATAATTTAAGATAATCTTTTATTTACTTATTTACTATAAAAAAAAATTTAAATTAGAGAACAAAGGGGATAAAAAAGAAAAAAAAAAGAAAAAGAAGAGAAATAACACAAGAAAAAAAAAAAGAAAGAGAGGGAGAAAGAATAAGAAAGGAAAGGTGAAAGCGAAACAAAAGCTAAGTATGTAAAAATTTTTCTATTAACGGTTTTTATTTATTTGTTCATTTTTGTTTTCAAAAAAATTTTGACATTTCCACACGGTCGTAACATATTGCAACATCTTACCGGATGTCAGCCTTGTTCTCAACAAACTTAAAAAAAAAAAGAAAAAAAAAAAGAGAGAAATAAGAAATTACAGTTATTCGCCCATTCATAAAGGAGGAGAAGAAGAAAGAGAGGAAAAAAAGGAGAGGAAAAGGAAATAAGAAGAGAAATTATAACCACACAAATAAAAAAACATAAGCACGTCATTTCTGAAAATACACTCTGATGATAAAGCTTTGCTTTGAAATCGATTAGACATATAAAACATCTTTTTGTCTTTATTTTTTATGCATTGTATTGCCTTCGAATTTTATTATTTTAATTATTTATTATTTTTTTACATTTTATTTTTTTGATTTTCGGTACTTGTTTTCTCCTAGAACAGCACCAGTAAAAAAAAAATTTGTTTCTATTCATAAGTTCGGTCTTTTATCTCTTTATTTATACTGTAATTAGTACAATATAAGACCAACTTGAAAAAAATGTCACGCTCCCAACATAAGTGGTGGTGGTGGTGGTGGTGGTGGTTCAAAATTAAGTGACCTGAAAAAATGAGAGAGTTTTGAAATAAAATAAATAATGCATTATAAAGATCATTCATTGATAAATAAACTGAAAATTTCATTAAAATCCGATAATTCCCTGATTCTTGGTAAATTATTTTCTGTAGGGGAGGCTAAAGTCATTTTGTCAAAAACACATTTTAGCCTCATTTTGCCAGTAGCTAGTTTTAAAAAATGCACTATAGATTCCATCTTATGAAGAAAATATTTTTTGGTACAGTCACCGACTCAAAATGGTGCTTCCCTCCATTTTTATAAAAATGGCGCAAAACTCAAGACCCCGGACGGATCTGTTTATAATATCTAAGAAGAAGGAAAGTTGTATTTTTATAACACTACAAGTGTTATAGGTTGATTGGTGATCTTTTAATTAATTACTAATTAATTAAAACTACCCTAATTATTAATTAGGGTAGTTTGTTAAAAGTTACATCAAGAAAAGAAAATGTAAAAATAAGAAATACAATAATAATAATAATAATAATAATAATATTGAAAATATAAACTTATTCAAACAAAGATTTGTCACGTAGGCCAAAAAATTCCTTAAATTACGGAATTTGATCGATATCACAAGAATTTCAAATTTTGACAAAATAAAATGAAAATTTAACAAATAAGATTCCAGGTTTTGAAAGTTGGTCAAAAATTTCAAAAACTTACATAAATAAAACAACGGTTGGCCTTTAGTTGTGGCAGTTGGAAAACTACAACTAAGGCTGACACAAGGCCATTTAGACAGGTAGACAATGTTATCGAGTGGATGGCCAATCAGAGACGTGTGTTTAGTTCTGTGCGTGTCATTTTTAAAAGAAACACATGTAAACTAACAGAAAAATACGGGAGAAAATCCTGAGGCATTACGGTTATTCGAGAATAGAACTTTTCATTATGTGGCTTATGGTACACTATAACCTAGGCATACCAAAAAAATCGACTGGTAGGTTTTTAAAAACAAATTGAAATTAATTAAATCTATTATTTAAGGTCAAACTTTTGTCTAAAATGATAAGTAGTAAGATAATGACCATCATTAAAAGAAAAATATCATTACATATGTAGTTTATTTTTAATAGATTTAAAACGATTAGTTTTGGTCAATTTCGATGCGATCCACCATTCTGCCTCTTTCTCAATGATTTTAGGCGCTTGTTTACAATTTTACTGTAACATTCGCGATTGCAAAAAAAAAAAAAAAAAATTACAAAAAATCAGATAATTATCCAATTTTAATGAAATTTTCAGTATTGATTTATCAATTAATGAATTTTCAAATGCATTAGTTATTTTATTTCAAAACTTTAATTTAGTATTTTTGCTATGAAAAATTAATATATAAAAATCATTTAAAATATGAAAAGCCTGGTGTTAAGTTTAAGATGTTATATTTTTAGATTCTAAAAATAAATATCTATTTAATGCAAACCTTATTTTATCACATCAAAGTATACTTTTTGAAGAAAAACTCGATTGAAAATCCCCTCCCTTTTTAAGCAGAAAAATATTGATGTATATTTTTTCGATATGGATATTTCGTTTTTACACATTTCGATAATTATTTAATTGGCTATTATCTTATGAAAGAAAAAAATTATACATCAATATTTTTCTGCTTAAAAGGGTGGGTACATTTTCAATAGAGTTTTTCTTCAAAACTTATTACTTTCGTCGAAAAAATAAGGTTTGCATTAAATAGATATTTATTTTTAGAATCTAAAAATATAACATTAATGTAAATTTCACATGGCAAATTGGCCGTACCTTGAGTCCGGGGAGACAAATGTTAGAATTACCAATATTTTCCAGAAGAGAATTGAAACTTTGTTATTTACATCATAAAAAGAGGAGAGTCACTTTAACTGAGATGAAATTGACATTTGATGAAGAACGTTGAAATTTTTTTCAAAGCCATACGCTTAAAGCCTTACTAAGGGGTCCGGAGAGGGGAGTGCCCCCACCCCAGAAAATTTAGCACAAATTTGGCTGTGGCTGGTGAGTTATGGTGATATCTGAACTTAAAATTCTGAATAAAATTTCAATTACAAAAACAAAATTATTTAGTAATAAAACTATATTTTGAATTTGTATTTGCACCACACTGCTAAAAGATTTTTTGGATTAATTCGTTCCTCCCACCCTACCAAGTGAACATTTTTTTTTATTACTAAAAACAGTAACACCCCCAATACCTAGGTTGTTGACATTGTCATTTAGCCGCTCTCCCACCAACCACCTAGACTAAAATGAATTCAACATTTTTCTTAGGAAAATTTTCACTTTTCAGAGCTTCAAAAAATGTTTAATAAAAGCTTTATTGAATTAACATTAATTTTATGTAATTCTTATATGTTAGTATTATGTTAGTGCATATTATTATTATTATTATTATTCTAATTGTTCATATTCAGTCAACATTTTGCCTGTGCACTATTCTATACAAGTACAAAACATTTTTTGATTTTCAGTAACTATTTTACACATGTGCTATTTTAGCTAACTTCTTCAATTAAACTTTATCTGGGCATTTTACTCGGACTTTCTTTTGAATAATGGTATTTGTGATGATATAATTACAATTATGACAACTCAATTGTGGAGATGTTTTTTATATTGAATTTCTGGGGAAATTATTTGACCTACAATCAAAATATTTCTTTAAAACATTTTAAGCCTTTCTAAAATATTTACTTTTCTTTTCTTTTTTTATTAAATCATTTTAATTGATTAAACACTGCTGAACATGATTATAAAGAAAATGTTAAAGTTAAATGTTCTGAAATTTACGAAATTTTATGTCTTGTAAAACGGAATTTATTTTTTAAGCTTTTAACTCTTTAAGAAATATCTCATCTTTAAAGCAGCCTGACGCTGATAAATTCTTGTCTTGTTAATGTTTAGTGTCACATAAAAATAAATCAGATTTCATTAGAAAATGGTTCCTAACCAGTGTGTGTTCGCATGTGACCTTTTAAGTTGCCATTCAAAGAAAATGCTGTTCCACAGATTTCACAAGAAAATGGCTTTTCTCCGGTGTGTGTTCGCATGTGTGCTTTCAATCTGTAACTCTGTGAAAATGCTGATCCGCAGACATCACAAGAAAATGGCTTCTCTCCAGTGTGTGTTGCCATGTGGTTTTTTAAGTTGGAACTCCTAGGAAATGCAGATTCGCAGACTTCACAAGAAAATGGCTTCTCTCCAGTGTGTGTTGGCATGTGGTTTTTTAAGTTAGAACTACTAGAAAATGCAGATCCGCAGACTTCACAAGAAAATGGCTTCTCTCCAGTGTGTTTTCGCCTGTGTATTCTTAAAGTGGAAGGGGCTGAAAATGTGGATTCACAGAATTCACAAGAAAATGGTTTCTCACCAGTGTGTGTTTGCATGTGGTTTCTCAGATGGGAATTCTGTGAGAATGTTGATCCACAGACTTTACAAGAAAATGGCTTCTCTCCAGGGTGCGTTTGCATGTGTCTTTTAAAACTGTAACTCTGTGAAAATGCTGATCCGCAGACTTCACAAGAAAATGGCTTCTCACCAGTGTGTGTTCGCATGTGTCTTTTCAAACTGTAACTCTGTGAAAATGCTGACCCGCAGACTTCACAAGAAAATGGCTTCTCTCCAGTGTGTGTCTGCATGTGTCTTTTTAAGTGGTCACTCCTAGAAAATGCTGATCCACAGACTTCACAAGAAAATGGCTTCTCTCCAGTGTGTGTTTGCATGTGTGCTTTCAAACTAGAACTCACTGGAAATATGGATCCACAAATTTCACAAGAAATACTTCTGCTTCTGAATGTGTTGCCATATCTGTTTTCAGCTCTGATCTCTGTGAAAAATGCTGATTTGGACAATGGTTAAAAGTTGGGTTTTATTAGAGCCTATTTTTCCACTTGTTCTTTGAAATGTCAATTTAAGGAAAATGTTCATATAGTGAAGTCCAAACTCTGTTAATATGCAGATCTACACATTAGCAAGAACATTCTTTTTTCCTTTAGAATGTGTTTGAATGTGTCTTTTTATATTTCCAGACTATGTGAAAATGCTGGTCTACAAATTGAGGACATTTATTTTTAAAATTTTTTGCTGATCTGTACAATGAGAAGAGTTGGGTTTCACTGGAGAAAACATGTAATAAATTTCAAGAAAAAGAATTGTCATGTGAACTCTCAATATGTAGATCCACACACATCAGAAGAATATATTTGTTCTTTGGTAGGTGCTTAAATGTGTCTTTTACATTTCAAAACCAATCTTCCCAATGCAGTTGATTTCTGTGAATGAAGAAGAATTAAAGTATTATTTTTTAAAAAAAACATCAAAAAACCAAAACAAGAAACAAGGGATTCAACAATTTTTGGTATTATGATATTACAATCAGTTCATATTTCAATTAACTGCATAACTGGTACATTAAAATTTAAAAAAAATGTTATTCAACAATACATTTAATATCAATACAATATTTTTTCTTGTTATTCAACAATTCAACAAATAATGAAGTAAATTTAATGGAATTTAATATAAATACAATATTTTTTCAAAATTTTGACAAAGATTTTAATAATAAAAAGGACAATCCCTTTATAAAAATATGAGAATTTTTTTTCCACACAAACATTTATCAAACAAAACTTAAACTGAATGAAACACGGAAAAATAACCCCCAAAACAACAGAGTCAACAATAATATTGTAATCAGTTCATATTTCAATTAATTGCATAACAGGTACATGCTAAGTTATGAATAAAATGGATATACTGCTGTTAGATAAATAATTGAATAAATGAAATATATATATATATATATATATAAGAAAGAGAGAGAGAGAAAGGGAGAGATGCTGATAGGTATGCATCCATCCAGCATCACTGATGCACAAAAATGTAAAATAACACAGTAAAATTGTATCCATGCATCCTAGTTTTTTTCTTTTTTCTTGCCGGACATTTCAGGCTAACTGTAAATACATTTCAATAGTTTCTTAGAATCAAATTACACAGGATAGGTTACAAGGTAGGAGTTAGATGGCTTTAGTTGTTTCCCCAGATCATAAATTGAAACCTTACAATTAATTAAGAAACTTTAATTGGGACCAATCAAATTTCCCTGGGACTTATTCAAAGCAAATATGTGCATCCCAGGACCCAGTATATCAAAAAGCTATCAGCACAACTGCTCATAGAATCTATTTAGATTTCTTAACAACATTCTATTTTATCCCTGATATTTATTTAGCTACATGCATACAATCATTATTAAAAAAGGCATAAAGCAGATGATACCCTACACAGACTATGTGAACTATGGATGCAGACTACACAGAAGATTGGGCACATCTTGCAAATACGCCTGCATGGGGACTGATTCAAAGCAAATAAGTGCATCCCAGGACTCACTACATCAAAAAGCTATCAACATCACTGCTCATAGAATCTATTCCAAGCAAATCACCCCCAGTCTCTCAACCCAGAAAACAATAGGGTGGGGCAAACCATCAAATTCTGGAATGAGTTTCAAATCAAATCCCACCATTTTATTCTTGTTACAGAACACAAGATGGAATCTGGAGAGACAACGACTATCTGGAGAAGAAACTTGTCAGAAGAAAGAACACAACTCTGACAGAAGAACATTAGAGACACGACAAAACAACAATACTAAATGCTACAAATCAGTTAAATTGGTAACTTTATTTTCTCAATCTTATGAGATCTAGATCCTATGAAAGAAAAAGACTCCACATTAAAAGAAAAAGACTTCATATTAAAAAAGGCAAAAAGCAGATGACACCCCACATAGACTATTAGTGACACAGACTATGCAGATGATCTGGTACATCTTGCAAATATGCCTGAACAGGCTGAATCCCTGATACATAGATTGGAAAAAGCAGCATGGAACAGCCTCAATGTGAGCTCCAATAAAACTGAGTACATGTGTTTTAAAAAGGAAGTAAGTCTCTGAAGCTGGTAGAACAATTCATGTACCTAGGTAGTAATATCTCATCCACAGAAAGCAATATTAATGCGCACATAGGGAAGTCATGATCTGCTATGAACAGATTATCATTCATATAGAAATACAATTTCACTGACAAGTTAAAGCAACAATTCTTCCAAGTCATAGTTGTATCAGTGCTACTGTATGGCTGTACCACCTGGACTCTAACAAAGCACCAAGAGAATAAGTCAGATGGTAGCTTCACAAGAATGCTGCATGTGATCCTAAACAAATTGTGGAAAAAACACCCTACAAGAAAGCAGCTGTATGGTCACTTACCCTTTATAACAAAAACCATTCATGTGAGACAAACAAGATATGCTGTACACTGCTGGAGAAGCAAGGACGAACTCATAAATGATGTTCTCTGGTGGAAGTCAGCACATGAGAATGCCAGTGCAGGCCACTCAGTTACATTAACCAATTCTGTGTGGATACTGGATGCTGTGCAGAGGACCTGCTGGGGGCAATGTATGATAGGGACAGTTGGTGAGAGATTGTCATGGATATCTGTGTTGATAACAGGATATGATGATGAGGATGATGATTTTCTTGATAATAGAAAAAAATTTCTTATCATTTCTACAAGAAAACAGTCACTCGCACCCATCCATGAGAGATGAATGTAGTGAAGTAAAACTTGATGTTTTTTTTTATCAGATTCTTTAAGCAGCACCTGGTGATAGGCACTTTTGAGATTGAACGTAGAAAAAAACGCTGTATTTAGTGAGGTTATTTATCATTTTATCGATTCTAGACAGGGATAAGTGTCCAGTTCTGTGTATAAGTTTATCGTCTGTGAGTAATCCATGCACATTCGCTTTTTACGACAGTGGTTAGGGTCTTTAACTACTACGAGCTTGGCTTGCCATGGTGAAATACTTTCCTCAATTACACCTTCCAAAAGCAAGTTTTGAATTTCTTTAGTAATGAAGGTTTGGTCTTCCTTGTTAAAATGCCCAGATTTGATGGCAATGGGCTTACAGCTCAGCGATAAATTAGGAAATAGAGAAGGTTCTCAATCTGTGCCGTGTTTAATGCACAAAATTGATGTGCACTGTCCATGGTCAATTCTGGCAGGGGCCCACCATATTTGAATGTTGCCCTTTGGTGCTGACTCAGAAAGTCCTGGTGTTACATAATCTATGCGGTGGCATAAGATTATTGTCAATCCCCTGTAATTCTGGGGGATGACCCTTTTCATACTTATGTAAGGTAGTATAGAGATATAATGGCGATTAGTGCAGCTGATGGCCTTGAGGGTGAGTGACGGCGCTTGACCTCACTCTCACTTTGCCTTCCGGGGATAAATCGTGGGAACCGGAAGGCATAGAAGAACCTGTTCCGGTTTAAGAATAGTAAAGAGCTTTAGTTTAGTTTTGCAGTGGACATCAGACAGAGCAGTCAGCCACGATACTCTGTCTAAACTGTAACTCTGCATACACGTGCTATGTTATGTCTGGGTTGGGGATTTACCGAATAAAGTAACATTAAAAGAAAATCGAAGTCTTGTGTTTACTAAAAACTAACAATGACACAGGGCTTCTGATAAGGAGAAATCCCTAACAGAAACCAGACCTGAAGTCCCCAAGAAAGTCTAGACCTTAGAAGATTCCAGACCAAGCCAAGAAGATAGAACCAAAGCTGGCCAGAAGAAAAGACGACTAGAAGTAAGAAAGGGTATATAACATTATATCGATTTGGTACTGTGAAAACCTCAGTATATAACACTGGCCGAGTATCATGTCAGACCATAAATACTTCAAAACATCCGGATAGTTGGCAGCATACAACTGATTGTTAAAGCTGTAACACTATTAAAGTGTTATGGGTTGATTGGCGATCTGTTAATTAATTACTATTTAATTAAAACTACCCTAATTATTAAATATGGTGGTTTGTTAAAATTAAAAGTGATAATAATAATAATAATAATAATAATTGTTTATATTACAAATATAAATTTATTTGACAAATAAGATTCCAGTTTTTGACAAGTTGGTCAACAATTTCAAAAACTTAGATAAATAAAACAATGGTTGGCCTTGACTCGTTGGAGTTGGAATAACCCAAATGGAAAGATACAAGCTAGGCTGGTACAAGGCCATTTAGACACGTAGGCAATAGTATCGAGTGGCTGGCCAATCAGAGACATATGTTAGGGGTGGGGAGGTCTGGATCCCATAAATAACAGACCAGAAGAGACAGAAAGGATCAGACCGAAGAAAGAAGAGACCGAAGACAGAAGCGGAGTCAGGCACTCCGAAACCAGGGAGCTCGCCATGGCTCGGGGTCCTTGATACAACTCTACCGATACACTCTGTCTTGCCACTCGGTACAAAATTGATAACTTATAAAAGGCAAAGGTTTAAGTTTACAACTAGATAACCCCGTGAGCTTGCATTGAAAGTTTTCTGGGCCATGGTGATACCTTTACTGTAGAGGTAAACTGTCAAGAATTCAGTTTCTGCACAACTGCTTCACTGAGATAACTGTCAAGAATTCAGTTTCTGCACAACTGCTTCACTGCTGTCAAGAATTCAGTTTCTGCACAACTGCTTCACTAAGATAACTGTCAAGAATTCAGTTTCTGCACAACTGCTTCACTGAGATAACTGTCAAGAATTCAGTTTCTGCACAACTGCTTCACTGAGATAACTACAAGAATCAAGAAGAGCACTTAGTTTTTTTCCATTAATAATCACATGCGTAGATTTTGGTGATACCTTTACTGTAGAGGCAAACTTTCAAATTCAGTTTCTGCACAACTGCTTCACTGTGGGATAGTGTAAAAAAAACTATTATTTTCCTGTAAAGAAGGTGAATCAGAAGTTTTATTTTAAGGTAATGAGAACATCTCGTGAGAGAGTGTGCTGAGAAAAAAAAAAGGACCCGAAAATGTGGAGCAGCAGTGATTTGATCCTTTACCACTGACACATCGACACACACGGCCTTGGGTGACTAAAAGTTTCTGGTCAAAAACAATATGGCGATTGTAGTCTTTCTATAAGATGTCTACAACCACCACCGCCATATTCAGTCCATGTATCTTTACTTTCGTTCTTTCTTTCTTTCTTTCTTTCTTTTTTTTGTTTTTCCGCAAAGGTGTGAAATATAATCTTAGAAGGGAAGCATTTTGCTTATATCGACGATGTGAAAAAAGGAAGAAAAAGAAAGTAGAAAAGAAAGAAACAAAGAAACAAAGAGTGCTACAAGAATCAAGGAGAGCACTTAGTTTTTTTCCATTAATAATCACATGCGTAGCAGCTGGGTAAAGTTTCTGTGGCACATTAGTGTGGTCAGTACGTAAGGACCGGTCACTCTTGCTAATGAATTCAATGATGGTTTGGACTGACATGCATGAGCATAATGGCCTTGCTTTTGGCAAGTTGCTTCGCGAGTAGGACAGTGGTCCCGCGAATGATAAAAAAATCCACAAAAAAAGCATTTGCATTTTGTTTGAGATGTCACAGCTACTGGTTGGCTAGATCCAATGTAGAAACTTGAGTATAGGCTGTTTGTAGGTCCAAAATCCAGGAGTCGTTACCATATGATATGTGAACCTATGCCTGTAATAAAGGAGTCTTGCATTGCTTTGTTGCCACATTCTTCAGCAGTATGGTCTCTGAAGTTACAGGTCTTCCTCGGTTTTTCTAGCTCCCTAAAAAAATTCGTCCAGTGACTCTCCAGGCTTTTGGCATCTCGTAGCCAGTTGGTGTCTTGCAAAAACCTCATTAGGTGTTTTGATGAATAAGTCATCCAATTTTTTGATAGCCATGTCGAGGTCTGTACAGTTGTCAACGTATTTGAACACGCTTGAACTTATACAGCTCAAGAGGGCATGGTATTTGTTAGGAATTTTTTCCTGGTAGTCTTTGAAATAGTTGAACCTTATAGTTCACCAAAGACTAACCATTCTCACAAAATAAAAACTTTTAGAATATACACATTGAAGTGAATATTAAAATAAATAAATAAAATATATTCAGTATTGTAAAATAATGGGTGCAAGAAAAATAAAACATTTATTGCACACACACACGGACATAAAATGAGGGTTCAGTTTATTTTATGTTATGAATTTGCGAGGAAATAGTTAAGGATTACCTCGAAGTGTTACATATTGGATGTGCCGAGAAAATAAATTGGCATTTATTGGCACAGAGAATGTTGACACCCTCTGACCAAGAATGATGACTCCCTCATTGAAACTCTCCTAAGTATGACGTTAAACTAATGCTGGCAAAAATGCATATCCAATGTATTGGAGATCCGTATTGGAGAATAGGTTTAGTAGCTGAAAACCTGCTCTATCCAACAGTTTTATTTTGTCTTCCTGTGCCTGTTTTAGTTTCCGTAGGAGTGACTTTCGTAACTTTATAATTAGGTACTTCCGATTTTTTTTTTTACTTACAGACAAGCCCCAGCGTACATAACCTTATGACGACTGGCATAAAAAAAATAAAAGCAGGTTTGTCTATTTGACCGGGACCGGCAGGGTAGCCTCTTTCCTTTTTACTTACAGATAGTCTCTGGCAGCTGTGGGTGAAGAGAGGTCTATGTCTAAGCATTTTGGCTTCCACACCGATTCTATGCTTGTTTCTATAACGTTTAGCTAAATAAATTGTAGTAAAGTAAAACGGACTCTGAACTGACATAAAAGAACTAAGCTTTATTTAGTTAAACGAAATTCAGGTACAAAATGAGGAGGGGCAAATCCTTTATATAGCCTGCATGGGTGAGTCTATTGCTTGTAAAATGGGAGCATAGGATACTACAATGAACAAGATATGATGGACACTGTTGGAGAAGCAGGGATGAACTCATAAATGACATTCTCCAGTGAAAGTCAGTACGTGAGAATGCCAGTGCAGGCTGCATAGCAAAGAACTACATTAACAAAATCTGCTTGGATACTGGATGCTTTGTAGAGGATCTGCCAGGGGTGATAAATGATAGGGATGGTTGGTGAGAGATTGTCATGGATATCCATGCTGATAGCATGACATGATGATGATTTTCTTGATCTTTTGAAAAAAGTTTCTTATCATTTGGCAAATTTTATAACGTATGACTCTACAACATTTCTTAACAACATTCTATTTTGTCTCTGATATTTATTTAGCTACATGCATATAAGCATGGTACAACATGCCATCTTCTATGTGTTTAAAATTCTCTATTAGATTTTTAAGAGAATAAAAAAAGTTCAATTGAATAAGAGGAAAATACTTTTTTGCATCAATTCAAAGAAAAATTTTGTTTACAAAAAAAAAAAGTATAAAAAGAGAACACACGATATGAAAAAAATTACTTTTTTAAATTTTAAGAAAATAAATTTTTTCGGATATTGAATTTTTTAAAAATTTCTTACAATTGTTTCATGTGTTCGTTTTTATTTGAGTTTTCTAGAAATATAAAAATTAGGAAATGGAATTTTTTTAAATTCAAATTTTGACCGTTTGAAACACCCCTACAACATTAAGAGATTATTGTTTTGTTTTCTTTTTTAATAAAAGCTTCTTTTATTCGTAATAGAATTAAGTCCGTAATGAATATAGTACTGAAAATGTCATTAAAATTGGACAATTCTGACTTTTATTTTAAAATTTAAAAAAAAAATCTTATTACCTCCTAAAAATAGTTCAATTGAATAAGAGGAAAAAATATAGAATCTTTTTTTATTCAAATGACTAAAGGCTGAAATACCCCTAAAATGTTAAACAATAAAAAAAAATTTCATTTTTTTTTATTTTAGTTTAATTTTGTTATAAAATTAAGTCCTTAATGAATAAAGTACTGACAATTTCATTAAATTTGACAATTATGACTTTTGATAATGTTTTAAAATTTAAAAAAAAATCAGATTCTTACTACTAGGTACCACCAAAAAGAGGTCATGTGATCAGTTGAGGCCATATTGAAGGAAGAAATGTAAATATTTAAAAAAAAAAATCTTGCAAAAGAGAAATAATGAACATAAAGAGTTGTTACAAAGAAAAACAATTAATTCAAAAACCAACTTAACTGATTGGGGAAAAATTACTCACCGTTATCTTGAAAAGTATGTAAAACAGTTGTTTTTTTTTACAACAGGGTTAATTTCTTTATTGATATTTTTTAGTAGAATTCTGTATTCATGGTTCTTTTACTAAAATGCTCTCGCGTAAACACATAGAAATATTCTGATATAATTAGAAATCATTTTTGTCGTTCATTTTTTCATATTTCATAAAATAAAATAGGGGGTTAGACTTCGTAAAAAAATATTTCCCCCAATATTTTTAGGAAAAACCTATTTCAAAAATATCTTCATCCAAAGGTAAGTAATTCTGGAAATTGTCATGAAAATCAGAACATTAATTAATTTTTCATAGAATTTTTGATAAATCTGGTAGTCATAACTTGTTTTTGGCTATGTCAATTGATTTAACGGAGCAAAAATATAAACATTGTTTTTCGTTCATAATTTTCATTATTTCCCTAAGCTGAAAACTTTTAAAAAAGAATCATCAGAAGTTCTTTTAATGTTGCTTCTTTCGAATGGACAAAAAAAATTTCAAGATAATATAAACCTTTATGCAAGTTTCATTATATTAAATATAATGGGAGGTGGGGGGGGGGATACATTTCACAGGGAAAAAACTAGCTACTAGCAAAATGAGCCTAAAATGCGTTTTTGACAAAATGACTTTAGCCCCTCCTACAGAAAATAATTTACCAAAAATTAGGGAATTATCGGATTTTAATGAAATTATCAATGAACGATCTTTATAATGCATTATTTATTTTATTTAAAAACTTTCTCATTTTTTTCAGGTCACTTAATTTTGACTCCCCTTATTTTGGGGGCGTAAAATGTTTTGCGAGTTGGTCATTTTCGATACTAATTACAGTATAAATAAGAGATAAAAGACCGAAGTTATGAATAGAAACAAAAAAATTTGTTTACGGTTGTTGTTTTATGAGAAAATAAGTACCGAAAATCGAAAAATAAAATGTAAAAAAAAAAATAAATAATTTATTTTTTGGAAATTTTCTTTTTACTCATTTCGATAATTATTTAATTGGCTATTATTTTATAAAAGAAAAAATTATACATCGATGTTTTTTCAGCTTAAAAAGGGGAGGGGGTTCATTTTCAATAGAATTTTTCTTCAAAACTTATTACTTTTTGTGCCTAAAATAAGGTTTGCATTAAGTAGATATTTATTTTTAGAATCTAAAAATATAACATTTTAAACTTAAAATCCGAATACTTTTATTTTAAATGAATTTTATATTAATTTTTCATAGCAAAAATACTAAATTAAAGTTTTGATATAAAATAACTGATGCATTATAAAATTCATTAATTGATAAATCAATACTGAAAATTTCATTAAAATCGGATAATTACCTGATTTTTGGTAAAAAATTTTTCCATCCCAAATGTTATTTTAAAATTGTAAACAAGCGCCTAAAACCATTGAAAAGGAGACAAAATGGCGGATCGCGTCGAAATTGACCAAAACAAATAGTTTTAAATCTATCAAAAATAAACTGCATATGCATTGATATTTTTCTTTTTTTAATGATGGTTATTATGTTACTACTTATCGATTTAGACAAAGTTTGACCTTAAATAATAGATTTAATTATTTTTAATTCGCTTTTAAAATTCCTAGCAGATGACAAAAATGCCGGTCCCTATAAAAAAAAAACATACTTAAATATGAAATATTGCTAACATTTCTGTCGATGATTCTACTTAAATTCCGGCTGAACTTGCACAACGGTCGGAAAATTAAAACGGAAAGTTTTTTGGTGATCCCCAACGGTAGACACATTAGTCTCAGTTGTTTGTGTTCGTATTGCAATATATAATTTTAATTAAACTTGGTTTTAGAAGAATATTTTTCAACATTAAATGTATTAGGTTTTTTTTTTGCTTTTTTAAGCAATACGTAATGAAAAAGAAAACAAAAAAAAAACAACAACCTTAAACCCAAACCCCTAAACCGTAACCCAATTCGAAAAAGTTATTTCATAGACTGTAGTTAAATTGTCCCGGGGAATCACCAAAAAACTTTCCCTTTTTATTTTCCGATCGTTTTGCAAGTTCAGCCAAACGATTTTACAAATTTAATTCCAACAAAAACCTCGAAGAATATCTCTTGAAACATCTTAAGAAAGGTCATTGTGATAATAACGAAAATAAAATATCATTATCAAATGAATTAGATTTTTTTTAAATAATCAAATCAGTTTTCAAAAGATTCCAGATATTTTTGTATCAATAGTGGATAAAGTATTGTCAGAAATTTAAAAATCCTTTTACTTTTTCGTCAGTGGAAAACAGAGTTTCCCTGCAAATTACGTTTTCTTTTTTTTTATTTGTAAAGAGAAATAATAACATAACGTTATACTTACTTATTTCTCTTTTCTTTTGTCTGATTTTTCTTCCTTACGGGTTATACAACATTAGAAAAAAAGGGGGAAAATGTAATATTTCGAATAAAACTAACATTTTCTGGTTGAATGAAGGTATAAACGTATCGTTCGACATTTGCAATCAATTCAAAAAGGTTTACTAAAAGTGAAAAGCAGGGGAGTTAATTCCGGTGTTTTTCTTATTTGACAAAAATTCACATTAATTCAACCGTTAAAATTTACATTCAAAATATCTTTTTATTTATTTTTTATCACTTTTATATAATGCCTAATTGTTAAAATCTTTTTAGCAATTATATATAAAAAAAAGTTTATCTATTTTCAAAGGTGATTTTCTTTTTTTCATAGGTCTGCTACTTAACTAACTCAGATACGAAACAGTAACATTGTCAATAAAAATATTTTGGATAAAATTAAAATCTTTCTCATACACTAGGTAACACTAAAACGGTCACGTGATCAGTTTAGGTCATCTTGAATAAAACGGAAATAAATATTTACGAACTTTGTTTATCAAAAATCACGTAAAAAACAATTAAAGATCGTTCTTACAAAGAAAAACAGTTAATTTAAAGATCAAATTATCCGATTGGAAAAAATTACATCGTTATCTTAAAAAATAAATAAACCTATCCTATTGGAAATTCCCTAGTGAATTATCTTCCTCTGCCGCTAGGGGGTGAATAGCCAACATCGTATGTTGGCACCAAAACCAAAAACTTTACTTATCGCAAAGCAGTTACTGGAGGAGAGACGTAAAAACAAACGCTTTCATCACTTAGCCCCAAAACAGGGCCTTACTGACCGTTGACCTGGACGGAGGCATTTTTTCACTGCACACTTTCGAAGGCATAAAAACACTATAGAATGCTGAAGACCAAATAGTCTATTTGAAAAGGGACCATTCACTGTCATTTAAAGAACTGTTACGAGGGCGAGAAGCTTCTAAAATAGCATCCCCCATTACTTATCACTGAACCGGTTACGAGGAAGAACGAGAAACGTCCGAAGAAATGTCCTATCAACTTTCCAACAAGCAACAGAATACCCCTGTTATCACCACTACTCCAAGAACATCACTTAACTCAGATAAGTCTCGTAGCAAATACCAATAAAATTTGCAATAAGTTCTTGTATTATTTGTCAATACATGTATTAAATTTCCATTGTGTGTTTGTCTTCTTTGTCCGACAATTTGCCTACAACTACGGAGAAATAAGAGCTCCTTCGAAACCTGTAAATACTCTTAATCTGTATTACACACAAAGGGTTAATTTTCAGGCCGCAATTTAGACAGAAAAAAATTACATATTATTACCCTCTTACAATTATACATCTTCATATGGCTGGCTGTAATGGGCATACTTTTTTTAGGCAAAATTTACTATTAAAATGAATAAAATCTTGAAAAAATTTAATGTTAAATTTTCACAGTGAAATCGGCTTCAAAAAAAATGTTTTCAGTTGTAGTATTAATTTTTAAAATCGAAAATGAAATGAAATGAAATGAAAATTTGAATATTTTTTCTAAGAGAAAAACTGATAAAATAATCGATATATACTTACTTTTTATTCTAATAGGTCAAAAAAGTTGAAAAATAATTTTTTACGCTAAGAAAAACAAACAATAGTTACTGAGAAGCATCTCGTCTCTTTGTATAAAAACAAAACAAATATGTCAGTTTGGCTCTTCCGTATATTCTAAGAATCTCACATTACTATTCAACAACAAAAAATACAAATAATTTAAAAAATATTAATATAGCATGGATTGGACCAATTTTTAGGTCACCTAAATTCTAAAATTCATATATTTAAATATCCGTGAAAAATTCGATTTTTTTCTCGCAGGAAAAAAAAAATTATTTATTTCACACAGAAAAAAAAAATATTTAAGCACACGAAAGATTGAAAATCTCTTAAAAATTAATTTCTTAGAAAATTTTTTTATTTTTGACAATTTAATAGAAATAGTACATACCAATTAAAATAGCAAAAAAAAAAGTTTTCAAATAATAATATTATGGCATTGTTTTGCACTTTTTATTTCCGATTTCATTAATTTTTCCTAAAAAACAAAAAAAAACCTACTGTGTTGTATGTTTATACAATTTCTTTGATATACTTATTCTGACTCTTATCTTAGAAAAAAAGGAAAAAGGTTTTCTGACGAGTCATTTTTTTATCTCATAAAATGAAATAGAGGGTAGAAATAGAGGTAGACCTTGTAAAAAAAAATATTTCCCCTAATATATTTTTAGGAAAAAACTATTTCAGATATATTACATCCTAAAGGCAAACATTTATGGAAATTTTCGTGAAAATCAGACTATTAATTCATTTTTCATAGAATTAAAAAAAAAAAAAAAACTCTTATCATAACTTGTTTTAGCTACGTTAAATTTCAGCTGATTTAACGGTGCAAAAATGAAAACATTAGTTTTCAATCATAATTTTCATTATTTCCTTAAGCTGAAATCATCAGGATTTTGTTTAATGTTTTTTTCTTTCGAATGGAAAATCTTTTTCAAGAAAATATTATTTTTTTTTGCAAGTTTCATTGTTTTAAATATAAGGGGGGTAAATTTCACAGGGTAAAAATTGGTGGTACCTATCACACAAAAAGTTATCTGGAAAATAATTCAGCCTTCTGAAAATACAGAACATTATTAGTTAATATTAAATATATTTCTTTTCAAATTTTTTTTTCCAATAAAATCAATTTGATGTTCTTTAGTGATGTCCAATCTGCCATGTCAAATTTACGCACGTCCCCCTATATGAAACTTTTTATCCTTGCAGAAATTGTTAAAAAATATTTTAAAACTTCAATAAAAAATGGAAAATGAACTTTTTAATCTTTTCTTTAATGAACATATAGTGATGGTCAAGGACTGCCAAGAGAGATATTTTTTAAAATTTCTTAATTTTAAAACAGTCGAGATATTATAAGCTCATATTCTTCTTTGTGATATATTTGAAGTAACATCAGTAGGAGCTTAAAGCTACGCCTACTCCCGCCCAAATTTTTTTCCCGCCATTTGTAATGATTCTTTTTCAGTTCGTAAGAAAATCTTTGCTGAGTCAACCTCGCATGTCCAGCTTCTCACTTTGTAAATTCTTTCTTTTCTCACGTATTGTCTCCACTATGTAATACGAATACTCAACCTCAACAGGTTATGTGTCTAGCCATAGAAATAGAATTTACTTCCTATGAAATGTTCACATCTCAAAAACCTGACAAAAGCAATATGCATACATTTGGTAGCACATGCTTTGCCTATATCCAAAATAAAAACAAAATTGGACCCAAGGAGTCAACAAGGAATTTTTGTTGGATATGATCCAACAAGTCCAGCTTATCTTATTTACTTTCCAGACAGAAAAGAAATTAAAAGAATAAGATGTGTATCTTTTCATGAAACTCAACAATCTGATGAAGAAGAAAACAGTTATTTTGACTACCCCATGAATAAAAACACTGAATCACAAAATGATAGTGAAGAAAAACTTTCTAAACGAAAAATTAATAAACCCAAATATTTGGATGATTACATATTAGATGATTCAAACAACTTAGACACAACAAACTGTTCTATTGATTATTGTTATAGAGTAAGCAACATTCCACAAAGCTATGAAGAAGCCATCTTATCTACTGAAAAATTGAAATGGGAAAAAGCAATGAATGATGAAGAAAATGGAACTTATGAACTTACCCCTGTACCTCAAGACAAAAAAATATTGGAAGCAGATGGATATATCCTGTAAAATTAGGACCAAACAATGAAGAACAATTTAAGGCTTGATATGTAGCCAAAGGATTTTCACCAGTAGAAAATGTTGATTACCAGGGAACTTTTGCACCTACAGCAAAAATGACATCAATTAGGTTGTTAATGCAGATCGCAGTACAAAACAATCTTATTATACATCAGATGGATTTTAAAACATCATATCTTAATGCAAATATTGACTGCGATATTTATGTAGAACAACCATAAGGTTTTGTGCAAATGGGTGAGGACAGTGAGAGACTTGTTTGCAAACTAAAAAAGTCTTTGTATGGACTGAAAGAAAGTGGAAGAAATTGGAACAATTTGTTACACACTTTTTTAACTAATCAAAATTTTGAGCAATCATTAAATGATTATTGCATATATACTAAAAATTACAAAAATTCAAAAATAATTATAACAACTTGGGTAGATGATATAATTATTGCAACTCCTGATTTAAAAAGCTTAAATGACTTTTAAAAAAATTTATCACAAAATTTTAAAATAAAAGACTCAGGTCAATTATCTTACTTTTTAGGAATAGAATTTCAATTAAATGATAATACAATTAAAATGAGTCAAACAAAATATCTACAAAGAGTTTTGAATAGATTTGGGATGGCTGATTGCAACACAAAAGCTATACCCTGTAATTTAGATATTGATAAAAATAAATCTTGTAACTCAAAAGAATTAATCAATAATAGAATATACATAGAAATTATAGGTAGCCTGATCTATGCGATGATATGTACTAGACCTGACTTGTGTTATGTTGTAGGCAAATTGTCCCAACACTTGTCAAGACCTACAAATGAACACTTGAATCGTAGTAAGTTTGTCTTAAAATATATCAAAGAAACACTTGATTATAGCTTATTTTTCAAAAAATCTAAGAATAATTTAAGCCTAATTGGTCATTGTGACTCAGATTGGGCAAATTCTGAAGACAGGAAAAGTATTTCTGGATACTGTTACTAGTTGAACAGAGATGGACCATTAATTTCATGGAGATCCAGAAAACAATCAATAATAGCTCTCTCGACTTGTGAAGCAGAATATTTAGCTTTATGTAATGCAGTGCAACAAGCAAAATTTATAAAGCAATTATATAAGGACATGAAAGATGATGAACTTGAGATTGACATATATGCAGACAATCAAAGTGCTAACAAATTAGCTAAAAATCCCATTAATCATCAAAGATCTAAACATATTGATGTAAAATATCATTACATAAGATCAGAAATTCAGAAAAATAATGTAAATTTAAATTACCTCCCTTTAAAAGACAATATTGCAGATATGTTCACAAAACCATTGAGCAAAATTAAAGTAAGAGAATTTATAAAAACCTATTTTAAATTGATTTAGCAAGAGTTGCACACCTCTATCAATTTTTAACCTAATAAAGAGAAATATAACCGTATGAGAAGGAGTGCTGAGTATTGTCAGCTCATATTTTTTGTAACCATTCTGTTCAGTTCGTAATAAATCTTTGTTGAATTTACCTCGTGTGTTGCCCATCTCTTCACTTTCTCTTTTACCTATTGTCAATTCTTTTTTCTCACACATTGTTTCCACTATGCAATACAAATACTCAACCTCAACAGACTGTTTTACTTATTTTTCAAAATAAAGATGAGTAATTTTTCCACAATCGGATTTGATTTTTGAATTAACTGTTTTTCTTTGTAACAACTGTTTATGTTTGTTATTTCTTTTTTGCGAGATTTAAAAAATAAAGTTAAAAGATATTTATATTTCTTCCTTCAATATGGCCTAAACTGATCACGTGACGTATGTTGGTGGTACCTTGTAGCCAAAAATAAGATATGACTAGAGGCCTTTTTAAAATTCTCTAAAAAAATCAATTAATGGGCTGGTTTTCTTGAAAATTTTCACTATTACTTACCTTTTGATGAAAATATGTCTGAAATAGTTTTTTCCTAAAATAGGGGAAATATTTACGAGGTCTACCCTCCACGATTTTATTTTATGAAATATGAAAAATTGAACCGACAAAAAACAATGTTTTCTTTTTTTCTATAAAGATAAGAGTCCGAATAATTACATCAGAAGATTCTTATAAGTTTCTATACAGGATTTTTTTTTTAGTAAAAGAACCATGAATACAGAATTCTGCTACAATAAGTACCACCAATTTTCCCTGTAAAATATCAATAAAGAAACAGACCTGTAGTAAAAAAAAAAAAAAAGGCCTGTTTATGTACTTTTTTAAGATGACAGTGAGTAATTCTTCTCCAATCGGATAATTTGATCTTTGAATTAACTGTTTTTCTTTATAACAACTCTTTATGTTCATTATTTATCTCATGTCAGGTCGCACAAAGTGCTATGGGTATGATGTAACCCCGTACTACCTGCTCCATAGTCGGATCATTGGCGACTAAACCGGTACCCCCACCAAGCTTGCCTGGTGAGGAGGGTGGCTAGACACCCAGCAGGACAAAAAACAAAACCTGTGAAAGGGCGGAGGAAGCTTAACTGTTTTCATTTGTAACAACTCTTTATGTTTGTTATTTATTTTTTGCTAGAATAAAAAAAAATAAAGTTAAAAAATATTTACATTTCGTCCTTCAATATGGTCTAAGCTAGTACCAATCGGATCGGATTTTCATGAAAATTTTCACTATTACTTACCTTTTGATGGGGGGAAATATTTTTTTTACAAGGTCTACCTCACACGATTTTATTTTATGAAATATGAAAAAAATGAACTGACAAAAAAATTTTTTTTCTATAAAGATAAGAGTCCGAATAATTACATCAGAAGATTTTTATAAGTTTCTATACAGGATTTTTTTTTTAGTAAAAGAACCATGAATACAGAATTCTGCTACAATAGGTACCACCAATTTTCCCTGTAAAATATCAATAAAGAAACAGATCTGTAGTAAAAAAAAAAAAAGGCCTGTTTATGTACTTTTTTAAGATGACAGTGAGTAATTTTTCCCCAATCGGATAATTTGATCTTTGAATTAACTGTTTTTCTTTACAACAACTCTTTATGTTCATTATTATTATTATTACTTTTTTGCACGATTTAAAAGTTCAAAAATATTTACGTTTCTTCCTTCAATATTGTATAAACTGATCACATGACGTATTTTGGTGATACCTAAAAAAACAGTAACACTTTCATTAAAAAAAAAATTTTTGATTTAAATTTTTCTCATATAAAACTTTATTTGAAAATATTTAGGTCTTCTGAAAATAAAGAACATTCTTAATTGATATTAAATTTATTTATTTTCAGAGTTTTATTTTTTTTTAGAAATGTCAATGAATTGTACTAATTTATTCAATAACTACTTTACTTTAGGATCGAATTCTAATCCATTTTGTCGAAAACTCTATTGAAAATTTTGCGCCCCCTCCCTTTTAAACAGAACAATTATCAATGTGTTAAGTTTCTGTGTTCATAGTCCATGTTGAACAAAAATAGAATTTGAAATTTTAAAAATACGACGAGGAATATTCATGAGTGCCTCGGTTGAATTTTATTTTTGAACTGCACATACACCATTTAAAAAGGCGCCAATATTTTTGGGTGGAAATGGGGGGAGCTTAAATACCTCTTGCCTTTATTTTAAGAAATAGCATGAGAGAAAACATAACATTATAATAATTCAACATTCTCTCCATAATGTCTGGTTTCTTTTCATTGTCATAAAAATGACAAAGGTAGGTAACTATTGCTAAGTTCATTTTAAATTGTTAATGAAATAACTGTTTTAACTTTATCTTGTTTATTGGTTTAGTGAACATTTCGGCAACAATTTACACAAGTTTTTAGGATTATCTTTGAATTTTTATAACCCTTTATATATATATATATATATATATATATATACACGTGCACAACCACATACACAAAACACCTAAAAATGCACAATGCCTTTTTTCGATACACACTCACACAATAAAAAAGAATATTTTACGTCATATTTCAAACCGTCCACCTTTCAGCGTCTTTTCTTCAGATTTCAAATTTTGAACAGACTGATAAACAAGAACTATCACTTGCTTTTCTCGTTATTCTGTGATAAAAATTTTGTTATCACCTTCCTTATACCAACAAATGCCCTGAAGATGATCTAATTAATAGATCAAAACACTGCAGCGTCGGCCAATAAATGTACCACTCAAATTATTTAAACCTGTGTTTTTTCAATTTTTTTAATATACTACATACCGTCGGATTCACTTCCATCTCTTCACACACACACACATATATATATATATATATATACAATAATAATGATTGTTCAAAGTTCTGGTCAGTTAAAAATGTGTGTAGTAAATTGTTCCAATTTCTTCCATTTTGTTTTAGTCCATACAAAGACTTTTTAATTTTCAAACAAGCTTTTTACTATCATCATTTGTTTGCACAAAACCTTTTGGCTGTTCCACATATATATCACTCTCGATATCTGCATTAAGGTATGCGGTTTTAAAGTCCATTTGATTTACAATGAGACCGTCTTGCACAATTCCCAGTGGATCACATTTCCCAACCAGTCATGCCAAGTTTTGTACTTTCTTTGTGCTAGTTTGCTACATTCACTTATATGATCAACTCTGTCTTCCCACATTCTGCACTTGCCATTCTTCTGCGTCTTATCTATTTTTACCTTTTTTATTGTTTGTTCTTATGGCATTGTCGTGTGCTGTGATTATAAGAGATTTGGTTTCTCTCTTGAGGTTTCCTCTTCTTAGCCATGTCCATGTCTTCAGATGTGATATCTCTTCAGTTTGTCGCTTGAAGTACCCATATGTTTGTTTTTCTTCCCATTTCTGCTTTTTTAAGTTTTTGATGTATTTCTGCATTAACATTCTAATGGATGTCATTTTTGCTTTGGGTTAAAAAGTCTCTTGGTAGTCTATATTTTCTACCTGTGAAAATCCTCTGGTTACATATCTAGCCTTAAATTGTTCTTTGTTTTTTCAATCATTATTTTAGATCTATTGAACATTATTTGTACCAAAAAGATAATTTGGATTATTCAATTATTATTTTAGATCTATTGAACATTATTTGTACCAAAAAGATAATTTGGATTATTCAATTATTATTTTAGATCTATTGAACATTATTTGTACCAAAAGATAATTTGGATTATTCAATTATTATTTTAGATCTATTGAACATTATTTGTACCAAAAAGATCATTTGGATTATTCAATTATTATTTTAGATCTATTGAACATTATTTGTACCAAAAAGATCATTTGGATTATTCAATTATTATTTTAGATCTATTGAACATTATTTGTACCAAAAAGATAATTTGGATTATTCAATTATTATTTTAGATCTATTGAACATTATTTGTACCAAAAAGATAATTTGGATTATTCAATTATTATTTTAGATCTATTGAACATTATTTGTACCAAAAAGATAATTTGGATTATTCAATTATTATTTTAGATCTATTGAACATTATTTGTACCAAAAAGATAATTTGGATTATTCAATTATTATTTTAGATCTATTGAACATTATTTGTACCAAAAGATAATTTGGATTATTCAATTATTATTTTAGATCTATTGAGATCTATTGAACATTAAAAAAATGCTATAAAAAAGTCTTAAAGTCAACCAAGTTATTCATGATTTTTGGTATTGGAATCTCAATTTTTAGAGATTGTCTAACTTTAACATAGTCCACACTTGTACAACATTTCAGAAAAATTGAAGTGGGTGGGTGACACGGCCTGAATGATTTGACATGGGATTACCCAATTAAAATAGTCATACATAGACCTTCCCTGGAAATGAAATAATCAAAGGACACATTACACTTTATCACCTACTGAAAGAAAAAGAATCATTTTATTGTAAAACAAATGTCTTTGAATTGCCTATGTACAAGTTGATAAGAAAATCCTATTGAGAAATAAGTCATACAGACATTCTCTAGAAATGAAATAATCAAAGAACATTTTATAATCAACTATTACATGTATGATATTTTTTATTGTATTGAATTTTGCTTGAGTTGCACAAAAGCTCTAATAATTCTTATGGTGATAGCAATTTTTACCTCAACATAGCTTCCACCAACTCCTGTCACTTTCTTTTCAGCTTAAAAATACAACCTTAAAAACAAATTTAATAAATTCATTTGATCATTATTATGTCCCACCATCGGTGGGCTGCGATACCTTTATACACATCATTTCTGCATCGCTCCTGCATTCCTGAACTCATCTCACTTATAAGTCATACATAGACCTTCCCTGGAAATGAGATAAACATTGTAATAAACCATTACACTTTATAACCCACTGAAACATATATAATCTTGTTATTGTATTGAATTTTACTTGAGTGCACAGAAGCTCAAGCAAAATAAATAAATGGTTCTCATAATTGAACTCTGTGAAAATGCTGTTCCACACATGGTTCCTAAAGACTGTGAAAATGCATATCTGCAGGAAATGGTTTCTCTCCAGTGTGCGTTCGCATGTGATCTTTTAAGTGGGTATTTCTAGAAAATGCAGATCCTCATATTTAACAAGAAAATGGTTTCTCAACAGTGTGTATTTGCATGTGTCTTTTCAAACCCCAATTCTTTGAAAATGCTGATCCACAGACTTCACAAGAAAAGGGTTTCTCTCCAGTGTGTGTTCGCATATGTGATTTCAAATCCCAACTCTGTGAAAATGCTGATCCACAGACTTCACAAGAAAATGGCTTCTCTCCAGTGTGTGTTCTCATGTGGTTTCTCAAATGGAAAGTCTGTGAGAATGCTGATCCACAGACTTCACAAGAAAATGATTTCTCACCAGTGTGTGTTCGTATGTGTCTTTTCAAACTGTAACTCTGTGAAAATGCTGATCCACAGACTTCACAAGAAAAGGGTTTCTCTCCAGTGTGTATTTTCATGTGTCTTTTTAAGTGGGAACTAGTAGAAAATGAAGATCCACATACTTCACAAGAAAATGCCTTCTCTATATTGTGTGTTTCCATGTGGCTTTTTAAGTGCGAACTCCTAGAAAAGGCAGATCCACAGACTTCACAAGAAAATGGTTTCTCTCCAGAGTGTGTTCGCATATGCCTTCTTAAACAGGAAGGGTCTGAAAAAGAGGATTCACAGACTTCACAAGAAAATGGCTTCTCTCCAGTGTGTGTTCGCATGTGGTTTCTCAAATGGGAATTCTGTAAAAATGCAGATCCACAGACTTCACAAGAAAATGGTTTTTCACCAGTGTGTGTTTGCATGTGTGATTTCAAACCCCAACTTTGTGAAAATGCTGATCCACAGATGTCACAAGAAAATGGCTTCTCACCAGTGTGTGTTCGCATGTGATCTTTTAAGTAGGCCTTTCTAGAAAATGCAGATCCACAGATTTCACAAGAAAATAGTTTCTCACCAGTGTGTGTTCGCATGTGTAATTTCAAACCCCAACTTTGAGAAAATGCTGATCCACAGACTTCACAAGAAAATGATTTCTCACCAGTGTGCGTTCGTATATGTCTTTTCAAACTGGAACTCTGTGAAAATGCTGATCCACAGACTTCACAAGAAAATGGCTTCTCTCCTGTGTGTGTTTCCATGTGTCTTTTTAAGTGGGAACTCCTAGAAAATGCAGATCCACAGACATCACAAGAAAATGGCTTCTCACCAGTGTGTGTTTGCATGTGTGCTTTTAAACTAGAACTCACTGGAAATGTGGATCCACAAATTTTACAAGAAAATATTTCCATTTCAGAATGTGTTTCCATATTTGATTCCTGTCCTGATTTCTGGTAAAATGCTAATCTACACAGTGATCAAAAGTTGCATTTTACAAGAGCCTAATTTCCCACTTGTTCTTTGAAATGTGAATTTAAGGAAAATGTTCATATACCGAATTCCAAACTCTTTTAATATGCAGATCTACACATTATCAAGAATATTCCTTTTCCCTTTAGCATACGTATTGAATGTGTCTTTTTATATTTCCAGACAATGTGATAATGCTGGTCTGTAAATTGAGGACATTTATTTTTTTAAATTTTTGATGATCACTACAATGGAGAAATGTTTGGTTTCACAGGAGTCTCTTTTTGCACTTGTTCTTTGAAATATTGATCAAGAGAAGAAAACACCCATGTAATAAATTGCAAGAAAAAAAAAATCGTCCTGTGAGTTCACAATATGTAGATCCACACACATTAAAAGAATATATTTTTTCTTTGGTAGGTGTTTAAATGTGTCTTTTACATTTCAACACCATTCTTCCCAATGCAGTTGATATCTGTGAATGAATAAGAATTAAAGAATTATTTTTTTAATCAATATTAATATTCTTACTTTTCTTTGAAATTGTTTTTTATATTTTGTATGTATAAATGTGTGCTGGCATGTGTGTATATGTATATATATGTACATATATGGGTGGGTGTGTAGTATATGTATGTTAAATTTTTTAAATTTTTTTTATCTTTTTATTTTTTATTTATATTTTTATTTTATGTATATACATATATATATATTATATAGTGTATATATGTGTGTGTGTGTATATCTATGTATGTATATATATATATATATATATATATATATGAAGTAAATGGAAGTGAATCTGACAGTATGAATTGATATATGTGTTTATATATTTTTTATGTAGGATATGTGTATATTTTTATTAATATTATATTTATACATTATATTATCTATATTATTTTAAGGTTTATTTGTTTATTTGTTTATTTGTTTAATAATAATAATAATTTTTTATATATCATAATATTTAATAATTTTTTTACATATATATTTTTTATATTCTATATTTTTTGTTTTATCTTTGCTTCATACTTATTCAGTTTTATTCAATGTTCATAGTTGTTAAATTGACTGACTACTATCCCCTAAAAAACTTGGCCCAGAAAAATATTCTTTTTTTTTTCATTTGATTTCCTGTCGCCATGGTGACAGTCTTTTAATGTATACATTTTGTAAAGAAAAAAATTTAAAAATATTACAAATAAACAAAAGATATGTTTTTATACTAAAACTAGCTAAAGTACCTGGTCCATGACCGGACTAAAAAAATTAGGAACACCAGAGAGTGTTTTCAGACATATTTACATCCAAGCGTAAATATTTATGGAAATTTTTGTGAAAATCAGACCATTAATTGATATGGTGCAAATAAGAAAACTTTTTTTTTCAGTCATAATTTGACATTTAGCGCACATAGCCAAATTTCCTGAGGGTTTTTTTTTTGTTTTTTTACCAAGCTTCATATTATGAATACTTTTAAAATTCACGGTTACCAAACGCACTTGACTTTATTAATGTTAGAAAAAAATAATGTTTTTTAAAAAATTTTTTGTTTTGTTTCGAAGTTCATAATGCATTAAATCAATTTTTTTCCCCCGAAAACAATAATAATATACAAGTCACAAAAAAAAACTGAAACAAACTAACGTTTGTATTGATTAAGGAAGGAATAGTCAACATTCGTTTATTTATTTTACTGATATATTTACTTTAATTATGAAATTTGCACTTTTTTTTTGTTTTCAAATATTATATTTGAACTTTTGGGGGGAGGAAATCTCGCAAAAAAGCCTCGAGTCAAAACTTGTTTTTGGCTACATTAAATTTCAATTGATTTAACTTTTTTCAAATCATCAGGAGTTTGTTTAATGTTTTTTCTTTCGAATGGAAAACGTTTTTTCAAGATAATATTAATTTTCATGAAAGTTTCATTGTGTTAAATATAGGCGGTGGGTAAATTTCACAGGGAAAATTGGTGGTACCTAAATAAGCCCTTTTATCTTAATGGTTTTAGAAACAAAAAATGGATAGTGGTGACTTATTTTTTTAAAAATTTGTCTATTTATGTATTATTAGAATTATATTTTCAAGTTACATACATTAGAATCATGTTTATTTTATGTTTGTTTAATGTTTAGTGTTTAAACACTAAACTTTAATATAAGTTATTCAACTATGTCGTATTTTTACTTTTAAAATTTTATTATTGTTTTATACATTTACTTTTTATTGTAATTTTAAAACAATTATATAAAAGATGTTTGTCTATTATTAAGACATCGTAACAATTGCCGTAGATTGTATTTCATATTAAATGTTAAGCTAGGTATACCAAAAAAAATCATTTCCTACGTTTTTAAAAATGAATTAAAATGAAATTAAATCTATTATTTAAGTTCAAACTTTTGTCTAAATCGATAAGTAATAACATAATGACAATCATTAAAAAAAGAAAAATATCATTACATATGCAGTTTATTTTTAACTCTTAAACTCCTATACGACCTCATTCCACCCGGCTGGAAGTCTCCTTCATTTTCCTAATCTACCCCAAATGATAGTCTTTGTTTAAATGTAATATTAAACATATTTAGAAGTCTTTGATTTAAGGGAAATAACAGGTAACTTTAGATGCAAAAGTCATTTTTAGCCATTTCTTTTTTTATATAACCTTATAGGAATACTCTGGACTTAAAAAATTCTCAACAGGATGTTAAGAGTTAATACATTTAAAAAGAATTTGTTTTGGTCAATTTTGACACAATCCGCCATTCTGTCTCTTTTTCAAGGGTTTTAAGTGCTTGTTAACAATTTTAATGTATATTTACCAAAAAAATCAGGTAATTATCCGATTTTAATTAAATGTTCAGCATTGATTTATCAATTAATGAATTTTAGTGCATCAGTTATTTTATTCAAAACTTCAATTTAGTATTTTTGCTATGAAAAATTGATATATAAAATTTATTTAAAATAAAAATATTCTGATGTTTAATTTTTAAAATGTTATATTTTTAGATTCTAGAAAATAAATATTTATTTAATGCAGACCTTATTTTAGACACAGAAAGTAAAAGTTTTGAAAGAAAAACTCTATTGAAAAATGTACCCCCTCCCTTTTTTAAGCAGAAAAAATATCAATGTATAATTTTTTTCTTTTATAAGATAATAGCCAATTAAATAATTATCGAAATGAGTAAAAAAAAAATCTCCAAAAAATTAATTATCTATTATTTTTTACATTTTATTTTTCGATTTTGGTACTTTATTTTTTTATAGAAAAGCCACCGTAAAAATTATTTTTTGCTTCTATTCATAACTTCGGTCTTTTATCTCTTTATTTATACTGTAATTAGTACAATATAAGACCAACTTAAAAAAATGTTACGCCCCCAACATAAAATCAAAAATAAGCGACCTGAAAAAAATGAGAAAGTTTTTAAATAAAATAAATAATGCATTATAAAGATTATTCATTGATAAATAAACACTGAAAAATTTCATTAAATCCGATAATTCCCTGATTTTTGGTAAATTATTTTCCTGTAGGGGGGGGGGCTAAAGTCATTTTGTCAACGCATTTTAGGCTCATTTTACCAGTCCTATATTATTAGTATCTTTAAATCTTAAAATCATGCAGTATCTTAATTATTAATTTATTATTATTATTATTATTTAGCAGTAGTAGTAGTAGCTGTATCTTTAAATCTTGAAATTATGTAGTATCTTACTTATTAGATAATATCTTAGAATCAATAACAAAAAGACCAAACAAAACAAAAAAAAAAAACAAACCCCTGTAACTTATAAGGGATAAGGCATTTAGAGTTACTTCCCCTGACAATTTCTGACCAATATGGCAACCATTTTGAATTTGAATCGCTAATAAGTAAACAAAAAACTGAAAAGTTGTCCAATCCGGTACAAACTGCATGTTTTAACACAAAAAAATAACATAATTCGAATCCTTAGTAAATTCTAAATACATTAAATTCTATGCCCACACCAAACCTTTCTGTTTTAATTTTCCGACCGACATCAGAAGTCAGAAATATTTTACTTTTCTTCAGTAGAAAAATTTCCTGTAAATCACGTATTTTTTTATTGTAAAGAGAGATAATAACAGAACGTTATACTTACTTCTTTCTCTTTTCTTTCGTCTGATTTTTCTTCCTTATTGGTTATACAACGTTAGATAAAAGGGAGAAAATCTAATATTTTGAATAAAAACTAATGTTTTCTGGTTGAACTAAATTAAAACATGTCGTTCATTTGCAATCGATACAAAAAGGTTTTCTAGAAGTGTAAAGCAAGGGAGTTAATTCCGGTGTTTTTCTCTTGATAAAAATTCACATTAATTGAATTAATCCTTAAAATTTACAATAATAATTTTTTTTATTGGTTTATTAGTTTTAAGATGCCTAATTGTTAAAATCTTTACATTTTCTTTAGAAGTCATCAAAAAAAAAGTGTATCTATTTCCAAAGGTATATTTCTTTTTGCATTTCAACCGTAGAAACTACTAAATTAAAATATTTCTCATACAAAAACGTTATCTGGAAAATAATTATTAGGTCTTCTCTGAAAATACAGAACATTATTAATTGATATTAAAGTAGGCATTAGCAATAATTTCGTCTGCTAGGAGTTTTAAAAGCGAATTAGAAATAATTAATCTATTATTTAAGGTCAAACTTTGTCTAAATCGATAAGTAGTAACATACTGACCATCATTAAAAAGAAAAATATTAATTTATTTTTAATACATTTTATACATTAAAATCGTCTGAATTTCGACAAAAAAGTTACGTTGATTTATTTTTGATTTATCGTGTTCAATAATGGTTTTAAAATATTTAAAAAAAATACTTATAAACATTTCTTTTTTAGAAATAAGTAAAGCGTTACTTTAAATACATATTTATTAAATATACTGAAATTTTACCCACTCGTTTTAACTTTAACCAAGTAAAATCTGTTTTTTTGTATGTAAAAAAAATAAAAAACATATTAGTTTGGTTTGAAAATAAAATTTGCATATTAGAGGGGCTAAAGTCATTTTGTCAAAAACGCATTTTAGGCCTCAATTTTGCCAGTCCCTATATTAAAGATATTAATTTTCAAAGTTTTTTGTTTTTTTCAATTCGAAAGAAGAAACATTAAAAAAAATGTCTGATGATTTAAAAAAAAATTAAGCTTATGGAAAATAATCATAATTATGAACGAAATCAATGTATACATTTTTGCACCATTAAATCAATTGAAATAATGTAGCCAATAGGTACCACCAATTTTACCTGTTAAATTTACCTCCCACCCCCCTATATTTAACACAATGGATTGGTTTGTTTTCTTGTTTGTTTTACGGCATATCAACCTCAGTGGGTCATTTAATGCCGATAAAGTTTTGAAATTAAATCAATTCTTAATGGATAATACAATTTTTTTTATATAAATACATTTTTCTATTTAACCCATAGATGGGACCCTAACAGGTACTACCACTCCGGGTGAGAGTGGACCAGGAGCAATGGTGATGAAGGGGTGCTCCACATTCCCCAAACCTCCAAACTGGAACCTCACCATCAGATAGAGTTTAACGTCATTCCCAGGACATGTAGACCCTCAGCCAAAACGTTCTAGCACCCATATGATAAAAAGGGTTGGGCTTGCCATAAGGGCAATAGGGTTGGGAAAATCATAATAGGTGCTAGGGCTTGACCGTGACCAGCTGATTGATCGAGGGGGCCTCTCCGACCGCCCGTCTAGCCCAAGATAGGGCCAAAGTAGAGTTATTGCATGTCATGAACTGCTCATCCACCTGGACTCTATCCATAAGCATCACGGGTCGCCACCCCACGGCCAACAGGTGCCCCCATTGGGGAGTCTTACCCCCTCTGCAGAGGTGCAGTTGATGCATTCTAATGCCTCAGCCGACAGGGCGGTTAACACAATGATATTTGCATAAATGTTGATATTATCTTGAAAAAATGTTTTGTCCTTCGAAAAGAAGAAACATTGAATGTTTACAATTTCTGCACCTTAAAATCAATTGAAATTTAACGTAGCAAAAACAGGTTATGACTTAAGGCTTTTTAAAAATTCTATGAAAAATCATTAATATCGATTTTTCATGACAATTTCCATAAAGTTTCCATAATTACTTAGCTTTATATGAAATATGAAAAAATGAACCAGACAAAAAACGATTTTTACTTTTTCTAATAAACATAAGAGTCTGAATAATTTATCAGAAGATGATTATAAGTTTCAATGCAAAAGGTTTTTAAGTAAAAGGACCATGAATACAGAATTCAGCTAAAAGAATATGAATAAAGAAACTGACCGTGACGTAAGAAAACGGACTGTTTTACTTATTTTTCAAGATTAACGATGAGTATTTTTCCCAAATCGGCATAATGTGATCTTTGAATTAACTGTTTTCTTTGTAAACAACTCTTTATATTCGTTAATTTCTTTCTGCGAGATTTAAAATTAAAGTTAAAAATATTTATGGTTCTTCCTTCAATGATGCCTCAACTGCTCATGTGACTATGTTGGTGGTACCTAGAAGCAAAATCAAAATACGACGAAGGCTTTTTTTAGAATTCTCTAAAAAATCAATTAATGGGCTGATTTTCACGAAAATTTTCACTATTACTTACCTTTTGATGAAAATATATTTGAAAATAGGTTTTCCTAAAATATATTGGGGAAATATTTTTTTATACCACGATTTTTATTTTATGAAATATGAAAAATGAAGCGACAAAAAAAAACAATCTTTCTTTTTTTTCAAAAAAAGATAAGGGTTTGAATAATTAAATCAGAAGATTTTTATAATTTTCTATACAAGATTTTTTTTTTTTTTTAGTAAAAGAACCATTAATACAGAATTCTGATACAATAGACCACCAATTTATTCCTCTGAAATATGGGTAATACTTTTTTGGTACTGCAAAAACTGTTCTGTCGATGACATCAGCTTTAGACACGGCCACACGAATTTTTATGAAAACAAAAACTCTCTTCGCTTAATGAGTACAACCATCACTGAGAGCGAGAACACCTACATTGAAATGAAAGAATTATTTTACTTTTAACCATACCATATATATTTATAGCTTAGAAATTTGAAAGTTTTAGATAAAAAAACAACTTTGAATAATGTAAATTTCTGGTTCTACAAATATTTAACTTTAGTTACGAATTTATTCTATTCACATTTTTATTTATAAATAAAACAATTCTATATTTTTATATAAATTTTTTATTAATTATTTTAATATGCATGAATCTTTACATTTTTTTTTTTTTTAGAAATCAAACAATCATTTTCATGTTTCCCCACACTCGATTAATTTTAAGAAGAGCTTTGAGTTAAAACTATATTAAAAAAAACAAAAAAATAAATAAATTATGGTAATTTCTGCTTTCTATAAACACACAGTCAATGAGAGAAATCACAAAAATTTTTCAAAAACCAACTAATGATTCGACTAGCTAGAAATTATGAGATTCCATTGATATATATGAAAAAATATTGAAAATAATTTTTGGAGTACAAATGGTACATAACTTAGAATTGTTTTTTTTTGTTTGTTTGTTTTTTTTTTAATATTAAACATAAATACCGAAAGTTTCAGCATTTTTGAAATTAATGAACGCTCCCTCTGAATTAGCAGCAGGTGCCAGCTTCGTAACATATTTTGATCTGATTTTGAGGGGGAGGACAATCTTATGCGTTTATAGAAGATGTGTCATATAGAAATATACTCATATCTTATCTGTGCAATGTAGAGAGGTTCAAATCTGGTGCTGGACTGAAAATCTACTTTGCACTCTGTGGCCACTTTAGTCTTAATAAAAGAACCAAATCACTCGATAATTGCATAAATGTATACCTCATTATTACTACTATAACATTACAACCTAACAGAACATATAGAAATTCTATGGCTAAAATTTATATGCTCAAAAAATATGTAGATGTACCTTGACTTACGTTTACCAGAACTTATGCGTTTTTCGAGTAATGATAAGTTACTCAGTCGATTTTTTGGCTTTGTGTTCAAGAGCCAAAATTGAGGTAAGAGCTAGCTTCAGATATGCTTATTGTAAATATATTCAATCAAAAAGTTTCCAAATTTATTGCGCCAATGTAAAATATATTTCACTAAAAATACATAGACCTTCCATGGAAATGAAAAATAATCAAAGAACACTTTGTAATCAACCATAACATTTTATTACTAAATGAAACAATACTATTTTTATTGCATTGAATTTGCTTGAGTGCACACAAGCTCAATAATTAAAACTATATAGTCATGTAATAACAGGCTGGAGTGTCACAATGTGTAAATAAATGTCTTTTCAAAATTGAGCACTGAAAAAAAATGAAGTTCCACACATTTCTCAAGAAAATGAATACTCTTTTAGCAATTTTGATAAATTCATTTTATCATTTATTTTGTGTAAAATTAATCTTTTACTTGTTAATGGGTTATTTCTTTGATTTTTAAGGAGAAAGTCAGTTTGTTTTATGTTTTTGTTATATCTTAGTCTCAATTTTTTCATTCTTAGATTTTTCGATTTGTCTTAGCTAGCAATGTAGAATACACCAACTACACCTTCTGCAGAGGGGTAGACACATACACCCAACCGCAATGAACCACCAAACGAAAAAATTAATACCCAAATATTTTGGATGATTACATATTAGATGATTCAACAGCTTAACACAACAAAACTGGTTCTAATTTGATGTATTGTTATAGAGTAAGCAAACGTTATTGCCACCAAAGGCTAGTGAAGAAGCCATCTTATCTACTGAAAAATGAAAAATGGGAAAAAGCAATGAAAGATGAAGGAAATGGACTTATGAACATCCCCTGTACTCAAGACAAAAAATTATTGGAAGCAGATGGATATGATCCTGGTAAAAATTAGACCAAGGACAATGAAGAACATTATAAGGCTTGGGAAATGTACCCAAGGTATTTTCACAGTAGAAAATGTTGATTAACGCCAGGGGAACTTCTTGGGGCAGCCTACCAGGCAAAAATGACATCAATTGGTTGTTTAATGCAGGATCGCAGTACAAAACAATCCTTATTAATACATCAGATGGATTTTTTACAACCATCATATCTTAATGCAAAATATTGACTGGGCGATATTTATGTTAGAAACACCATAAGGTTTGTGCAGAATGGGTCTGAGGACAGGTGAGAGACTTGTTTGCATACTAAAAAAGTCTTTGTAATGGACTTGAAAGAAAGTGGAAGAAATTGGAACAATTTGTTACACCACTTTTTTTAACTAATCAAATTTGAGCCAAATCTTAAATGATTAATTTGCAATAATATGTAAAATTACAAAAATTCATAAAATTAATTATAACAACTTGGGTAGATTGATATAAATTAATTGCAACTCCTGATGTTAAAAAAGCTTAAATGACTTTTAAAAAATTTTATCAACAAAATTTTTAAAAAAAAAGACATAGGTCAATTTTAATCTTACCTTTTAGGGAATAGGAAATTTCAATTAGAATGATAATAGAATTAAAATGAGTCAAAGCAAAATATGCTACAAAGAGGTTTCTGGAAATAGATATTGGGAGTTGGCTAGATTGTCCAACATTCAGAAAGCTAACCCTGTAGATTTAGATATTGATAAAAATAAATCTTGTAAATCAAAAGAATTAATCTAATAATATGAATATAACATAGAAATTATAGGTAGCCCTGAATCTAATGCGATGATATGTAACTAGACCCTGACTTGGTGTTATTGTTGTAGGCCAAATTGGGTTCCCAACACTTGTCAAACCTACCAAATGAACACTTGGGAATCGGTATAAGTTTGTCTAAAGAAATATATCAAAGAAACACTTGATTATAGCTTATTTTTCAAAAAATGCTAAGAATAATTTAAGGGGCCTAATTATGCGTCATTGGTGACTCCCACCAGAATTGGGGACAAGGATTCTGAAGACAGAAAAGTATTTCCGAAGATACTGTTACTAGTTGAACAGAGATGGACGGAT
Source organism: Doryteuthis pealeii (assembly GCA_023376005.1). Classification (NCBI taxonomy): domain Eukaryota; kingdom Metazoa; phylum Mollusca; class Cephalopoda; order Myopsida; family Loliginidae; genus Doryteuthis; species Doryteuthis pealeii. The sequence goes on along the minus strand of CM042171.1, from coordinate 1,073,683 downwards.
TAATGTTCATGAGATCCAGAACAATCAAAGTAATAGCTCTCTCGACTTGTGAAGCAGAATATTTAGCTTTATGTAATGCATGCAACAAGCAAAATTTATAAAAGCAATTATATAAGGACAGTGAAAAAGATGATGAATTGAGATTGACATATATGCAGATGCAATCAAGTGCTAACAAATTAGCTAAAAATCCCATTAATCAATCAAAGATTACTATTTGATGTAAATATCATTCATAAGATCCAGGAAATTCAGAAAAAAATAATGTAGAATTTAAATACTCCCTTTTAAAAAGACAATATTGCAGATTATGTTCACAAAACCTTGAAGCAATGCAGAAATTAAAGTAAGAGAATGTTATAAAAACGTATTTAAATTGAGTTTAAGGGACAAGGTTGCACCCTCTATCAATTTTTAACCTAATGATAAGAGAAATAATAAACCGTATAGAGAAAGGAGTGCTTGAGTATTGTCAGCCTCATATTTTTTGTAAACCATACTGTTACATTCGTAATAATCTTTGTTGAATTTACCTCGGTGTGTTGCCCCCATTCAGCTCTTCACTTTCTCTTTTACCTATTGTCATATCTTTTCCTTCACACATCTGTTTCCACTATGCAATACAAATAACTTCACCTCAACAGACTTGTTTTACTTATTTTTCCAAAATAAAGAATGAGTAATTTTTTCAACAATCGGATTTGATTTTTTGGGAATTAACTGTGTTTTCTTTGGTAGACAACTGTTTAAATGTTTGTTATTTCTTTTTTGCGAGATTTAAATAAAAATATAAGTTAGAGAGAAGATATTTATATTTTTGGCCTTCAAATATGGCCTAAAACTGATCACTGTGGGGACGTATGTTTTGGGTGGTACTGGGTTGGTAGCCAAAGATAAGATAGACTAGATAGCATTTTTAAAATGTCTCTAAAAAAATCATTAAATGGGCTGGTTTTGCTTGAAAATTTTCATAATTACTTACCTTTTGATGAAAAAATATGTCTGAAATAGTTTTTTCCTAAAATAGGGGAATATTTACGAGGTTTACCTCCAACGATTTTATTTTTATGAAATATAGAAATTGGAACCGGGACAAAACAGATCGTTTTCTTTTTTGCCTAATAAAGATAAGTATGTCCGATAATTACATCAGAAGATTTCTTTAAGTTTCTATACAGATTTTTTTTAGTAAAAGACCATGAATACAGAATTCTGCTAACAATAAGTACCTAACAATTTCTGGGTAATAATATTCAATAAAGGAAACAGACCCTGTATAAAAAAAAAAAAAAGGCCTGTTTTATGTACTTTTTTTAAGATGACCAGGTGAGAATTCTTCTCCATCGGATAATTTGATCTTTGAATTAACTGGTTTTCTTTATAACAACTCTTTATGTGTGCAATTATTTTCTCAGCAGTCTGCACAAAGGGGATGCTAGTGGGGTATGATGTAACCCCGTCTCTGGCTGCCATGTCGGATCAAATGGGCGCTAAACCGGTAACGCTCCCGATAGTACCCCAGCATTCCACACAATATGCTGCCTGGTGAGGAGGGTGCTAGACACCCAGCAGGACAAAAAACAAAACCTGTGAAAGGGCCGGAGGAAGCTTAACTATGTTTTCATTTGTAACAACTGTTTATGTTTGTATTGTATTTTTGCTAGATTAAAAAAAATAAAAGTTAAAAGATATATTATACATTTCTTCGTCCTTCAATATGTAACGTCAGAGCTAGTGTATTGACCAAAAAATAGTTCTGAGGCCTTTTAATCTCTTAAAACTAGGTGGTTTCTGAAAATTTCACTATTTACTTACCTTTTGAATGAAGAGTAAATGTTTTTTAAATGGAATATTACAAGGTCTAACCTCACGATTTTATTTTAATGAAATATGAAAAATATGAACCGACAAAAACTAATTTTTTTTTCAATAAAAGATAAGAGTCCGAATAATACATCAGGAAGATTTTATAAGTTTCTTTATTAACAGGGATTTTTTTTTTTAGAAAAGAACCTGATGATAGCAGAATTTGCTACAATTAGGTAACACAGAATTTTCCCGCTGTAAAATATCCAATAAAAGGAAACAAATCCGTGTAAAAAAAAAAAAAATGGCTGTTTATGTACTTTTTTAAGATGACGTGAGTAATTTTTTTCCCCAAACGGATATTTGTATTCTTGTGAATAACTGTTTTTCTTACAACAACTCTTTATGATTCATTATATATTATTATTACTTTTTTGCACGATTTAAAAGTTCAAAAATATTTTACGTTTTCTTCTCATATTGGTAATAAACTGGATCACATGAACGTATTCTGGTGATACCTAAAAAAACAGGTAACACTTTCATTAAAAAAAAAAATTTTTGATTAAATTTTTTCTCATATTTACAACTTATAATTTGAAAATTTTAGGTCTTCTCTGAAATAAAAGAACATTCTAATTGGATATTATATTTATTTATTTTCAGAGTTTTTTTTTTAGAAATGTTCAATGAATTGTTACTAATTATTCAATAAGCTACTTACTTTAGGACTGCGAATTCTAATACATTTTTGCGAAATACGTCTACTTGAAAATGTTTGCGCCCCCTCCTTTTTAAACGAACGAATTATCAATGTGTTACGTTTTCGGTGTTCATAGTCCATGTGAAAGACAAAATAGAATTTGAAATTTTAAAAATATCGACGAGGGAATTCATGAGTGCCTCGGTTGAATTTATTTTGGAACTGCACATACACCATTTAAAAAGGCGCCAAAATTTTGGTGTGGAAATGGGGAGCTTAAAATACCTCTTGCCTTTATTTAAGAAATAGCATGAGAAAGAAACATAACATTATAATAATTCAACATTCTCTCCATAATAGGTCTGGTTTCTTTCATTGTCATAAAAAGTGACAAGGTAGGTAACTATTGCTAAGTGCATTTTTAAATGGTTAATGGAAATAACTGGTTTTAACTTGTATCTTGTTTATTGGTTTAGTGAACATTTCGGCAAACAATTTACACAAGTTTTTAGGATTACTCTTTTGGAATTTTTAATAACCTCTTTATATAGCTATAGCTATATATACTATATATATATACGACGTGCACAACCACATACACAAAACACGCTAAAAAATGCACAATGGCCTTTTTCGATACACCACCTCACACAATTAAGAAAAGAAAATATTTGACGGTCATATTTCAAACCAGTCCACCTTTCAGCGTCTTTTCTTCAGATTTCAAATTTTGACAGACTGATAAACAAGAACTCTATTTGCTTTTCTCGATTATTCTGTGATAATTTATTTTTTTCCTTACCACAAATGCCTGAAGATGATCTTAATTAATAGATCAAAAACACTCAGCGGTCGGCCAATAATGTACCACTCAATATTTAAACCTGTGTTTTTTCAATTTAATACCTTACATAGCCAGTACGTCGGATGTCATCGTTCCATCTCTTCACATCAACCACCAGTACATTTAATAATATATTATATACATATTATGTTCAAAATAATAAGTAATGATGTTAAGAGTTCTGGTCAGAAAATGTGTGTAAAATGTTCAATTCTTTAGTTTGATACAAGACTTTTAATTTAACAAGTTTTCATCTTTCACAAAATTTTTGCTTCCAATATATATCCGTCATTTATAAGGTAGCGTAGTCCACTTATTTACAAGAGACGTTTACAATATCTCATGACACCAGTTTCCAACCCATGATCATCAATGTCTTGTTGTTGCTACATTCAAGATCACTCTTGTGCTTCCATTCGCACTCATATATTATCGTACTTTCTACGCGTTGTATTGTCGGATTATGTTGCTTGTGCTATGCGTTTTATAAAGCAGATGTGGTTTCGTTACTTGAGGCAGCTGGCTCTTAGCAGAATGTCCGCCAGTGGTATTTTCTAAGTTTGCGCTCACCAGTCCATCATGTCTCAAGTTCTTCTGTCCAGTTTCTTTTTAGTTTTGTAATTTCTGCTTACATTCAATGATTCGGTTTTTGGGTTAAAAACTCTGTACTTATTTTCACCGGATCTTTAATTCTAGCCTTGCAATTGTTCTTTGTTTTTCTTATAGAATCTATTACATTATTTAAAAATAATCAAAAAACTTGATTTTATTTTTTTTTATGGCTATTGAAATCTTGTTGTCAAGATTATTTGAGATTATTCATGTATTTCTTAGTCTATGACAGTTTCACTTTCTTAGCCAATGATACATTGTGCTTCATTGATTATCTTGTTACGTCTGGTCGACATTGAATGTTACGCATAATGATTTTGAGTTATTCACTTATTTTTGTCTTGAACTTTTTGTATAAAAAGTCTTGATTATCGATGTATGGTATTTTAGATCATTAACATGTTGCCCAGTTACATTGGATTTGTCAATTTTATAGTCTATTGGGAAAAACATTTTTTTAAACAAAGAAAGAGGTCCTTTGAGTTATCATATATATTTAATCTACACTTAGTACAAAAGATCATGGATTATCTTATATGCTAGACTCTTGAACATTATATTCCAAGTATTGATATTCAATCATTATAATTTAGATCTATTGAACATTATATTGTCCACAAAGATAGATTTGGATTATTCAAGTTATTATTTTAGATCTATTGAACATTATTTGTACCAGCTACACCGTAAGGAATGCTAATTGTGTATGTGATTCATTAGTTAGTTGTTAGCTCTAGTCGCCGACCCATTTGCGACCAAAGATATGTGGAAGGTTCAGAATACTTGTCTTGATCTATTGTGAAATCAGACGCAGCCAAGCTATAACAAATTGTAGAGACGATTGCAGCGAGGTATGTTACTTTGACAAGGTGATTGGGGTTGGATAGGTGGGCTGTGCAAGGTGGGGCTTGGTGGAAGACCGCGTAACTACATCAGTCAGCACTGATAAGCCCCATGCGAAAATGTAAGGTCGGAACGCGATCGACTAAAGTGAATTATCCCTTAAATCGTGCTCAGGTATCACGTAGTATCCCGGAAATGATCAGATCAGGAAGGCATCTGGCTGGCACATCAGGCCAGTTCATTACCGCTACTGAGAAAATTTATAAACAAAGTGTCTTGATGTGCTTCTATTAAGTGGATTTGAATCCTAGAATGTCATACTATTAGATGATCAAGACTTATAGGACTGTTAATGTTGAGTATTTGTTATGTGAGTTGAATTTTGCTTAAGTGCACAAGTCTATTAATTCTATGTCGGTAATAGGGGCGGCAAGGTTGCACCGTAAATCCGAGTGTAGTGTATCAGTCAACTCCTGTCATGACTTTTCGCGTGTAAAGAATGTACAACCGTTGAAACGGAAGTTCAAGCTGCTTCATTAAGATCCAATGCGGTGGAGCTATACATCATTTCTTACATCTTTCTAATTATTTAGTTAATAAGACCTCTAGGAAATAGATAACGATTGTAATAAAGATTACATTTAAACCACGAGCAATATATAATTTTATTTATAGATTATTGAACATTGATGTTGCACACAACATAAATTGATAATGTGTATACAAGTTTTACTCTAAGCATAGACTTCCATTTGACAATAGTCATTTGATTTTTCATATATTCAATTTTACATCTATTGAACTATCTATTATTGTTGTAGAAAAAAATATTACTTGAATGAGTATTCTTTTATTTTGTTACATCTAGTTCTAATTTGTTACTCAGTTGTCTAAATGTGAATACGCATAATATTTATGTTAACAGTCTTCGAATAATCAGTAGAAAATCTATGGAATATTTAGTGATACAGTTTACTTCTGTAGGAAATTCAAGGATTATATCGAACCATTACTTATACGGTACCAGAAAATATATATTATAATTTTTGGAGTGCACTAGTCTAATAATTTATCTATTTAACTATGAAATTATTTGTGACCTAAAAATGTTCCACTGTATTATCCATGGTCACGGTTATATCTCTATGCATTATTGAACATATGCCAAAATAAATAATATTTAGATAATATTCTAATAATATTTTTGGAAGGTCGTATGTTATTATTTTACAAAAAGATATTGTGATATATTCATTACTTATTCTCTCGATCCCTATTCATGGTACAAATGGCTCAGATATCTGACTATAATTGTAAGCTCAGACACATATTGATAGTAGGATTTGAGAATATGAGAGATACTAAAGGTTTTAAAGATTAAGAATCATAACGTTAACGATAGGTTGACCAGCGGACCTATGAAACATTGTGCACGAATAGAATGTGAGTGGACGAAGGACTGTCCCGTCTCGCCGCGTGAACGACGGCCTTGGTGTAATGTCAAGTCCTTGCTTCTCCATTGGGATTACTCTGCCTATTCAAATCATCGTCCGATACACAGAGACGAGCCTAGCCCTGGAAATGAAAAGCTAATGGATCTACATGATTCTCACATTAATTTTATCACACGAAGAAAAATCTATTTATCGTAATATATCCCACAGACCGTCTTTATATATTGGCCTTGTACAGAATTCACTAAGTTAAGACATCGTCTATGCCCGTGAAAAAGAAAGCTAATGTCTTACTTATTTCTCAGATCACAATGACTCTGCAGGGGTGACGTACTATCAATGAAAACCTACATGGTCTACGTATGCGAACAATTTAGTAATGAGTGTCTCTATCACATTTAATATCCGTATCAACGATATTTATTGATGGAATTTTGTTGAGTTGCACAAAGGTCTAATTGATGGCTCATCATGGTCAAAGCATCTACGCAATAGATTTACCTATACTTCAACTAGGTACTGTCAGACTTTACCCTTATTTACAATATCTTTCATTTTAGCATCTTAACTTTGAATACAACAAGACATAATCAAATAAAAAACTAGTAATAGACTAGTATCATTAAAAAATATAGTCATTATGAACAGTTGATTCACCGGTGGAAGCATAAATGTCTTTTAAAATTAATTCTGAAAGCATCTCGATGCATTCCTGTACTACATTTCACTATAAAGTTCCTAAAAAAAAAAAAAAATCAGGTTCATGACTTCTAAGTCCTTCAGATGTACGAAATTGCACGAAAACTATTCGTGATCTTTACGGCTGAGATGTGATCAAACCTCACGAACAAATCATTCTCAGTGTGTGTGCATTGTATTTGTCTAAGGATTCGTAAATCTTGAGTCAGCAACTCAGGAAAAAAAAGGGCACCATTGATGGTCAGGAGATATCAGGTGTAAAATAAATGTCTCATAATTGAACTTCTGTGGAAAATGCGGTTCCACACATGGTTCCTAAAGACCTGTGAAAAGCCATATCTGCATGAGGAAATGGTTTCTCTCGCTGTGCGTCGCATGTGATCTTTAAGTGGGTATTTCTGAGAAATGCAGATCCTCATATTTAACAAAGAATGGTTTCTCAACAGTGTGTATTTGCATGTGTCTTTTCAAACCTCCAATTCCTTGAATTGCTGATCCACGAAACTTCACAAGAAAGGGTTTCTCTCCAGTGTGTGTTCGCATATGTGATTTCCAAATCCCAACTCTGTGAAAATGCTGATCCACAGACTTCAACAAGAAAATGGCTTCTCTCCAGTGTGTGTTCTCATGTGGTTTCTTCAAATGGAAAGTCTGTGAGAATGCTGATCCACAGACTTCACAAGAAAATGATTTCTCACCAGTGTGGTGTTCGTATGTGTCTTTTCAAACTGTAATTCTGTGAAAATGCTGATCCACAGACTTCACAAGAAAAGGGTTTCTCTCCAGTGTGTATTTTCATGTGTCTTTTAAGTGGGAACTAGTAGAAAATGAAAATCCACATACTCTCACAAGAAAATGCCTTCTCTATATTGTGTGTTTCCATGTGGCTTTTTAAGTGCGAACTCTAGAAAGGCAGATCCACAGACTTTCACAAAGAAAATGGTTTCTCTCCAGAGTGTGTTCGCATATGCCTTCTTAAAACAGGAAGGTCTGAAAAAGAGGATTCACAGACTTTCACAAGAAATGGCTTCTCTCCAGTGTGTGTTCGCATGTGGTTTCCTCAATGGGAATTCCTGTAAAAATGCAGATCCACAGACTTACAAAGAAAATGTTTTTCACCAAGTGTGTGTTTGCATGTGTGGATTTCAAACCCCAACTTTGTGAAAATGCTGATCCACAGATGTCACAAGAAAATGGCTTCCTCCCAGTGTGTGTTCGATTGTGATCTTTTAAGTTAGGCCTTTCTAGAAAATGCAGATCCACAGATTTCACAAAAAAATAGTTTTCTCACCAGTGTGTGTTCGCATGTGTAATTTCAAACCCCAACTTTGAGAAATGCTGATCCACAGACTTCACAGAAATGATTTCTCACCAGTGTGCGTTCGTATATGTCTTTTCAAACTGAACTCTGTGAAAATGCTGATCCACAGACTTCACAAGAAATGGCTTTCTCTCCTGTGTGTGTTTCCATGTGTCTTTTTAAGGTGGGAACTCCTAGAAGAATGCAGATCCACAGACCATCACAAAAAATGGCTTCTCACGCAGTGTGTGTTTGCATGTGTGCTTTTAAACTAGAACTCACTGGAAATGTGGTCCACAAATTTTACAAGAAAATATTTCCATTTCAGCAATGTGTTTCCATATTTGATTCCTGTCCTGATGTCTGGTAAATGCTAATCTACACAGTGATCAAAAGTTTGCATTTACAAGAGCCTAATTTCCCACTTGTTTTTTGAAATGTGAATTTAAGGGAAAATGTTCATATACCGAATTCCAAACTCTTTTAATATGCAGATCTACACATTATCAAGAATATTCCTTTTCCCTTTAGCATACGTATTGAAATGTGTCTTTTTTTATATTCCAGACAATGTGATAGATGCTGGTCTGTAAATTGAGGACATTTATTTTTTTTAAATTTTTGATGATCACTACAATGGAGAAATGTTTGGTTTCACAGGAGTCTCTTTTGCACTTTGTTCTTTGAATATTGATCAAGAGAAGAAACACCATTGTAATAAATTGCAAGAAAAAAAAATCGTCCTGTGATTTCACAATATGTAGATCCACACACATTAAAAGAATATATTTTTTCTTTGGTAGGTGTTTAAATGTGTGTTTTAACATTTCACACCATTCTTCCAATGCAGTTGATATCTGTGAATGAATAAGAATTAAAGAATTATTTTTTTAATCAATATTAATATTCTTACTTTTTCTTTGAAATTGTTTTTTATATTTTGTATGTATAAATGTGTGGCTGGCATGTGTGTATATGTTATATATGTACATATATGGGTGGGTGTGTAGTATATGTATGTTAAATTTTTAAATTTTTTTTTATCTTTTATTTTATATTTTTTTTATTTTATGTATATACATATATATATATTATATAGTGTATATATGGTGTTGTGTGTTATATCTGTATGTATATTATTATATATATATATTTTATATATATTAGAAGTAAATGGAAGTGATCTGACGAGTATGAATTGATTATGTGTTTATGATATATTTTTGATGTAGGATATGTGTAATATTTTTATTAATATTATATTTAACATATTATTTATCTATAATTATTTTAAGGTTTTATTGTTTATTTGTTTATTGTTTAATAATAATATATAATTTTTTATATATCTAATATTTAATAATTTTTTTTACATATATATTTTTTATATTCTATATTTTTTGTTTTATCTTTGGGCTTCATATCTTTTTCAGTTTTATTCAATGTTCATAGTTGTTAAATTGACTGACTACTATCCCTCTAAAACTTGGCCAGAAAAATATCTTTTTTTTTTCATTTGATTTCCTGTCGCATGGTGACAGTCTTTTAATGTATAACATTTTGTAAAGAAAAAAATTTAAAAATATTACAAATAAACAAAAGATATGTTTTTATACTAAAACTAGCTAAAGTACCGGTCCATGACCGGACTAAAAAAAATTAGGAACACCAGAGAGGTGTTTTTCAGAACATATTTACATCCAAGTCGTAAATATTTATGAAATTTTTTGTGAAAATCAGACCATAAATTGATATGGTGCAAATAAGAAAACTTTTTTTTTTCAGTCATATTTTGACATTTAGCGCACATAGCCTAATTTCCTGAGGGTTTTTTTTTGTTTTTTTACCAAAGCTTCATATTATGATATTTAAAATTCAGGTTACAACGCACTTGACTTTATAATGTTAGAAAAAATAATGTTTTTTAAAAAATTTTTTGTGTTTGTTTCCGAAGTTCATAATGCATTAAATCAAATTTTTTTTCCCCGAAACAATAATAATATACAAGTCACAAAAAAAAAACTGAACAACTAACGTTTGTATTGAATTAGAAGGAATGTCAACATTCGTTTATTTATTTACTGATATATTTACTTTAAATTATGAAAATTTGCACTTTTTTTTTGTTTTCAAATTATTTATATTTGAACTTTTGGGGGGAGGAAAATCTCGCAAAAAAGCCTCGAGTCAAAACTTGTTTTTGGCTACATTAAATTTCAATTGATAACTTTTTTTCAAATCATCAGGAGTTTGTTTAATGTTTTTTCTTTGAAATGGAAAACGTTTTTTCAAAGATAATATTAATTCATGAAAGTTCATTGTGTTAAATATAGGCGGTGGGTAAATTTCACAGGGAAAATTGGTGGTACCTAAATAAGCCTTTTATCTTAATGGTTTTAGAAACAAAAAATGGATAGTGGTGACTTATTTTTTTAAAAAAATTTGTCTTTTATGTATTATTAGAATATATTTTCAAGTTACATACATTAGAATCATGTTTATTTTTGTTTGTTTAATGTTTAGTGTTTACACACTAAACTTATATAAGTTATTCAACTATGTCGTATTTTTTACTTTTAAAATTTATTATTGTTTTATACATTTACTTTTATTGTAATTTTAAAACAATTATATAAAAGATGTTTGTCTATTATTAAGACATCGTAACATTGCAGTAGATTGTATTTCATATTTAAATGTTAAGCTAGGTATACCAAAAAAAATTCATTTCCTACGTTTTTAAAAATGAATTAAATGATTAAATTATTATTTAAGTTCAAACTTTTGTCTAAATCGATAAGTAATAACATAATGACATCATTAAAAAATGAAAAATATCATTACATATGCAGTTTATTTTTACTCTTAAACTCTATAGACTCATTCCCGGCTGAAGTCTCCTCATTCCTAATCTAACCCCAAATGATAGTCTTGTATTAATGTAATTTAAAATATTTAGAAGTCTTTGATTTAAGGGAATACAGGTAACTTTAGATCAAAGTCATTTTTAGCCATTTCTTATTTTATATAACCTTATGGAATACTCTGGAACTTTAAAAATTCTCAACAGGATGTTAAGTAGTTAATAACATTTAAAAAGAATTTGTTTTGGTCAATTTTGACACAATCCGCCATTCTGTCTCTTTTTTCAAGGGTTTTAAGTGCTTGTTCATTTTAATGTATATTTACCCAAAAAAAATCAGGTAATTATCCGATTTTAATTAAATGTTCAAGGCATTGATTTATCAAATTAATGAATTTTTAGTGCATCAGTTATTTTATTTCAAAACTTCAATTTAGTTTTTTTGCTATGAAAATATGATATATAAAATTTATTTAAAATAAAAATATTCTGATGTTAATTTTAAAATGTTAAATTTTTAAGATCTAGAATAAATATTTATTTAATGCAGACCTTATTTTAGACACAGAAAGTAATAAGTTTTGAAGAAAAATCTATTGAAAATGTACCCCCTCCCTTTTTTAAGCAGAAAAATATCAATGTAAATTTTTTCTTTTATAAGATATAGCCAATTAATATTATCGAAATGAGTAAAAAAAATACTCCCAAAAATTATTATTATTATTTTTTTACATTTTTTTTTTCGATTTTGGTACTTATTTTTTTTTAATAAAAGCCACCGTAAAAATTATTTTTTGCTTCTATTCATAACTTCGGTCTTTTATCTCTTTATTTATACTGTAATTGAGTAGAAATTAAGACCGAACTTAAAAAAATGTTACGCCCCCAACATAAAATCAAAAATAAGCGACCTGAAAAAAAATGAGAAAGTTTTTAAATAAAATAAATAATGCATTATAAGATTATTCATTGATAAATAAACACTGAAATTTCATTAAATCCGATAATTCCCTGATTTTTTGGTATTAATTTTCTGTAGGGGGGGGGGGCTAAAGTCAATTTTGTCAACGCCATTTTAGGCTCATTTTACCAGTCCCTATATTATTAGTATCTTTAAATCTTAAAATCATGCAAGTATCTTTAATTATTAAATTTATTATTATTATTATTAATTTAGCAGTAGTAGTAGTAGCTGTATCTTTAAATCTTGAAATTATGTAAGTATCTTACTTATTAGAATAATATCTTAGAATCAATAACAAAAAGACCAAAACAAAACAAAAAAAAAAACAAACCCTGTAACTATAAGGGATAAGGCATTTAGAGTTACTGTTCCCCTGACAATTTCTGACAAAATGGCACCTTTTGAATTTGAATCGCTAATAAGTAAACAAAAACTGAAAGTTGTCCAATTCGGTACAACTGCATTGTTTTAACACAAAAAAATAACAATAATTCGAATCCTTGATAAATTCTAAATACATTAATTCTATGCCCACACCAAACCTTTCTGTTTTAATTTTCCGACCGACATCAGAAGTCAGAAATATTTTACTTTTTCTTCAGTAGAAAAATTTTCCTGTAAATCACGTATTTTATTTGTAAAGAAGATATAACAGAAGTTATACTTCCTTTCTCTTTTCTTTGTCTGATTTTTCTTCCTTAATTGGTTATACAAACGTTAGATAAAAGGGAGAAATTCTAATATTTTGAATAAACTAATGTTTTCTGGTTGAACTAAATTAAAACATGTCGTTCATTTGCAATCGATACAAAAAGGTTTTCTAGAAGTGTAAAGCAAGGGGAGTTAATTCGGTGTTTTTCTCTTGATAAAAATTCCACATTAATTGAATTAATCCTTAAATTTTACAATAATAATTTTTTTTATTGGTTTTTAGTTTTAAAATGATGCCTAATTGTTAAAATCTTTACATTTTCTTTAGAAGTCATCAAAAAAAGTGTATCTATTCCAAAGGTAATTTTCTTTTGCATTTCAACCGTAGAAACTACTAATATTAAAATAATTTCTCCATACAAAACGTTATCTGGAAATAATTATTAGGTCTTTGCTCTGAAAATACAGAACATTATTTTTGATATTAAAGTAGGCATTAGCAATAATTTCGTCTCTAGGAGTTTTAAAGCAATTAGAAATAATTAAATCTATATTTTAAGGTCAAACTTTGTCTAAATCGATAAGTAGTAACATACTGACCATCATTAAAAAGAAAAATATTAATTTATTTTAATACATTTTATACATTAAAAATCGTCTGAATTTCGAAAAAAAGTTACGTTGAATTTTATTTTGATTTATCGTGTTCAATAATGGTTTTAAAATATTAAAAAAACTTATAAACATTTCTTTTTAGAAATAAGTAAAGCGTTACTTTAAATACATTTTATAAAAATATACTGAAATTTTACCCACTTCGTTTAAACTTTAACCAAAGTATAATCTGTTTTTTGTATGTAAAAAATAAAAAACATATTAGTTTGGTTTGAAATAAAATTTGCATATTAGAGGGGCTAAAGTCATTTTGTCAAAAACGCATTTTTAGGCCTCAATTTGCCAGCCCTATATTAAGGATATTAATTTTCAAGTTTTTTGTTTTTTTTCATTCGAAAGAAGAAACATTAAAAAAATGTCTGATGATTTAAAAAAAATTAAGCTTAATGGAAATAATCATAATTATGAACGAAGTCATGTATACATTTTTGCACCATTAAATCAATTGAAATTAATGTAGCCAATAGGTACCACCAATTTTACCTGTTAAATTTAACCTCCCACCCCCTATATTTAACACAATGATTGGTTTGTTTTGTTTGTTTTACGGCATGTCAACCTCAGTGGGTCATTTAATGCCGATAAAGTTTTGAAATTAAATCAATTCTTAAGGATAATACAATTTTTTTATTTATAAAATACATTTTTCTATTTAACCCATAGATTGGGACCCTAACAGGTACTACCTCCCGGGTGAGAGTGGACCAGGGAGCAATGGTGATGAAGGGGTGCTCCACATTCCCCAAACCTCCAAACTGGAACCTCACCATCAGAATGAGTTTAACGTCATTCCAAGGAATGTAGACCCTCAGCCAAAACGTTCTAGCACCCATATGATAAAAGGGTTGGGGGCTTGCCATAAGGGCAATAGGGTGGGAAATCATATAGTGTGCTAGGGCTTGAAGTGACCAGCTGATTGAATCGGAGGGGGCCTCTCCGACCGCCCGTCTAGCCCAAGATAGGGCCAAGTAGAGTATTGCATGTCATGAACTGCTCATACCTGGACTCTATCCATAAGCATCACGGGTCGCCACCCCACGGCCAACAGGTGGCCCCCATTGGGGAGTCTTACCCTCTGCAGAGGTGCAGTTGATGCATTCTAATGCCCTCAGCCGACAGGGCGTTAACACAATGATATTTGCATAAATGTTGTGATATTATCTTGAAAATGTTTTGTCCTTCGAAGAAAGACATTGAATGTTTACAATTGGCACCGTTAAATCAATTGAAATTTAACGTAGCCAAAAACAGGTTATGACTTAAGGCTTTTTAAAAATTCTATGAAAATCAATTAATATTTCCGATTTTTCATGACAATTTCCATAAAGTTCCATAATTACTTATTAGCTATTGAATATGAAAAAATGAACCAGACAAACGATTTTTACTTTTTATCTAAGTACATAGAGAAACGTCCGAAGAAATGTCCTATCAACTTTCCAACAAGCAACAGAATACCCCTGTTTCACCACTACTCCAAGAATATCACTTAACTCAGATAAGTCTGGTAGCAAATACCAATAAAATTTGCAATAAGTTCTTGTATAATTTGTCAATACATGTATTAAATTTCCATTGTGTGTTTGTCTTCTTTGTCCGACAATTTGCCTACAACTACGGAGAAATAAGAGCTCCTTCGAAACCTGTAAATGCTCTTAATCTGTATTACACGCAAAGGGTTAATTTTCAGGCCGCAATTTAGACAGAAAAAAATTACATATTATTACCCTCTTACAATTATACATCTTCATATGGCTGGCTGTAATGGACATACTTTTTTTTAGGCAAAATTTACTATTAAAATGAATAAAATCTTGAAAAAATTTAATGTTAAATTTTCACAGTGAAATTGGCTTCAAAAAAATGTTTTTGGTTGTAGTATTAATTTTTAAAATCGAAAATGAAATGAAAATTTGAATATTTTTTCTAAGAGAAAAACTGATAAAATAATCGATATATACTTACTTTTTATTCTAATAAGTCGAAAAAGTTGAAAATAATTTTTTATGCTAAGAAAAACAAACAATAGTTACTGAGAAGCATCTCGTCTCTTTGTATAAAAACAAAACAAATATGTCAGTTTGGCTCTTCAGTATATTCTAAGAATCTCACATTACTATTCAACAACAGAAAATACAAAATAATTTAAAAAATATTAATATAGCATGGATCGAACCAATTTTTAGGTCACCTAAATTCTAAAATTCATATATTTAAATATCTGTGAAAAATTCGATTTTTTTCTCGCAGGAAAAAAAAATTATTTATTTCACACAGAAAAAAAAAATATTTAAGCACACGAAAGATTGAAAATCTCTTAAAAATTAATTTCTTAGAAATTTTTTTTATTTTTGACAATTTAATAGAAAATAGTACATACCAATTAAAATAGCAAAAAAAAAGTTTTCAAATAATAATATTATGGCATTTTTTTGCACTTTTTATTTCCGATTTCATTAATTTTTCCTAAAAAACAAAAAAAAACCTACTGTGTTGTATGTTATACAATTTCTTTGATATACTTATTCTGACTCTTATCTTAGAAAAAAAGGAAAAAGGTTTTCTGACGAGTCATTTTTTTATCTCATAAAATGAAATAGAGGGTAGAAATAGAGGTAGACCTTGTAAAAAAAATATTTCCCCTAATATATTTTAGGAAAAAACTATTTCAGATATATTTACATCCTAAAGGCAAACATTTATTGGAAATTTTTGTGAAAATCAGACTATTAATTCATTTTTCATAGAATTAAAAAAAAACAAAAAAACTCTTATCATAACTTGTTTTTAGCTACGTTAAATTTCAGCTGATTTAACGGTGCAAAAATGAAAACATTAGTTTTCAATCATAATTTTCATTATTTCCTTAAGCTGAAATCATCAGGATTTTGTTTAATGTTTTTTTTCTTTCGAATGGAAAATTTTTTTCAAGAAAATATTATTTTTTTTGCAAGTTTCATTGTTTTAAATATAAGGGGGGTAAATTTCACAGGGTAAAATTGGTGGTACCTATCACACAAAAAGTTATCTGGAAAATAATTCAGCCTTCTGAAAATACAGAACATTATTAGTTAATATTAAATATATTTCTTTTCAAATTTTTTTTCCAATAAAATCAATTTGATGTTCTTTAGTGATGTCCAATCTGCCATGTCAAATTTACACACGTCCCCCTATATGAAACTTTTTATCCTTGCAGAAATTGTTAAAAAATATTTTAAAAACTTCAATAAAAAATGGAAAATGAACTTTCTAATGTTTTCTTTAATGAACATATAGTGATGGTCAAGGACTGCCAAGAGAGATATTTTTTTAATTTCTTAATTTTAAAACTGTCGAGATATTATAAGCTCATATTCTTCTTCGTGATATATTTGAAGTAACATCAGTAGGAGTTTAAAGCTACGCCTACTCCCCGCCCAAATTTTTTCCCGCCATTTGTAATGATTCTTTTTCAGTTCGTAAGAAAATCTTTGCTGAGTCAACCTTGCGTTTCCAGCTTCTCACTTTGTAAATTCTTTTTTTTCTCATGTATTGTCTCCACTATGTAATACAAATACTCAACCTCAACAGGTTATGTGTCTAGCCATAGAAATAGAATTTACTTCCTATGAAATGTTCACATCTCAAAAACCTGACAAAAGCAATATGCATACATTTGGTAGTACATGCTTTGCCTATATTCAAAATAAAACAAAATTGGACCCAAGTAGTCAACAAGGAATTTTTGTTGGATATGATCCAACAAGTCCAGCTTATTTACTTTCCAGACAGAAAAGAAATTAATAGAATAAGATGTGTATTTTTTCATGAAACTCAATAATCTGATGAAGAAGAAAACAGTTACTTTGATTATCCCATAAATAAAAACCCTGAACAACAAAATGATAATGAAGAAAAACTTTCTAAACGAAAAATTAATAAACCCAAATAATTGGATGATTATAAATTAGATGAATCAGACAACTCAGGCCCAACAAACTGTTCTATTGATTATTGTTATAGAGTAAGCACATTCCACAAAGCTATGAAGAAGCCATCTTATCTACTGAAAAATTGAAATGGGAAAAAGCAATGAATGATGAAGAAAATGGAACTTATGAACTTACCCCTGTACCTCAAGACAAAAAAATATTGGAAGCAGATGGATATATCCTGTAAAATTAGGACCAAACAATGAAGAACAATTTAAGGCTTGATATGTAGCCAAAGGATTTTCACCGGTAGAAAATGTTGATTACCAGGGAACTTTTGCACCTAAAGCAAAAATGACATCAATTAGGTTGTTAATGTAGATCGCAGTACAAAACAATCTTATTATACATCAGATGGATTTTAAAACATCATATCTTAATGCAAATATTGACTGCGATATTTATGTAGAACAACCATAAGGTTTTGTGCAAACGGGTGAGGACAGTGAGAGACTTGTTTGCAAACTAAAAAAGTCTTTGTATGGACTGAAAGAAAGTGGAAGAAATGGGAACAATTTGTTACACACTTTTTTAACTAATCAAAATTTTGAGCAATCATTAAATGATTATTGCGTATATACTAAAAATTACAAAAATTCAAAAAAAATTATAACAACTTGGGTAGATGATATAATTATTGCAACTCCTGATTTAAAAAGCTTAAATGACTTTTAAAAAAATTTATCACAAAATTTTAAAATAAAATACTCAGGTCAATTATCTTACTTTTTAGGAATAGAATTTCAATTAAATGATAATACAATTAAAATGAGTCAAACAAAATATCTACAAAGAGTTTTGAATAGATTTGGGATGGCTGATTGCAACCCAAAAGCTATACCCTGTAATTTAGATATTGATAAAAATAAATCTTGTAACTCAAAAGAATTAGTCAATAATAGAATATACATAGAAATTATAGGTAGCCTGATCTATTCGATGATATGTACTAGGCCAGACTTGTGTTATGTTGAAGGCAAATTGTTCCAACACTTATCAAGACCTACAAATGAACACTTGAATCGTAGTAAGTTTGTCTTAAAATATATCAAAGAAACACTTGATTATAGCTTATTTTTCAAAAAATCTAAGAATAATTTAAGCCTAATTGGTCATTGTGACTCAGATTGGGCAAATTCTGAAGATAGAAAAAGTATACCTGAATACTGTTACCTGTTGAATAGAGATGGACCATTAATTTCATGGAGATCCAGAAAACAATCAATAATAGCTCTCTCGACTTGTGAAGCAGAATATATAGCTTTATGTAATGCAGTGCAAACAAGCAAAATTTATAAAGCAATTATATAAGGACATGAAAGATGATGAACTTGAGATTGACATATATGCAGACAATCAAAGTGCTAACAAATTAACTAAAAATCCCATTAATCATCAAAGATCTAAACATATTGATGTAAAATATCATTACATAAGATCAGAAATTCAGAAAAATAATGTAAATTTAAATTACCTCCCTTTAAAAGACAATATTGCAGATATGTTCACAAAACCATTGAGCAAAATTAAAGTAAGAGAATTTGTAAAACCTATTTTAAATTGATTTAGCAAGAGTTGCACACCTCTATCAATTTTTAACCTAATAAAGAGAAATATAACCGTATGAGAAGGAGTGTTGAGTATTGTCAGCTCATATTTTTTGTAACAATTATGTTCAGTTTGTAATAAATCTTTGTTGAACTTACCTTGTGTGTTGCCCATCTCTTCACTTTCTCTTTTACTTATTGTAAATTCTTTTTTCTCACACATTGTTTCCACTATGCAATACAAATACTCATCCTCAACAGACTGTTTTACTTATTTTTCAAAATAAAGATGAGTAATTTTTCCACAATCGGATAATTTGATTTTTGAATTAACTGTTTTTCTTTGTAACAACTGTTTATGTTTGTTATTTCTTTTTTGCGAGATTTAAAAAATAAAGTTAAAAGATATTTATATTTCTTCCTTCAATATGGCCTAAACTGATCACGTGACGTATGTTGGTGGTACCTTGTAGCCAAAAATAAGATATGACTAGAGGCCTTTTAAAATTCTCTAAAAAAATCAATTAATGGGCTGGTTTTCTTGAAAATTTTCACTATTACTTACCTTTTGATGAAAATATGTCTGAAATAGTTTTTTCCTAAAATAGGGGAAATATTTACGAGGTCTACCCTCCACGATTTTATTTTATGAAATATGAAAAATTGAACCGACAAAAAAACAATGTTTTCTTTTTTTCTATAAAGATAAGAGTCCGAATAATTACATCAGAAGATTTTTATAAGTTTCTATACAGGATTTTTTTTTTTAATAAAAGAACCATGAATACAGAATTCTGCTACAATAGGTAACACAAATTTTCCCTGTAAAATATCAATAAAGAAACAGATCCGTAGTAAAAAAAAAAAAATGGACTGTTTATGTACTTTTTCAAGATGACGTTGAGTAATTTTTCCCAAACGGATAATTTGATCTTTGAATTAACTGTTTTTCTTTACAACAACTCTTTATGTTCATTATTATTATTATTACTTTTTTGCACGATTTAAAAGTTCAAAAATATTTACGTTTCTTCCTTCAATATTGTATAAACTGATCACATGACGTATTTTGGTGATACCTAAAAAAACAGTAACACTTTCATTAAAAAAAAAATTTTTGATTTAAATTTTTCTCATATAAAACTTTATTTGAAAATATTTAGGTCTTCTGAAAATAAAGAACATTCTTAATTGATATTATATTTATTTATTTTCAGAGTTTTTTTTTTTTTTAGAAATGTCAATGAATTGTACTAATTTATTCAATAACTACTTTACTTTAGGATCGAATTCTAATACATTTTGTCGAAAACTCTATTGAAAATTTTGCGCCCCTCCCCTTTTAAACAGAACAATTATCAATGTGTTAAGTTTCTGTGTTCATAGTCCATGTTGAACAAAAATAGAATTTGAAATTTAAAAAATACGACGAGGAATATACATGAGTGCCTCGGTTGAATTTTATTTTTTGAACTGCACATACACCATTTAAAAAGGCGCCAATATTTTTGGGTGGAAATGGGAGGAGCTTAAATACCTCTTGCCTTTATTTTAAGAAATAGCATGAGAGAAAACATAACATTATAATAATTCAACATTCTCTCCATAATGTCTGGTTTCTTTTCATTGTCATAAAAATGACAAAGGTAGGTAACTATTGCTAAGTTCATTTTAAATTGTTAATGAAATAACTGTTTTAACTTTATCTTGTTTATTGGTTTAGTGAACATTTCGGCAACAATTTACAGTTTTTAGGATTATCTTTGAATTTTTATAACCCTTTTATATATATATATATATATATATATATATACACGTGCACAACCACATACACAAAACACCTAAAAATGCACAATGCCTTTTTTCGATACACACACTCACACAATAAAAAGAATATTTGACGTCATATTTCAAACCATCCACCTTTCAGCGTCTTTTCTTCAGATTTCAAATTTTGAACAGACTGATAAACAAGAACTATCGCTTGCTTTTCTCGTTATTCTGTGATAAAAATTTTGTTATCACCTTCCTTATACCAACAAAATGCCCTGAAGATGATCTAATTAATAGATCAAAACACTGCAGCGTCGGCCAATAAACATACCACTCAAATTATTTAAACCTGTGTTTTTTCAATATACTACATACCGTCGGATTCACTTCCATCTCTTCACACACACACATATATATATATATATATATATATATACAATAATAATGATGGTTCAAAGTTCTGGTCAGTTAAAAATGTGTGTAGTAAATTGTTCCAATTTCTTCCATTTTGTTTTAGTCCATACAAAGACTTTTTAATTTTCAAACAAGCTTTTTACTATCATCATTTGTTTGCACAAAACCTTTTGGCTGTTCCACATATATATCACTGTCGATATCTGCATTAAGGTATGCGGTTTTAAAGTCCATTTGATTTACAATGAGACCGTCTTGCACAATTCCCAGTGGATCACATTTCCCAACCAGTCATGCCAAGTTTTGTACTTTCTTTGTGCTAGTTTGCTACATTCACTTATATGATCAACTCTGTCTTCCCACATTCTGCACTTGCCATTCTTCTGCGTCTTATCTATTTTTACCTTTTTTATTGTTTGTTCTTATGGCATTGTCGTGTGCTACGATTATAAGAGATTTGGTTTCTCTCTTGAGGTTTCCTCTTCTTAGCCATGTCCATGTCTTCAGATGTGATATCTCTTCAGTTTGTCGCTTGAAGTACCCATATGTTTGTTTTTCTTCCCATTTCTGCTTTTTAAGTTTTTGATGTATTTCTGCATTAACATTCTAATGGATGTCATTTTTGCTTTGGTTAAAAAGTCTCTTGGTAGTCTATATTTTCTACCTGTGAAAATCCTCTGGTTACATATCTAGCCTTAAATTGTTCTTTGTTTTTCAATCATTATTTTAGATCTATTGAACATTATTTGTACCAAAAAGATAATTTGGATTATTCAATTATTATTTTAGATCTATTGAACATTATTTGTACCAAAAAGATAATTTGGATTATTCAATTATTATTTTAGATCTATTGAACATTATTTGTACCAAAAAGATAATTTGGTTTATTCAATTATTATTTTAGATCTATTGAACATTATTTGTACCAAAAAGATCATTTGGATTATTCAATCATTATTTTAGATCTATTGAACATTATTTGTACAAAAAAGATCATTTGGATTATTCAATTATTATTTTAGATCTATTGAACATTATTTGTACCAAAAAGATCATTTGGATTATTCAATTATTATTTTAGATCTATTGAACATTATTTGTACCAAAAAGATCATTTGGATTATTCAATTATTATTTTAGATCTATTGAACATTATTTGTACCAAAAAGATCATTTGGATTATTCAATTATTATTTTAGATCTATTGAACATTATTTGTACCAAAAAGATAATTTGGATTATTCAATTATTATTTTAGATCTATTGAACATTATTTGTACCAAAAAGATAATTTGGATTATTCAATTATTATTTTAGATCTATTGAACATTATTTGTACCAAAAAGATAATTTGGTTTATTCAATTATTATTTTAGATCTATTGAACATTATTTGTACCAAAAAGATAATTTGGATTATTCAATTATTATTTTAGATCTATTGAACATTAATCCCCAAAATGCTATAAAAAAGTCTTAAAGTCAACCAAGTTATTCATGATTTTTGGTATTGGAATCTCAATTTTTAGAGATTGTCTAACTTTAACATAGTCCACACTTGTACAACATTTCAGAAAAAATTGAAGGGGGTTGGTGACACGGCCTGGATGACTTGACATGGGATTACCCAATTAAAATAGTCATACATAGACCTTCCCTGGAAATGAAATAATCAAAGGACACTTTGTAATCAACCATTACACTTTATCACCTACTGAAAGAAAAAGAATCATTTTATTATAAAACAAATGTCTTTGAATTGCCTATGTACAAGTTGATAAGAAAATCCTATTGAGAAATAAGTCATACAGATATTCTCTAGAAATGAAATAATCAAAGAACATTTTATAATCAACTATTACATGTATGATATTTTTTTATTGTATTGAATTTTGCTTAAGTGCACAAAAGCTCTAATAATTCTTATGGTAATAGCAATTTTTACCTCAACATAGCTTCCATCAACTCCTGTCACTTTCTTTTCAGCTTAAAAATACAACCTTAAAAAAAATTCAATAAATTCATTTGATCATTATTATGTCCCACCATCGGCGGGCTGCGAGGCCTTTATACACATCATTTCTGTATCACTCCTGTATTCCTGAACTCATCTCACTTATAAGTCATACATAGACCTTCCCTGGAAATGAGATAAACATTGTAATAAACCATTACACTTTATAACCCACTGAAACATATATAATATTTTTATTGTATTGAATTTTACTTGAGTGCACACAAGCTATAATAATTTATATGGTGATAGCAATTTTTACCTCAACATAGCTTCCAACAACTACTGTCATCTTTTTTTATGAATTCATTTTATCATTATTAACTTTATTCTTTTATTTTGTAAAATTAATATTTTACTTGTTAATGAGTTATTTCTTTTATTTTTAGTGTTACATCTTAGGTTCTTAGATTTGTTTTACTCAGCTTTGTTGGCTAGGAATGTAGAATACTGAAACAAAAATAACATTTTTATAGTAAAACAGATGTCTTTGAATTTTCTATATCCAAGTTAGCAAGAAAATCCTATTGAGAAATAATTAGTCATACACAGACCTTCCCTGGAAAGGAAATAATCAAAGGACACTTTATAATCAACCATTACACTTTATAACTTACAGAAACATATATAATATTTTTATTTTATTGAATTTTGCTTGAGTGCACAAAAGCTCTAATAATTCCTATGGTAACAGCAATTTTTACCTCAACATAGTTTCCACTAACTCCTGTCACCTTCTTCTCAGCTTAAAAATAAAACCTTAAAACATATTTTAATGAGTTAGTTCTTTTTATTTTTATGGAAGGTCGGTTTGTTTTATTGTTTTTGTTATATCTTAGTTTCAAGTTGTTTCTTTCTGTAGCAAGATGGGTATATTATCCTGACTTTTGTGAGCTAGAACTACTATATTAGAAAAGGAGGAAGAAGAAATAAGAGATGATAAAGGTTTTAAAAAGAGTAATGAACACAAAACAGGATGAACGATGGTTTGACCGTAGCGTGACCCTGAATGGAGAATTGAGTGTCAACCGGAAGTCACGTGGTGATGTGGAACAACGAAAAAAGGGACTGGTCTTTTTTTGCTTTCGGACACGTAGGGGAACGGACGGCCCTTTGGTGGCTATTATGGGGTCACAGTAATCAAGTAGTGTTCTCTCTCTCTCTTTCTCTCTGCCTTTCCTCCTCTCCGATACAGCCCACGAGACGAGCCTACCCTGGAAATAAAGGCTAGCAGTTGTGTCTACATATTTCTCGCATTATAATTTTTATCAACAAGAAGACATTTTTAGTACCGTGAATATATCCCCACCAGCGCCACCGCGTTATTTATATCGCTTTGGGTACTGTGACCAGATATACGACAACGTTACAGACATCGTTTTAGTGCCCGGAAAAAAGGGACAACGCTACATATCTTAGCTTTTTAGATTTGTTTTCAGAATACACCAACTGCACCTCTGCAGAAGGGTAAGACACATACATCCCACCAATAATGGAACCACCTGTTGACCATGGGTTGCTACCTGTAATGTCTGAGGACAGGATTGTAGTAATGAGTGGTCTCTGACACATGTAATAAATAGTCCTGTGATATACAACACTATACTTCAGCCATTTGTTGGTCAAGAAGGGTCAATTGATTGGCTCATCAGGTCAAGCCATCTACCCAATATGATTGCTCCGACCGTATACTTCAAATCTATTTTATGGCAAACTCTTGACCCTTTAGTTAATAAAATAGAATTAAACATTTGAGCATCTTTAATCTTTGAAATGACCATTACAAAAGTGACCAGTCCAAATCAACATAAAAGACTACGTAATAGGAACCTTAGTAAGGATGAACCATTAAAACTTATAGTCATGTAATAACAGGTAGAGTGTCACGGTGTGTAAATAAATGTCTTTTCAAAATTGAACTCCGTGAAAATGCAGTTCCACACATTTCACAAGAAATGGTTCCTAACCATTGTGTGTTCGCATGTGACCTTTTAAGGTACCATTCAAAGAAAATGCAGTTCCACAAATTTCACAAGAAAATGGCTTTTCTCCGGTGTCTTCTTAAACTGGAAGGGGCTGAGAATGTGGAATCACAGACTTCACAAGAAAATGGCATCTCTCCAGTGTGTGATCGCATGTGGTTTCTCAAATGGGAATTCTGTAAAAATGCTGATCCACAAACTTCAGAAGAAAATGGTTTTTCACCATTATGTAATGCCAGGTAGAGTATCATGGTGTGTAAATAAATGGTTCTCATAATTGAACTCTGTGAAAATGCAGTTCCACACATGGTTCCTAAGCACTGTGAAAATGCATATCTGCAGGAAATGGTTTCTCTCCAGTGTGCGTTCGCATGTGATCTTTTAAGTGGGTATTTCTAGAAAATGCAGATCCTCATATTTAACAAGAAAATGGTTTCTCAACAGTGTGTATTTGCATGTGTCTTTTCAAACCCCAATTCTTTGAAAATGCTGATCCACAGACTTCACAAGAAAAGGGTTTCTCTCCAGTGTGTGTTCGCATATGTGATTTCAAATCCCAACTCTGTGAAAATGCTGATCCACAGACTTCACAAGAAAATGGCTTCTCTCCAGTGTGTGTTCTCATGTGGTTTCTCAAATGGAAAGTCTGTGAGAATGCTGATCCACAGACTTCACAAGAAAATGATTTTCTCACCAGTGTGTGTTCGTATGTGTCTTTTCAAACTGTAACTCTGTGAAAATGCTGATCCACAGACTTCACAAGAAAAGGGTTTCTCTCCAGTGTGTATTTTCATGTGTCTTTTTAAGTGGGAACTAGTAGAAAATGAAGATCCACATACTTCACAAGAAAATGCCTTCTCTATATTGTGTGTTTCCATGTGGCTTTTTAAGTGCGAACTCCTAGAAAAGGCAGATCCACAGACTTCACAAGAAAATGGTTTCTCTCCAGAGTGTGTTCGCATATGCCTTCTTAAACAGGAAGGGTCTGAAAAAGAGGATTCACAGACTTCACAAGAAAATGGCTTCTCTCCAGTGTGTGTTCGCATGTGGTTTCTCAAATGGGAATTCTGTAAAAATGCAGATCCACAGACTTCACAAGAAAATGGTTTTTCACCAGTGTGTGTTTGCATGTGTGATTTCAAACCCCAACTTTGTGAAAATGCTGATCCACAGATGTCACAAGAAAATGGCTTCTCTCCAGTGTGTGTTCGCATGTGATCTTTTAAGTAGGCCTTTCTAGAAAATGCAGATCCACAGATTTCACAAGAAAATAGTTTCTCACCAGTGTGTGTTCGCATGTGTAATTTCAAACCCCAACTTTGAGAAAATGCTGATCCACAGACTTCACAAGAAAATGATTTCTCACCAGTGTGCGTTCGTATATGTCTTTTCAAACTGGAACTCTGTGAAAATGCTGATCCACAGACTTCACAAGAAAATGGCTTCTCTCCTGTGTGTGTTTCCATGTGTCTTTTTAAAGTGGGAACTCCTAGAAAATGCAGATCCACAGACATCACAAGAAAATGGCTTCTCACCAGTGTGTGTTTGCATGTGTGCTTTTAAACTAGAACTCACTGGAAATGTGGATCCACAAATTTTACAAGAAAATATTTCCATTTCAGAATGTGTTTCCATATTTGATTCCTGTCCTGAGTTCTGGTAAAATGCTAATCTACACAGTGATCAAAAGTTGCATTTTACAAGAGCCTAATTTCCCACTTGTTCTTTGAAATGTGAATTTAAGGAAAATGTTCATATACCGAATTCCAAACTCTTTTAATATGCAGATCTACACATTATCAAGAATATTCCTTTTCCCTTTAGCATACGTATTGAATGTGTCTTTTTATATTTCCAGACAATGTGATAATGCTGGTCTGTAAATTGAGGACATTTATTTTTTAAAATTTTTGATGATCACTACAATGGAGAAATGTTTGGTTTCACAGGAGTCTCTTTTTGCACTTGTTCTTTGAAATATTGATCAAGAGAAGAAAACACCCATGTAATAAATTGCAAGAAAAAAAAATCGTCCTGTGAGTTCACAATATGTAGATCCACACACATTAAAAGAATATATTTTTTCTTTGGTAGGTGTTTAAATGTGTCTTTTACATTTCAACACCATTCTTCCCAATGCAGTTGATATCTGTGAATGAATAAGAATTAAAGAATTATTTTTTTAATCAATATTAATATTCTTACTTTTCTTTGAAATTGTTTTTTATATTTTGTATGTATAAATGTGTGCTGGCATGTGTGTATATGTATATATATGTACATATATGGGTGGGTGTGTAGTATATGTATGTTAAATTTTTTTAATCTTTTTATTTTTATTTATATTTTTTTATTTTATGTATATACATATATATATATTATATAGTGTATATATGTGTGTGTGTGTATATCTATGTATGTATATATATATATATATATATATATATATATATATATATATATGAAGTAAATGGAAGTGAATCTGACAGTATGAATTGATATATGTGTTTATATATTTTTTATGTAGGATATGTGTATATTTTTATTAATATTATATTTATACATTATATTATCTATAATATTTTAAGGTTTTACTCTGTTTATTTGTTTAATAATAATAATAATTTTTTTATATATGATAATATTTAATAATTTTTTTACATATATATTTTTTATATTCTATATTTTTGTTTTATCTTTGCTTCATACTTATTCAGTTTTATTTAATGTTCATAGTTGTTAAATTGACTGACTACTATCCCTAAAAAACTTGGCCCAGAAAAATATTCTTTTTTTTTCATTTGATTTCCTGTCGCCATGGTGACAGTCTTTTAATGTATACATTTTGTAAAGAAAAAATTTAAAAATATTACAAATAAACAAAAGATATGTTTTTATACTAAAACTAGCTAAAGTACCTGGTCCATGACCGGACTAAAAAAATTAGGAACACCAGAGAGTGTTTTCAGACATATTTACATCCAAGCGTAAATATTTATGGAAATTTTTGTGAAAATCAGACCATTAATTGATATGGTGCAAATAAGAAAACTTTTTTTTTCAGTCATAATT
The DNA here is from genome assembly GCA_023376005.1 of Doryteuthis pealeii. NCBI lineage: Eukaryota > Metazoa > Mollusca > Cephalopoda > Myopsida > Loliginidae > Doryteuthis > Doryteuthis pealeii. The sequence goes on along the minus strand of CM042171.1, from coordinate 1,045,491 downwards.
TTCATTATTTCTTTGACATTTAGTGCACATAGCCTAATTTCCTGAGGGTTTTTTTTTTGTTTTTTACCAAGCTTCATATTATGAATACTTTTAAAATTCGCGGTTACCAAACGCACTTGACTTTATTAATGTTAGAAAAAAATAATGTTTTTTTTTAATTTTTTTTAAATTTTTTTGTTTTGTTTCGAAGTTCATAATGCATTAAATCAATTTTTTTCCCCCGAAAACAATAATAATATACAAGTCACAAAAAAAAAATGAAACAAACTAACGTTTGTATTGATTAAGGAAGGAATAGTCAACATTCGTTTATTTATTTTACTGATATATTTACTTTAATTACGAAATTTGCACTTTTTTTTTCGTTTTCAAATATTATATTTGAACTTTTGGGGGAGGAAATCTCGGAAAAAAAGCCTCGAGTCAAAACTTGTTTTTGGCTACATTAAATTTCAATTGATTTAACTTTTTTCAAATCATCAGGAGTTTGTTTAATGTTTCTTCTTTTGAATGGAAAACGTTTTTTCAAGATAATTTCATGAAAGTTTCATTGTGTTAAATATAGGCGGTGGGTAAATTTCACAGGGAAAATTGGTGGTACCTAAATAAGCCCTTTTATCTTAATGGTTTTAGAAACAAAAAATGGATAGTGGTGACTTATTTTTTTAAAAATTTGTCTATTTATGTATTATTAGAATTATATTTTCAAGTTACATACATTAGAATCATGTTTATTTTATGTTTGTTTAATGTTTAGTGTTTAAACACTAAACTTTATATAAGTTATTCAACTATGTCGTTTTTTTACTTTTAAAATTTTATTATTGTTTTATACATTTACTTTTTATTGTAATTTTAAAAACAATTATATAAAAAGATGTTTATCTATTATTAAGACATCGTAACAATTGCCGTAGATTGTATTTCATATTTAAATGTTAAGCTAGGTATACCAAAAAAAATCATTTCCTACGTTTTTAAAAATGAATTAAAATGAATTAAATCTATTATTTAAGTTCAAACTTTTGTCTAAATCGATAAGTAATAACATAATGACAATCATTAAAAAAAGAAAATATCATTACATATGCAGTTTATTTTTAATACATTTAAAAAGAATTTGTTTTGGTCAATTTTGACACAATCCGCCATTCTGTCTCTTTTTCAAGGGTTTTAAGTGCTTGTTAACAATTTTAATGTATATTTACCAAAAAATCAGGTAATTATCCGATTTTAATTAAATGTTCAGCATTGATTTATCAATTAATGAATTTTTAGTGCATCAGTTATTTTATTTCAAAACTTGAATTTAGTATTTTTGCTATGAAAAATTGATATATAAAATTTATTTAAAATAAAAATATTCTGATGTTAATTTAAAATGTTATATTTTTAGATTCTAGAAATAAACATTTATTTAATGCAGACCTTATTTTAGACACATAAAGTAATAAGTTTTGAAGAAAAACTCTATTGAAAATGTACCCCCTCCCTTTTTTAAGCAGAAAAAATATCAATGTATAATTTTTTTTCTTTATAAGATAATAGCCAATTAAATAATTATCGAAATGAGTAAAAAAAAATCTCCCAAAAATTAATTATCTATTATTTTTTTACATTTTATTTTTCGATTTTTGGTACTTATTTTTTTATAGAAAAGCCACCGTAAAAATTATTTTTTGCTTCTATTCATAACTTCGGTCTTTTATCTCTTTATTTATACTGTAATTAGTACAATATAAGACCAACTTAAAAAAAATGTTATGCCCCCAACATAAAATCAAAAATAAGCGACCTGAAAAAAATGATAAGGTTTTTAAATAAAATAAATAATGCATTATAAAGATCATTCATTGATAAATAAACACTGAAAATTTCATTAAAATCCGATAATTCCCTGATTTTTGGTAAATTATTTTCTGTAGGGGGGGGGGGGCTAAAGTCATTTTGTCAAAAACACATATTAGGCTCATTTTACCAGTCCCTATATTATTAGTATCTTTAAATCTTAAAATCATGCAGTATCTTAATTATTAATTTATTATTATTATTATTTTAGCAGTAGTAGTAGTAGTAGTAGTAGTAGCTGTATCTTTAAATCTTGAAATTATGTAGTATCTTACTTATTAGATAATATCTTAGAATCAATAACAAAAAGACCAAACAAAAAAAACCAAAAAAAAAACCCTGTAACTTATAAGGGATAAGGCATTTAGAGTTACTTCCCCTGACAATTTCTGACCAATATGGCAACCATTTTGAATTTGAATCGCTAATAAGTAAACAAAAACTGAAAAGTTGTCCAATCCGGTACAACTGCATGTTTTAACACAAAAATAACATAATTCGAATCCTTGGTAAATTCTAAATACATTAAATTCTATGCCCACACCAAACCTTTCTGTTTTAATTTTCCGACCGACATCAGAAGTCAGAAATATTTTACTTTTTCTTCAGTAGAAAAATTTTCCTGTAAATCACGTATTTTTTATTTGTAAAGAGAGATAATAACAGCACGTTATACTTACTTCTTTCTCTTTTCTTTCGTCTGATTTTTCTTCCTTATTGGTTATAAAACGTTAGATAAAAGGGAGAAAATCTAATATTTTGAATAAAACTAATGTTTTCTGGTTGAACTAAATTAAAACATGTCGTTCATTTGCAATCGATACAAAAAGGTTTTCTAGAAGTGTAAAGCAAGGGAGTTAATTCCGGTGTTTTTCTCTTGATAAAAATTCAGATTAATTGAATTAATCCTTAAAATTTACAATAATAATTTTTTTTATTGGTTTATTAGTTTTAAATGATGCCTAATTGTTAAAATCTTTACATTTTTTCTTTAGAAGTCATCAAAAAAAAAGTGTATCTATTTCCAAAGGTAATTTCTTTTGCATTTCAACCATAGAAACTACTAAATTAAAATATTTCTCATACAAAACGTTATCTGGAAAATAATTATTAGGTCTTCTCTGAAAATACAGAACATTATTAATTGATATTAAAGTAGGCATTAGCAATAATTTCGTCTGCTAGGAGTTTTAAAAGCGAATTAGAAATAATTAAATCTATTATTTAAGGTCAAACTTTGTCTAAATCGATAAGTAGTAACATACTGACCATCATTAAAAAGAAAAATATTAATTTATTTTTAATACATTTTATACATTAAAAATCGTCTGAATTTCGACAAAAAGTTACGTTGAATTTATTTTGATTTATCGTGTTCAATAATGGTTTTAAAATATTTAAAAAATACTTATAAACATTTCTTTTTAGAAATAAGTAAAGCGTTACTTTAAATACATATTTATTAAATATACTGAAATTTTACCCACTCGTTTTAACTTTTAACCAAGTAAAATCTGTTTTTTTGTATGTAAAAAAATAAAAAAACATATTAGTTTGGTTTGAAAATAAAATTTGCATATTAGAGGGGCTAAAGTCATTTTGTCAAAAACGCATTTTAGGCTCAATTTGCCAGTCCCTATATTAAAGATATTAATTTTCAAAGTTTTTTGGGTTTTTTTCCATTCGAAAGAAGAAACATTAAAAAAAATGTCTGATGATTTAAAAAAAAATTAAGCTTATGGAAATAATCATAATTATGAACGAAATCGATGTATACATTTTTGCACCGTTAAATCAATTGAAATTAATGTAGCCAATAGGTACCACCAATTTTACCTGTTAAATTTACCCCCCCCCCTATATTTAACACAATGATTGGTTTGTTTTGTTTTGTTTTACGGCATATCAACCTCAGTGGGTCATTTAATGCCGATAAAGTTTTGAAATAAATCAATTCTTAATGGATAATACAATTTTTTTTATAAATACATTTTTCTATTTAACCCATAGATGGGACCCTAACAGGTACTACCACTCCGGGTCAGAGTGGACCAGGGAGCAATGGTGATGAAGGGGTGCTCCACATTCCCCAAACCTCCAAAACTGGAACCTCACCATCAGATAGAGTTTAAGATCATTCCCAGGACATGTAGACCCTCAGCCAAAACGTTCTAGCACCCATGTGATAAAAAGGGTTTGGGGCTTGCCATAAGGGCAATAGGGTTGGGAAAATCATATAGGTGCTAGGGCTTGACGTGACCAGCTGATTGATCGGAGGGGGCCTCTCCGACCGCCCGTCTAGCCCAAGATAGGGCCAAAGTAGAGTATTGCATGTCATGAACTGCTCATCCACCTGGACTCTATCCATAAGCATCACGGGTAGCCACCCACGGCCAACAGGTGGCCCCATTGGGGGAGTCTTACCCTCTGCAGAGGTGCAGTCGATGCATTCTAATGCCCAGCCGACAGGGCGGTTAACACAATGATATTTGCATAAATGTTGATATTATCTTGAAAATGTTTTGTCCTTTCGAAAGAAGAAACATTGAATGTTTACAATTTTGCACCGTTAAATCAATTGAAATTTAACGTAGCCAAAAACAGGTTATGACTTAAGGCTTTTTAAAAATTCTATGAAAAATCAATTAATGTTCCGATTTTCATGACAATTTCCATAAAGTTTCCATAATTACTTAGCTTTATATGAAATATGAAAAAATGAACAGACAAAAAACGATTTTTACTTTTTTCTATAAACATAAGAGTCTGAATAATTTTATCAGAAGATGATTATAAGTTTCAATGCAAAAGGTTTTTAAGTAAAAGGACCATGAATACAGAATTCAGCTAAAAGAATATGAATAAAGAAACTGACCGTGACGTAAGAAAACGGACTGTTTTACTTATTTTTCAAGATAACGATGAGTAATTTTTCCCAAATCGGATAATGTGATCTTTGAATTAACTGTTTTTCTTTGTAACAACTCTTTATATTCGTTATTTCTTTCTGCGAGATTTAAAAAAATAAAGTTAAAAAATATTTATGGTTCTTCCTTCAATATGGCCTGAACTGATCATGTGACTATGTTGGTGGTACCTAGAAGCCAAAATCAAAATACGACGAGAGGCTTTTTTTAGAATTCTCTAAAAAATCAATTAATGGGCTGATTTTCACGAAAATTTTCACTATTACTTACCTTTTGATGAAAATATATTTGAAATAGTTTTTCCTAAAATATATTGGGGAAATATTTTTTTTTACACCACGATTTTATTTTATGAAATATGAAAAAATGAAGCGACAAAAAAACAATCTTTTCTTTTTTTTCAATAAAGATAAGGTTTTGAATAATTAAATCAGAAGATTTTTATAATTTTCTATACAAGATTTTTTTTTTTTTTTTTAGTAAAAGAACCATTAATACAGAATTCTGATATAATAGGTACCACCAATTTTCCCTCTGAAATATGGGTAATACTTTTTTGGTACTGCAAAACTGTTCTGTCGATGACATCAGCTTTAGACACGGCCACAAATTTTTATGAAAACAAAACTCTCTTAACAACCATCACTTAACGAGTACAGCCAAGACATACTTTGAAATGAAAGAATTATTTTACTTTTAAACCATAATATTTATTAGCTTAGAAATTTGAAAGTTTTAGATAAAAAAAACAACAACTTTGAATAATGTAAATTTCTGGTTCTACAAATATTTTGCTTTAGTTACGAATTTTATTCTATTCACATTTTTATTTATAAATAAAACAATTCTATATTTTTATATAAATTTTTATTAATTATTTTAATATGCATGAATCTTTACTTTTTTTTTTTTTTTAGAAATCAAACAATCATTTCATGTTTCCCCACACTCGATTAATTTTAAGAAGAGCTTTGAGTTAAAACTATATTAAAAAAAAACAAAAAAATAAATAAATTATGGTAATTTCTGCTTCTATAAACACACAGTCAATGAGAGAAATCACATAAATTTTTCAAAAACTCAACTAATGATTCGACTAGCTAGAAATTATGAGATTCCATTATGATATATTATGAAAAAATATTGAAAATAATTTTTGGAGTACAAATGGTACATAACTTAGAATTGTTTTTTTTGTTTGTTTGTTTTTTTTTTAATATTAAACATAAATACCCAAAGTTTCAGCATTTTTTTAAATTAATGAACGCTCCCTCTGAATTAGCAGCAGGTGCCAGCTTGTAACATATTTTGATCTGATTTTGAGGGGAGGACAATCTTATGCGTTTATAGAAGATGTGTCATGTAGAAATATATCTTATCTGTGCAATGTAGAGAGGTTCAAATCTGGTTGCTGGACTGAAAATCTACTTTGCACTCTGTGGCCACTTTAGTCTTAATAAAAGAACCAAATCACTCGATAATGCATAAATGTATACCTCATTATTACTACTATAACATTACAACTAACAGAACATATAGAAATTCTATGGCTAAATTTATATGCTCAAAAATATGTAGATGTACCTTGACTTACGTGTACCAGAACTTATGCGTTTTTCGAGTAATGATAAGTTACTCAGTCGATTTTTTGGCTTTGTGTTCAGAGCCAAAATTTGAGGTAAGAGCTAGCTTCAGATATGCTTATGTAAATATATTCAATCAAAAAAGTTTCCAAATTTATTGCGCCAATGTAAAATATATTTCACTAAAAATACATAGACCTTCCATGGAAATGAAATAATCAAAGAACACTTTGTAATCAACCATAACATTTTATTACTAAATGAAACATATACTATTTTTATTGCATTGAATTTTGCTTGAGTGCACACAAGCTCCAATAATTAAAACTTATAGTCATGTAATAACAGGTGGAGTGTCACAATGTGTAAATAAATGTCTTTTCAAAATTGAGCACTGAAAAAATGAAGTTCCACACATTTCTCAAGAAAATGAATACTCTTTTAGCAATTTTGATAAATTCATTTTATCATTTATTTGTAAAATTAATCTTTTACTTGTTAATGGGTTATTTCTTTGATTTTTAAGGGAAAGTCAGTTTGTTTTATTGTTTTTGTTATATCTTAGTCTCAATTTTTTTCATTCTTAGATTTTTCGATTTGTCTTAGCTAGCAATGTAGAATACACCAACTACACCTCTGCAGAGGGGTAGACACATACACCCAACCGCCAATGAAACCACCCATTACCCATGGGTTACTACTTTTAATGCCTGAGGACAGGATTGTAGTTCTGTGTTCTCTCTGAACCAAGTACTAAATGGTACTGTGATAAGTAACATATGTGCAAATAAATGTTTTTTTCAAAATTGAAAATGTAGTGTCTCACTTTTTAAAAATTATATTTTCTTTTAGCAATTTTTGAAGCCAAAGGGCCCTGTCCCTGTCTAATACTTAATTTCTTTAAAACAGTATTATTTTAGGAAGGAGCAGGTTTTTTGATAGCTGCTTTCTCTTTTTTTTTCAATTTTTTCAAAATTGTTGGGCTAACACTTGATTTCTTTATGCATAGTATATACAATCCATTATAGGATCGAGGATGTTATTTGATCTTCAAATACTATTTACTTCCCTCTGCCCCATGCACTAATATCGGTAGGTAACTTCCATAAATTTCCCTGCTCTCTTATTTTGTCGCCATCCTTCTTTCCTTGTCTCCATTTCCAACTTTGAATATTCCTCCCTCATCTTTCTTGCAATTAGGGTTGCCGGGTAGTCATTATCCTCTGTAGTGTTCTTTAATGTGTCTCCATTAAAGTTTTCTGTGAGTTTAGTAGTTGAGGTCTGTTGTGATAGACATTTATTTTGATGGTCATTAACCATTGAGCTTTTGATATACTGTCCATGCTTAATATGATTTCAATGAGACCTAAACCGCCCCCTCTTCTTAATAGGTATATCCTGTCCATGCACTGATGTTGGTAGGTAACCTTATACAGGGTTAGCATTTTCCTAGTTTTGGTATCAAGCCTATTGATGTAGCATTGTGACCAGTCAATAATACCGCAATCCATAGGAAATGACAGGTATTGCAAGTTGGTTGATGGCAGTTATTCTGTTTGTCGGCGTTAATCCTGATTTGAGGATCTTTTTAAGGCGGCTTATATATTCCTTTTCTGCCTTTTCTCTAATTTGTCCATGTTCTACAATCACATTCTCTTTAATGCCAAGGTATTTGTTTGCAACATCCTCTCCAAGTCTTCAATATAGCCATTGTCCAGCTTAAGATGTTCTGCTGTCACTTTTTTACCTTTTTTATAGTGCATTTAGCACACTTTTCATATCCAAACTTCATGCAGATGTATTCTGTGAAATTTTTTATCAGAGGGACAAGTTGTTTTTCTGATTCTGCATATAGTTTGAGGTCGTCCATAAAGAGTAGATGGTTCACTTTTTTAATACTCTTTCTTTCTTCCTTTACTGAAGTTGTGTCCAGCTTTGCAGCATTTAAGGACTTTGCTAAGTGGATCTGTAGTGAGGCAGAAAAGAAGCGGTGATAGGCTATCTCCCTGAAAAATACCTTGTTGGATTCTAATGTTTGTAATCTGTATTCTTCCTTCCAAGTGATTCTATATTATTGTTGTTTGCCATCTAGCCATTTGTTTCTGGAGGAATAATCTTATGTCTTCATGGATATTGTACAGTTCCAAACCTCAGAGTATCCAGGAGTGGGGCACACTGTCAAAAGCTTTTTTATAATCGATCCACGCCATCGATAAGTTTCTTTGCCTCTTCCAGCAATCCTCCAGGATGGTCTTGTTTATGAGTAGCTGGTTCTTTGTGCCAAGTTTTTTTCTCACCAGTGTGTGTTTGCATGTGAACTTTTTAAGTAGGTATTCCTAAAAAATGCAGATCCACAGACTTCTCAAGTAAATGGTTTCTATCCAGTATGTCTTTGCATGTGCCTTCTGGATCTGAAAAAGCTGATCCACAGACTTCACAAGAAAATGGCTTCTCTCCAGTGTGTGTTTGCATATGTTCTTTTAAGTGGGAATTCCTAGAAAATGCTGATCCACAGACTTCACAAGAAAATGGTTTCTCAACTGTGTGTTTGCATGTGTGTTCTTAAATTGTAAGTTGATGAAAATGCTGATTTACAGACTTCACATGAAAAAGGCTTCTCTTCAGTGTGTGTCCGCATGTGTGATTTAAAACTGGAACTCTGTGAAAATGCTGATCCACAGACTTCACAAGAAAATGGCTTCTCTCCAGTGTGTGTTCGCATGTGCCTTCTTAAACTAGATGGGTGTGAAAAAGAGGATCCACAGACTGGACAAGAAAATGGTTTCCCTCCAGTGTGTGTTTGCATGTGTGATTTCAAAGTGGAACATCGTGAAAATGCTGATCCACAGACTTTACAAGAAAACGGCTTCTCTCCAGTGTGTGTTCGCATGTGTGATTTCAAAGTGGAACAATGTGAAAATGCTGATCCACAGACTTCACAAGAAAATGGCTTCTCTCCAGTGTGTGTTCGCATATGTTGTTTTAAGTGGGAATTCTGTGAAAATGCAGATCCACAGACTTCACAAGAAAATGGCTTCTTTCCAGTGTGTGTTCGCATATGTGATTTCAAATCGGAACTCTGTGAAAATGCTGATCCACAGACTTCACAAGAAAATGGCTTCTCTCCAGTGTGTGTTCGCATATGTTGTTTTAATTGAGAATTCTGTGAAAATGCTGATCCACAGACTTCACAAGAAATGGTTTTTCAGTGTGTGTTCGCATGTGAGATTTCAAAGTGGAACTATGTGAAAATGCTGATCCACAGACTTCACAAGAAAATGGTTTCCCTCCAGTGCATGTTCGCAGGTCTTGTTTTAGTTTGGAATTACATGAAAATGCAGATTCAAAAAGTTCACAAGAATAGGGCTTCTCTCCAGTGTGTGTTCGCATGTGCCTTCTCAAATCAGAACTCTGTGAAAATGCAGATCCACAGATTTCACAAGAAAACGGCTTCTCTCCAGTGTGTGTTCGCATGTGTTTTTTTTTAAACTACATGGGTCTGAAAAAGACGATTCACAGACTTCACAAGAAAATGGTTTCTCTCCAGTGTGTGTTCGTATGTGCAATTTTAAACTGGAACTATGTGAAAATCCTGATCCACAGACTTCACAAGAAAATGGCTTCTCACCAGTGTGTGTTCGCATGTGTAATATCAAAGTGGAACCATGTGAAAATGCAGATCCACAGACTTCACAGAAAATGGCTTCTCTCCAGTGTGTGTTCGCATGTGTGATTTCAAATTGTAACATTGTGAAAATGCTGATCCACAGACTTCACAAGAAATGGTTTCTCTCCAGTGTGTGTTTGCATGTGTCTTTTCAAAGAAGACTTGTATGAAAATGCCGATCCACAGATTTCACAAGAAAATTGCATCTCTCCAGTGTGTGTTTGCATGTGTGTTTTCAAACTAGAACCTACTTGAAATATAGATCCTCAAATTTTACAAGAAAATACTTCCGTTCCTGATTATGTTTCTATAACTCTTTCTGATCTCTGATCAGCAAATCTGTGAAAATTTGTCTTTTATTAGAGCCTATTTTCCTACTTGTTCTTTGAAATATGAATTTTAGGAAAATGATCATATACTGAAGTCAAAACTCTGTTAATATGCAGATCTACACATTTTTTCTATAGCATGTGTTTAAATGTCTTTTTTATTTTCCAGACTATATGATAATTTTCATGTACAAATTGAGGATATTCATTTTTAAAATTTTTGCTGAACTGTACAATGGAGAAAAGTTGGGTTTTACTGGAGTCTCTTTTTGCACTTGTTTTTTGAAATATTGATCAAGAGAAAACATTATCCTGTGAGTTCTCAATATGTAGATCCACACACATCAGAAGAATATATTTGTTCTTTGGTAGGTATTCATGTGTCATTTTACATTTCAAAATTATTCTTCTCAATGCAGTTGATATCTGTGAATGAATAAGAATTAACTTATTATTTAAGAAAAAAAAAAAAAAACAAGAGATTCAAGAATTTTTTGGTATTATGATATTACAATCAGTTAATATTTCAATTAACTGCATAACTGGTACATTAAAATAAAGAAAATTGTTATTCAACAATACATTTAATATCAATACAATATTTTTTCTTGTTATTCAACAATTCAACAAATAATGAATTAAATATTAATAGAATTTAATATAAATGTATATATATATATATATATATATATATATATATATATTATGATAATGGTACACAGTAATAACCTACTTGGGTTTCACCATAAGGATCTTCAGGGTTAAATTAACTGAATTAATAAAGATATTGATTAATTACAGCCGGTTGCATGTGTGTTTTTGTGGCAATGACAGTTGGTGACAAACTTGCCGTCAAAGAATGCCGGATTTAAAATTTTGAAAATTAGCAGAGGGGATATATTTTCAATGGATTAAATACAAGCATTATGAGAAATCCTCTTTATATTATTGCTTTAATAATTTATAAGAATTACCTATATGATTATAGTGTTTAGACAAACTAGATGTGATTTTGCTACTATATATACCTACAGTTTTATTTATTCATTTATTTTGAAATTATAGAATGTGTGTATATATATATATATGAGGGTATTTTCCATTTAAATGGCCTTATTAATTAATAATAATTGATAAATTATTACAATTGTTTAGTGTGATGGAATATAAGATTTTGCTAATATGCACTTATTTTTTTTTCTTTGGTAAAAGGGTATGTTAACATATATATATATACATATATATATACATATATATACATACATATATATATATATACATACATACATATATACACATACATACATATATATATATATACATATATATATATATACATACATATATATATATACATACATATATATATATATACATATACATATACATATACATATACATACATATACATACATATATATATATATATACATACATATACACATATATATACATATACACACATATATATACATATACACACATATATATACATATACACATATATACATACATATACATACATACATATACACATATATATACATATACATACATACATACATACATACATATACACATATATATATACATATATATACATACATATATATACACATACATACATATATACATACACATACATACATATATACATATACATATATATATATATATATATATATATATACAGATATTTTTAAAAAATTTTTGGTATGAAACAAAGAAATCCCAGTGCTCAACCACAAATTTGTAGGAGCTTTATTTATTTGCTGAATTTTTTAAATATAAAGTTTTTCATAAGCAACTACCCAGGTTTCAGGTTATTTCACCATCGTCAGGTTGCTCCTGGTGTTTCTTTGAAGAGATTTTGTGTTGTTATGTTTATGGATCGCAAATTACGTCAGTTGATTATTGCGGACGCTCCTTATGTACTCGATTATATTTTTGAATTTTTAAAAGAATTCCTGTATTTTTATAAAAATTCAGAAAGTTATCTCCCTTTAACCCTTTGAAAATTTGTTTTTAATTGTGCTTATTTTAATCAATTTCATATGTTAAAATATGTATGTCTTTTCAAATTTTCTGATGTTAAATCCTGCATATTTTTCAATTTAATTTTTTGGGGGTGGATGGTGAGTTTCCCTTATTGAAAATGCATTCTTTTATTGAATAATATATCCGAAATCATATTTTAAAAGTCTGTTCATATTTAATTTTTCTGATGTTAAAGTCTTGTAAGAATCCGTAACTTCATCTTTCAGGGTGGATGTTGGGTTTCACTTATCCATGCATTTAGGAAGAATTTTTTCTCATGTGGACATGTCCTAAATATCTCAGATTTTTTATTTAGACTATTCTTATTGCTGTGATTATTCGAAATTAAATTGTTCAGTATCCTAAATTTTTCTGTCACACATAGATTAGTTTCTTGAGCCGTTCTTGTAGGATTTGGGATGATCTAATATTCTCCATTCTATCTTATATGGGATATTTTTTTCTTTCAGCTCCCATATTTTAGTTGCTAAAGATGTTTCTTCTTTCTTTTCTTTTTTTCGGAATGATTCTACATGCGAATGTGTACCTCTGTTTGAATTTACCCTGTATCATTCCTATATATGTAGCTTTAGGATGGTTATCACAGGTGGTTGTGACTTCAGCTTCATATATAACTGATTCAATGTTACATTTTTGGCTCAGGGGACATTCATCCTTAATTCTGCATGAACATGTGGGGTTTGTATTTTGTTTAGATTTTTTTGTAGTAATTAAGGACCTCATAGAAGGTCCACATGAATAGCTAGTTTTTATAGTATTCCTGTTAAATATTTATTATATTTGTTTTGAGGTGAGAAGTGTTTATCTATTAATTCTAGGAATTTTTTACCAACATTTGTTTTAACTTTTTTAGAAAAGGGGGTGTAAACCAAATTATCTTTCTTTTTCTGTTCTTTGAATTATTTTGTATGGGGGTGTTATCTATATAATATATTTTTTCTTTGAATCCGCTATCTTTTAGGGCTTTATTATAATAAGGGGCTGCTTTTTCAAAAATATCTTCATTAGATGACAGTTCGGAGATCCTACGGCTAATATTAGGGACTAGGTTTTTTAAGACTAATGGTGTATGGTTGGAATTTACGTTAATATATTTAAGCTTTTCATTTTGTTTGTGATATGGTTTACATATATTATTTTTTAGATCTAAATTAACATCAAGGAAATTGACATTTGTTAAGTTAGTATCTATAGTAATCTTAAGATCCATATTTTTTAGGTGTGCTATTATATCTTTACGTAGTTTATCTAATACTTTACCGCAACAGTTACGTGAAATACAAATTCCATCATCACGATAGAGTGCGAATTACATATATATACATACATATATATATATATACATACATACATATACATATGAGAAGTAAACAAACAGACGATGTTTATGATATGGCTATTTTCAGTCGACAATATTTGGGAGAATATGTGCTAAATTGAAGTCGAACCTAATTTTGAAGTTAATTAATTAATAATTAATTAATTAGGCAGGATTATCTATTTAAATGTAAGGCTAAACAAATCGAGAAAAATCAATCTCTGTATGTACATTTAGGCCTATTAGGCCTCATCAGCAGAGCTATAGATACGAAGACCACCCCGTGTGTGATTCGAAACCTGACTGTCAAGCTGACAGGCAAGCATCTTATCTCCACACCAAACGGACTTAGCTAGATTTCTTCGTTTTGTTTAAGAGTAGGTATTTATATTCCTCTTAAGTGACCTCTACACGACATTATGAGAATTAAACAAACAGACGATGTTTATGATATGGCTATTTTCAGCCGACAATATTTGGGAGAATATGTGCTTAATTGAAGTCGAACCTAATTTTGAAAGTTAATTAATAATTAGGTAATCCCGCCTACTTAATTAATTATTAATTAACTTTCAAAATTAGGTTCGACTTCAATTAAGCACATATTCTCCAAACATATAATATATACATACATACATATATACATACATATACATACATATATATACATATATACATACATACATATATATATATACATACATACACATACATATATATCATACATATATATATATATATATATATATTATACATATATATATACATACATATATATACATGCATATATATATATACATACATATATATACATGCATATATATATATATACATACATATATACATACATACATACATTATATACAGTTGTATTTTTTCATTTATAAGGTTTTATTGGTTATTGTTAGGGTATAATCGTAATGAAAGGAGTTGTGATATTGTTTATTGTTTTTGTTTTTCGGAAGTAAAACTTTGATGAATATTGACAGACCTGCTGTCATTTGTTTTTGCGTTATGTTGTGTTGTACTGGAAAACCAGGGTTAGAATGAATAAAGTGTGGAAGTTGCTTATAACTTTAAGTTTAAATCTGATGACAGATGTATTGTTAGCATGTGTTTGTTTAGAATTTTGAAAAATATATTTCCTAATTTAAGATTCAAACTTAAGTGGAATGGAGGGGGGTAAACAAATATGTTGTGTTGTACTGGAAACCAGAGTTAGAATGAATAAAGTGTGGAAGTTGCTTATAACTTTAAGTTTAAATCTGATGACAGATGTATTGTTAGCATGTGTTTGTTTAGAATTTTGAAAAATATATTTCCTAATTTAAGATTCAAACTTAAGTGGAATGGTTGGTTGGTTTATTAATTTTAACGGCATATCAACCCGTCCAGAGTTATATCATGCCTAGCGGTTCTGTTGTTATACATATTGTGTATTCATATATATACATTTAGTAATTGGTTTTAACAATGTGTTAGCATTATTGGGAATCATACTGTATGCCATTGATTTGTTTCATGTCTATATTCTATGGTATATTTTATTTCCCTCAAAAAGGAGAAANATATCCCCAATGTTAACATTTTCAAATAGGTCCTTCATATTGTTTGCTTTAAAATAATGTTTTCTGATGTGAGCAAAAAATCTGCATTCCATCAATAAGTGTTGACTGTCAGGGTGTTTGACATGTTTCACATTGGGTTGTTGTTCTTGTTTGAGTATATAAGAGTGTGTTAGTTTTGTATGACCAATGCATAACCGGACATAATGACTTGTTCCTTTCTAGACTTCCTTAAAGTTGGTTGCAGCCTCCCAAAGTCGGTTTGATTAGGAAGAGTTTATTGTGGATACAGTTATTCCAGTGTTGCTGCCATTTTGTATGAAGGAATCTATCAATTTTAGGTTTCAAGTCAGTATATGGTATCTGGAACTTGTCAGGGATTAAATCTAGAGCCGATTTAGCTGCAGAGTCAGCTCTTTCATTCCCCTCACTCCTATATGACTTGTTTTTAGCGGGAGAGTTTTTTTATTGGCTGAAAATCCGGATTCCTTACAATATTAAATTTTTGTTGTTTGAATTCGCTTTCAAGCGTAACTCAATCCGAGCCTATGCGCAAGAACTGCGTCGAATTGGTCCAGCTTCATGATAGGGTCATTGAGTTCACTTCCGCTTGTTGCCTCGGACTTGAGTTTTTAATTTTGTTTGCTAGTGAGTGTATATTTGTGAGTAAGAATTGTGAATCATAAGAGTATATCTTTCTCTCTGATATAACATATAGAAAGTTATATAACATTTGATAATAATTTTTCTGGAAAATTTCGGTGAAATCCGATCATAAATTGATTTTTCATAGATTTAAAAAAAAAACTTAAGTCGTAACTTTATTTTTGGCTACGTTAATTTCAATTGATTTAACGGTGCAATATGTAAACATTGCTTTTCGTTCATAATTTTCATTATATCCGTGAGGCAAAAATATTTTGTAAAGGATCATCAGGAGTTTTTTTGTTTTTTTTAATTTTTTTTTATTAATGTTTCCTTTTGAAAGAAGAAAAATTTTTCAAGAAAATATTAACCTTTCTGTATGTATATAATAGGGACTAGCAACAGAGGCTAAATTTCGTTTTTGACAAAAAATGACTTTAGCCCCCTACAGAAAAAATAATTTACCAAAAATCAAGGAATTACGGATTTTTATGAAATTTTCAGTGTTTATGTATCAATGAATGATGCTTTAATAATGCATTCTTTTATTTTAATTTTTATAAAACGTTCTCTCAATTTTTTTTCAGGTCACTTAATTTGACGCCCCCTTATGTTGGGAGCGTAACATTGGTTATATATATATATAGATAAACTTGATACTAATTAAGTATAAATAAAGAGATAAAAGACCGAAGTTATGAATAGAAACAAAAAAAATTTTTACGGTGGAATGCTTCTATGAGAAAAATCAGTACCTCCGAGGAAAATCGAAAAATAAAATTTTTTACTATTTTATTTTTCGATTAATTTCGAAAATATAAAATAATTTTTTTAGGAGATTTCTTTTTTATTCATTTCATAATTATTAAATTGACTATTATGCTTATATTAAAAAAAATTAATATATCGGATATTTTTTTCTGCGAAAATAGAATTTTCTTCAAAACTTATTACTTCGTGAGTATAAAGTAAGGTTTGCATTAAATAGATATTTATATTTGCTGAAAATAAAAATAAACATTTTAACTTATATATCGAGCCACATATTTAAATACAATTGAATTGATTTTAATATAAAAACCATAATGTTTGACCATAATTGTATGGAGACCAAATACATAAAACAATGTTTATGTTTAAAAACATAAACTATCTTCCTTCTATTCAGGAGAGTTATTGTTTGTGTCAGTAATTTAACCGAAAGATTCAATATCTAATAAGTTAAGGTAAGTTCATTTCATTATTACTATTTTTAAATTCAATTATTCCTTTTTAATTAAAATATTCCAATTCCTAATTGAAGTTTTCTCACTTGGTTATCTTTAAATAACATTTTTTTTTAACTAAAATAAAAAATCACCCATATTTTTTTTTGGGACGAAAACTGTATTGAATTTTAGTCCACCCCATACCACCGCACCCCCAACCGCCACCCTACCCGCACCCTGAAAAAAATATTAATGGATAGTTTTTTGCTTTTAAATAAATAGCCATTAATAATATCGGTAAATGAGTAAAAAAGAAATCTCCGAAAATTATTTAAATTGGTTTGGTTTAATATTTTTATTTCCGCGATTTTCGGTATTTATTTTCTCCGTAGAATATTTCTTTTCTATTCCACAACTTCGGTCTTTTTATCTTATATAAATAAATAAGTTTTATTTATACTGAATTATATGCGAACACTGACTAACTCGCAGAGATTTCTAGCTGTCACAAAGTGGGGGAGGGTCAAATTGAAGTGACCTAAACAAAATGAGAAAGTTTTGAAAATAAGAATAAATAATGGCTTAGTAAATTTCATACATTGATTAATCAACACTGAAACTTTCATAAAAAATCCTGAGTAATTCCATGATTTTGGTAAATTATTTTCTGTAGGAGGGGGGGTGCTAAATTCCCATTTTTGTCAAAAAACCGGGTTTTTTACGTCATCAAACAAGAACAAAAATTAAAATATTATGGCAATTATGGAATATCCTATACACGAAACGTAAATAATATGCAATTTTATTTTCAATGAAAACTAATATATTTTTGCTATCTATCTTTCTATCTATCTCGTTGCGTGTTTATCTAGTCTATCTATCTATCTATTCTATCTATGCTATCTATCTATATAGTGTGCGTTTTTACCTATCTATCTATCTATCTTATGCTAATCTATCTATCTATATCGTTGCGTGTTTACCCTATCTATTCTATCTTATATCGTTGCGTGTTTCCTATCTATCTATGCTATCTATCTATCTATCTATATCGTTGCGTGTTACCTATTATCTATCTATCTATCTATCTATCTATCTATCTATCTATATCGTTGCGTGTTTACCTATCTAATCTATCTATATCGTTGTGTGGTTACCTATCTATCTATCTAATCTATCTTATATCGTTGCGTGTTTACCTATCTATCTATCTATATCGTTGGGGCCCCGCCCCGTTTTTGGGGGTTTTACCTATCTACCTATCTAGTCTATCTATATCGTTGCGTGTTTACCTATCTATCTATCTATCTATCTATCTATCTTATCTATCTATCTTATTATCTTATCGTTGGCGTGTTTACCTACCTATCTATCTATCTAATATCGTTGCGTGTTTACCTATCTATCTATCTATATCGTTGCGTGTTTACCTACCTATCTATCTATCTAATATCGTTGGCGTGTTTTACCTATTATCTTCTATTCGTTGCGTGTTTACTATCTATCTATCTATATCGTTGCGTGTTTACCTATTTTTATCTATCTATATCGTTGCGTGTTTACCTATCTATCTATCTATCTATATGGTTGCGTGTTTAAGCCTATCTATCTATCTATCTATCTATCTATATCGTTTTTGTTTATCTATTATCTATCTATTTACTGTCACGAAAATATCTATCTCAGTCTGTTCAAAATATCTAGAACAAGAAATATGAAAAATTTCTATAAATAAACCAAGAATTACGACAATTCCGTGCACAATAAGATTACGACAAAAAAGAAAAATTAGAATTGCGACAGAAAAACGTTTTAATGTTTTTTTCTTTCGAATGGAAACAATAAATAAACAAGAATAAGACAAAAAAGACGCCCCCCCCCTCAAATAGGCGCCGATACGATAGTTGGGGTTGTTATTTGAGTGGTTGTTTCTTCAGTAACACCGTAGTTTGGGGTTGGTATTTGATACTACCGAACGCAAATTTGGAGGCAGGGGACGGGAGAAACTTCCTCTAGGTACTACCGAAATTTGTACAAATTCATTCAAAAAGAAATGTTATTTTAAACTGGAGGGAGAGGCGTAAAATATCTAAATTGATTTGCTAATTTTACAAAACAGGCAATGGTGATCATGGCTAAGCAAAAACAGGAGGCCTGACAATTTTAATAGTATTTTTTGTACCATAAAATCTGTTGCACTTTAATGAATTTATAAGTTTAAAGTGCACACTGACTTTATAGACACTCTCTATAATTAATTGATAGATGTAGGCATCATCTATAATAAACTGAAGATACTTCATTAACCCGGCATCATAAAAAAGTAAGAATAAAACTGGCTTAATGTGGTCAATATTAGACATAATAGTAAATTATAAAATTGTCGCGAATAAGTGCTGTCCTGGAAAATTTTTAAAATGTCCTGAACGTCCTGGAAAATGGTTTCCTAAAATGAGTGGGCACCCTGATGCAAATGAACGACATGTTTTAATTTCGTTCAACCAGAAAACATTCGTTTTATTCAAATAATTAGATTTTTCCCCCCTTTTGTCTAACGTTGTTAGCCCAAAAGAAGAAAAATAAGACGAAAGGAAAGAGAGAGAAGTAAATATTACGTTCTGTTATTATCTCTGTTGTACAAATAAAAGATACGTAATTTACAGGAAAACCTTTTCTTATCCCTCTCTTGATAATAAAATATCTGGAATCTTTTGAGAAAACTGATTGAATTATTTTTTTAAAATCTAATTCATTTGATAATGATATTTTATTTTCGTTACTATCACTAGGTTATATGACGTTTCTTAAGATGTTTTCAAAGGAGATATTCTTCGAGGTTTTTGTTGAAATTTTCAGTGTTTATTTATCAATGAATGATCTTTTAAATCAAATGCATTATTTATTTTATTCAAAACTTTATCATTTTTTTTCAGGTCACTTAATTTTTGACCCCTTCCCTCCGTATGTTGGGGGCGTAACATTTTTTTCGAGTTGGTCATTTTCTGTACCAATTACAGTTATAATAAAGTAGGGAGTAGCAAAAAAATCGGATACTACGAGTTTTAAAAGCGAATTAAAATAATTAAATCTATTATTTAAGGTTAAACTTTGTCTAAATCCATAAGTAGTAGCATAATAACCATAATTAAGAAAAAAGAAAAATATATTACATATGCAGTTTATTTCAAAAAGATTTAAAACTATTTGTTTTGGTCCAATTTTTCGAACGATATCCGCATTCAGCCTTCTTTTTCAAGGTTTTTAATGCTTGTTTACATATTTTACTGTAACATTTCGGCGATTACAAAAAAATTTCAAAAAATCAGGTAATTATCCGATTTTAATGAAATTTTCAGTATTGATATTACAATTAATGCTTTTATATGCATCAGTTATTTTATTTCAAAACTTTAATTTAGTATTTTTACTATGAAAATTAATATATAAAATTCATTAAAATATGAAAATGCTGATGTTTAGTTTAAAATGTTATATTTTTAGATTCTAAAAAATAAATATCTACTTAATGCAAAACTTTTTTAGGCGCGCCAAAAGTAATAAGTTTTGAAGAAAAACTCGATTGAAAATGTACCCCCTACCCCTTTTTTAAGCAAAAAGCATCGATGTATAATTTTTTCTTTTATAAAATAATAGCCAATTAAATAATTATCGAAATGAGTAAAAAAAGAAATCTCCAAAAAATTAATTATTTATTATTTTTACATTTTATTTTTCGATTTTCGATACTTATTTCTAATAGAAAAGCCACCATAAACAATTTATTATGTTTCTATTCATATACTTCGGTCTTTTATCTCTTTATTTAATACTGTAATTAGTATCAGGTAAGGATAAACTTGAAACAATTTTACGCCCCCAACATAAGCGGGGTCCAAAAATAAGTGACCTGAAAAAATGAGAAAGTTTTGAAATAAAATAAAAATGCATTATAAAAGATCGTTCATTGATAAATATAACATGAATTTCATTAAAATCCGATAATTTCCTGATTTTGGTAAATTATTTTCTGTAGGCGGGCTAAAGTCATTTTGTCAAAACGAATTTTAGGCTCCGTTTTGCCAGTCCCTAAAATAAGAGTAAAGGACCGAAGTATGAATAGAAACAAAAAAAATTACAGTGGCTTTTCTAGTGAGAAAATAAGTACTGAAAATCGAAAATAAAATGCAAAAAATAATAACATTTTTTTAGAGATTTCTCTTTTACTCATTTTGATAATTATTTAATTGGCTATTTAAATTCTCATAAAGAAAAACATTGTTTTTTGTTTTTGTTTTATTGTCATAGGGAAAAACAACCGGAATTAACTCCCTTGTTTTTCAGGTTTAGAAAACCTTTTTGTATTGATTGCAAATGAACGACACGTTTTAATTTCGTTCAGCCAGAAAAAATTCGTTTTATTCAAAATATTAGATTTTCCCCTTTTGGTCTAACGTTGTATAAACGCCATAAGGAATAAAAATAAGACGAAGAAAAAGAGAAGAAGTAAGTATAACTGTTCTGTTATTATCTCTATTGTACAATAAAAAATACGTAATTTACAGGAAAACATTTTCTATTGACGAAAAAGTAAAATATTTATTTATTTTTGGCAAATATTTCATCTACTCTTGATATAAAGATATCTGGAATCTTGGAAACTGATTTAATTATTTTTTTAAAAAATCTAATTCATTTAGATAATGATATTATTTTTCCTTATTATCACAAGGTTAAGTATGACCTTTCTTAAGATGTTTTCAAAAAATTTTCTTCGAATTTTTTTTTTTTAAATATTAAATTTGTTAAAAATCGTTTGGTGTAATTTGAAAGATTTTTTAAGAAGTACGATTAATTTTTCTGTGTCGAGTCCTATTCATCTAATCGGAATTTAAGTAGAATCATCGATAGAGCATGTTAGCAATATTTTATATTAAGTATGTTCAATGTTTATCAAGGAGGTAATAAGATTTTTTTTAAATTTTAAAACATAATCCAAAGTCAGAATTGTCTAATTTTAATGACTTTTAAGTACTTTATTTGGCTAAACTTGCAAATCGGTCGGAAATTAAAAAGGGAAGTTTTTTTTGGTGGTCCCATGACAGTTTAAGATGTATGATATTATATTATCTATATCATATCGTAGTGGAAAGGACGTTTTAGTTTAAACAAAGTCCATCCTTTTTCGATAGATCAATAAATGAGGAGGGGCAAAAATCCAATAATCATATTAAAGATAAGAATTCGCAGGCGATTGACCATACAAAGAAAATATACTCTAGTCGAAAGGACACTTTAAAATTGAAACACTGCTCCAAGTGATAAAATATCATTGAAGAATATGGAGATCCACAATTGGTTTAAAAAAAAGATAAAATAAAAGAATGTATGGAAGCTCAAAAGGAGCTTGATTGACTGACTAGGATTTTATACCCTTTGTTAATGACCAAGCATGTATATTAGGGCTGCAGAGGGGTAGCCCCTCCCCAAATCGGTATTTTGGAAAGATATTAAATTAGCCAAACCAAATACTAAAATCACTAACTGTATGGTATTTTTCTAAAAAGGAATATTAAAAAATATAATAAAATTTTTTTTAAATTAAAAAGAGAAAAAAGGGGAAGATAGGATATTACTAATAATGATAAAATTAACAAAATAATGACAATAATGATAATATTAGTAAAATTAATAAAAATTAAATAAAACAAAACAAATAAAGAAACTAATGTGATTTAATATTTCTTAATGGAACAGTCCACCTCATATCAAAAATAGGGGGAGTGTTGGAATTTTTGTGATATAAGGTGTGCTCCAATTCTCCACCTGAATGCATAGCTGATACACAACTTAAACACTGATACTGGCCATAGTTCTACTTTTGCAATTTCATTTTGAGGAGGGACTTAACAATATTCAGGATTCTATACCGAGGATTACAAGGATCAAGATTCTTTATCAGAAGATTATGAAGAATCCAATTCCACTGGACAAGCACTCTTGCTTAAAGCCTACAGGATGGCCCATAAGATTGTAACAGTCCAAGTTTTTTAGATGTCTCTGTCTTTTTTAAAACACATGTACACAGTTTTATCTGAGTTTCATGTAGAGGCTGTTCCATACTGCCCTTTTCAACCTATGTATCAGGTATACAGCCTGTGCAGGCATATTTGCAAGTAGTGCTAGATCATCTGCGTAGTTTGCATACATAATATATGCATACATAATTTTTTTTCTGGATTGAGAACTGGGGTGATTTGCTTAGAATAGATTCTATGAGCAGTGATGCTGATAACTTTTTGATTTAGTGAGTCCTGGAATGCCTATATTTCTTTTGAATCAGTCCCATGAAATTTGATGGTTCCAACTAAAGTTTCTTAATTAATTGTAAGGTTTTATTTATGATCCGGGGAAAACAACTAAGCTGTCTAACTCTACCTTATAACCTATCCCGTGTAATTTGATTTTAAGAAACTATTGAAATGTATTTACAGTTAGCTTGAAATGGTGAAGGAAGAAAAAAAACTGGGATGGCCTGGATACAATTTTACTGTATCATTTTACATTTTTGTGTGTCAGGGGATGCAGGATGCGTACCTATCAGCATCTATATATATTATATATATATATATATTGGATTCAGAATTGAAAATCCAAATTAATCTAAACAACCACAGACTACTCAAATATGTCCCTAAATCTTCAATGATTATTCTATATCCTCCTATATGAAACCCAGCCACACACCTTCTTATATTAATACAGGATCTATCCACCAAAACAAGTATTAAGCACATACCCACTGGCATCGCAGCTAGACCAGGGCTTGAAATTTAACGCCGTCCCGCTGTCCTGTCGTCGATAAAAATTACATCCAGAACAGTTACGGTAAAAAATTTCCTAAAAATGTAGTACTACATTCCAAAATTGGGCCGTCCAGTGATTGCACGAATGCTGACCCTCAAATGTGGGACAGAGGATCTCGGTCATGGAGATCATAATTAAAAAAAAAATTAATATGAAAGAATTACCATGAAAATTTTTTTTCCCTTAGTTTCAATAAAAAAAGATTTTTTTTATTTCAATTTTCATGTAATCATTGGGGTTCCTTTTTTTGGGAAGGACATGCTGAACTTTGGAATCTGTAAATTATTTTAAACCAGTAAACATATTTTATTAGAGTTTTAAGCAATTCTGTTTGAATAAATCAAAATCAGGGTTAACTTAAAGTAAAAAAGGATTTTTTTTAGCTCATGAACGCACTAGGGAAATGGATTTTTTGTCTAAATATCCAGAATTATCACTGCTTCAGCCTTTATTAATGTTTTTATTACATGTTATTTTGCTACTGATGACTGACAAGTATAGATATGTAATGAATTAAACAAAATATTTTGATTTTGGGAAGTCAAACCGGCCATCGACACTAACTTTTTCATGATGGTCCCGAACAAAAATTATCAACCGTCTCGAATGGGGTTTGGACTGTCCCAAAATCAAAATATTTTTGTTTAATTCATTAGCATCATCTATACTTGTCAGTCATCAGTAGCAAAATAACATGTAATAAAACATTAATAAAGGCTGAAGCAGTGATAATTCTGGATATTTAGACAAAAAATCCATTTCCTAGTGCGTTCTGAGCTAAAAAAAATCCTTTTTTACTTTAAGTTACCCTGAGTTTGATTTATTCATAACAGAATTGCTTTAAAACTCTAATAAATATGTTTACTGGTTTAAAATAATTTACAGATTCCAAAGGTTCAGCATGTCCTTCCCAAAAAAGGAACCCAATGATTACATGAAAATTGAAATTAAAAAAAATCTTTTTTATTGAAACTAAGGGAAAAAAATTTTCATGGTAATTCTTTCATATTAATTTTTTTTTTAAATTATGATCTCCATGACCGAGATCCTCTGTCCCACATTTTGAGGTCAGCATTCGTGCAATCACTGGACGGCCAATTTTGGAATGTAGTACTAACATTTAGGAAAATTTTTTACCGTAACTGTTCTGGATGTAATTTTTATCGACGACAGGACAGCGGGACGGCGTTAAATTTCAAGCCCTGGTCTAGCTGCTATGCCAGTGGGTATGTGCTTAAATACTTGTTTTGGGTGGATAGATCCTGTATTAATATAAGAAGGTGTGTGGCTGGGTTTCATATAGGAGGATATAGAATAATCATTGAGATTTAGGGACATATTTGAGTAGTCTGTGGTTGTTAGATTAATTTGGATTTCAATTCTGAATCCAATATATATATATATATATATATATAGATGCTGATAGGTACGCATCCTGCATCCCTGACACACAAAAATGTAAAATGATACAGTAAAATTGTATCCAGGCATCCCAGTTTTTTTTCTTCCTTCACCATTTCAAGCTAACTGTAAATACATTTCAATAGTTTCTTAAAATCAAATTACACGGGATAGGTTATAAGGTAGGAGTTAGACAGCTTTAGTTGTTTCCCCGGATCATAAATTAAAACCTTACAATTAATTAAGAAACTTTAGTTGGAACCCATCAAATTTCATGGGGACTGATTCAAAAGAAATATAGGCATTCCAGGACTCACTAAATCAAAAAGTTATCAGCATCACTGCTCATAGAATCTATTCTAAGCAAATCACCCCCAGTTTCTCAATCCAGAAAAAAATTATGTATGCATATTATGTATGCAAACTACGCAGATGATCTAGCACTACTTGCAAATATGCCTGCACAGGCTGTATACCTGATACATAGGTTGAAAAGGGCAGTATGGAACAGCCTCTACATGAACTCAGATAAAACTGTGTACATGTGTTTTAAAAAGAACAGAGACATCTAAAAACTTGACTGTTACAATCTTATGGGCCATCCTGTAGGCTTTAAGCAAGAGTGCTTGTCCAGTGGAATTGGATTCTTCATAATCTTCTGATAAAGAATCTTGATCCTTGGTAATCCTCTGGTATAGAATCCTGAATATTGTAAGTCCCTCCTCAATGATTGCAAGTAGAACTATGGCCAGTATCAGTGTTTAAGTTGTGTATCAGCTATGCATTCAGGTGGAGAATTGGAGCACACCTTATATCACAAAAATTCCAACACTCCCCCTATTTTGATATGAGGTGGACTGTTCCATTAAGAAATATTAAATCACATTAGTTTCTTTATTTGTTTTGTTTTATTTAATTTTTTTATTAATTTTACTAATATTATCATTATTGTCATTATTTTGTTAATTTTATCATTATTAGTAATATCCTATTCTTTCCCTTTTTTTCTCTTTTTAATTTAAAAAAAAATTTTATTATATTTTTTTAATATCCTTTTTAGAAAAATACCATACAGTTAGTGATTTTAGTAATTTGGTTTGGCTAATTTAATATCTTTCCAAAGATATCGATTTGGGGAGGGGGTACCCCTCTGCAGCCCTAATATACATGCTTGGGTCATTAACAAAGGGTATAAAATCCTAGTCAGTCAATCAAGCTCCTTTTGAGCTTCCATACAATTCTTTTATTTTATCTTTTTTTTAAACCAATTGTGGATCTCCATATTCTTCAATGATATTTTATCACTTGGAGCAGTGTTCAATTTTAAAGTGTCCTTTTCGACTAGAGTATATTTTCTTTTGTATGGTCAATCGCCTGCGAATTCTTATCTTTAATATGATTATTTGGATTTTGCCCCTCCTCATTTATTGATCTATCGAAAAAGGATGGACTTTGTTTAAACTAAAACGTCCTTTCCACTACGATATGATATAGTATAATATAATATCATACATAAACTGTCATGGGGACCACCAAAAAACTTCCCTTTTTAATTTTCCGACCGATTTGCAAGTTTAGCCAAATAAAGTACTTAAAAGTCATTAAAATTAGACAATTCTGACTTTGGATTATGTTTTAAAATTTAAAAAAAATCTTATTACCTCCCTTGATAAACATTGAACATACTTAAATATAAAATATTGCTAACATGTCTATCGATGATTCTACTTAAATTCCGATTAGATGAATAGGACTCGACACAGAAAATTAATCTTACTTCTTAAAAATCTTTCAAATTACACCAAACGATTTTACAAATTTAATTTAAAAAAAAAAAAAATTCGAAGAATATTTTTTGAAACATCTTAAGAAAGGTCATATTAACCTTGTGATAATAAGGAAAATAAAATATCATTATCAAATGAATTAGATTTTTAAAAAAAAATAATTAAATCAGTTTTCAAAAGATTCCAGATATCTTTATATCAAGAGTAGATGAAATATTGCCAAAAATTAAATAAATATTTTACTTTTTCGTCAATAGAAAATGTTTTCCTGTAAATTACGTATTTTTTATTTGTACAATAGAGATAATAACAGAACGTTATACTTACTTCTTTCTCTTTTCTTTCGTCTTATTTTTATTCCTTATGGGTTATACAACGTTAGACAAAAGGGGGAAAATCTAATATTTTGAATAAAACGAATTTTTTCTGGCTGAACGAAATTAAAACGTGTCGTTCATTTGCAATCAATACAAAAAGGTTTTCTAAACCTGAAAAACAAGGGAGTTAATTCCGGTGTTTTTCCCTATGACAATAAAACAAAACAAAAAACAATAAGTTTTTCTTTTATGAGAATTAAATAGCCAATTAAATAATTATCAAAATGAGTAAAAGAGAAATCTCTAAAAAATGTATTATTTTTTGCATTTTATTTTTCGATTTTCAGTACTTATTTTCTCATAGAAAAGCCACTGTAATTTTTTTTTGTTTCTATTCATAACTTCGGTCCTTTATCTCTTTATTTTAGGGACTGGCAAACGGAGCCTAAAATTCGTTTTTGACAAAATGACTTTAGCCCGCCTACAGAAAATAATTTACCAAAAATCAGGAAATTATCGGATTTTAATGAAATTTTCAGTGTTTATTTATCAATGAACGATCTTTATAATGCATTATTTATTTTATTTCAAAACTTTCTCATTTTTTTCAGGTCACTTATTTTTGACCCCGCTTATGTTGGGGGCGTAAAATTGTTTCAAGTTGATCCTTACCTGATACTAATTACAGTATAAATAAAGAGATAAAAGACCGAAGTTATGAATAGAAACATAATAAATTGTTTATGGTGGCTTTTCTATTAGAAAATAAGTATCGAAAATCGAAAAATAAAATGTAAAAAATAATAAATAATTAATTTTTTGGAGATTTCTTTTTTACTCATTTCGATAATTATTTAATTTGCTATTATTTTATAAAAGAAAAAAATTATACATCGATGCTTTTTGCTTAAAAAGGGTAGGGGGTACATTTTCAATCGAGTTTTTCTTCAAAACTTATTACTTTTGGCGCCTAAAATAAGTTTTGCATTAAGTAGATATTTATTTTTAGAATCTAAAAATATAACATTTTAAACTAAACATCAGCATTTTCATATTTTAAATGAATTTTATATATTAATTTTTCATAGTAAAAATACTAAATTAAAGTTTTGAAATAAAATAACTGATGCATTATAAAATGCATTAATTGTTAAATCAATACTGAAAATTTCATTAAAATCGGATAATTACCTGATTTTTGTAAATTTTTTTGTAATCGCGAATGTTACAGTAAAATTGTAAACAAGCATTTAAAACCCTTGAAAAAGAGGCTGAATGGCGGATATCGTCGAAATTGACCAAAACAAATAGTTTTAAATCTTTTTGAAATAAACTGCATATGTAATAATATTTTTCTTTTTTCTTAATTATGGTTATTATGCTACTACTTATGGATTTAGACAAAGTTTAACCTTAAATAATAGATTTAATTATTTTTAATTCGCTTTTAAAACTCGTAGTATCCGATTTTTTTGCTACTCCCTACTTTATTTATACTGTAATTGGTACAGAAAATGACCAACTCGAAAAAATGTTACGCCCCCAACATACGGAGGGAAGGGGTCAAAATTAAGTGACCTGAAAAAAAATGATAAAGTTTTGAAATAAAATAAATAATGCATTTGATTATAAAGATCATTCATTGATAAATAAACACTGAAAATTTCAACAAAAACCTCGAAGAATATCTCCTTTGAAACATCTTAAGAAACGTCATATAACCTAGTGATAGTAACGAAAATAAAATATCATTATCAAATGAATTAGATTTTAAAAAAATAATTCAATCAGTTTTCAAAAGATTCCAGATATTTTTATATCAAGAGAGGATAAAGAAAAGGTTTTCCTGTAAATTACGTATCTTTTATTTGTACAACAGAGATAATAACAGAACGTAATATTTACTTCTCTCTCTTTCCTTTCGTCTTATTTTTCTTCTTTTGGGCTATACAACGTTAGACAAAAGGGGGAAAATCTAATATTTTGAATAAAACGAATGTTTTCTGGTTGAACGAAATTAAAACATGTCGTTCATTTGCAATCAGGGTGCCCACTCATTTTAGGAAACCATTTTCCAGGACGTTTCCAGGACATTTTAAAAATTTTCCAGGACAGCACTTATTCGCGACAATTTTATAATTTACTATTATGTCTAATATTGACACATTAAGCCAGTTTTATTCTTACTTTTTTATGATGCCGGGTTAATGAAGTATCTTCAGTTTATTATAGATGATGCCTACATCTATCAATTAATTATAGAGAGTGTCTATAAAGTCAGTGTGCACTTTAAACTTATAAATTCATTAAAGTGCAAACAGATTTTATGGACAAAATATACTATAAAATTGTCAGGCCTCCTGTTTTTGCTTAGCCATGATCACCATTGCTGTTTTTAAATTAGCAAATCAATTTAGATATTTTACGCCTCTCCCTCCAGGTTTAAAATAAATTTTTTGAATTGAATTTGTACAAATTTCGGTACTCTATGAGGAAGTTCGTCCCGGTCCCCTGCCTCCAAATTTGCTGTTCGGTGACGTATCAAATACCAACCCCAACTAGCGGTGTTACTTGAAAGAAAACAACCAACTCAAATAACAACCCCAACTATCGTATCGGCGCCTATTTGAGGGGGGGGGGTCTTTTTTGTCTTAATTCTTGTTTATTTATTTTTTCCATTCGAAAGAAAAAAACATTAAACCGTTTTTTGTCGCAATTCTAATTTTTCTTTTTTGTCGTAATTCTTATTGTCGTAATTTGTCGTAATTCTTGTTTATTTATAGAAATTTGTCATATTTCTTGTTTAGATAGTTTTGAACAGACTGAGATAGATATTTTCGACAGTAAATAGATAGATAGATAGATAAACAAAACGATATAGATAGATAGATAGATAGATAGATAGGTAAACACGCAACGATATAGATAGATAGATAGATAGGTAAACACGCAACGATATAGATAGATAAATAGGTAACACGCAACGATATAGATAGATAGATAGGTAAACACGCAACGATATAGATAGATAGACACGCAACGATATAGATAGATAGATAGGTAGGTAACACGCAACGATATAGATAGATAGATAGATAGATAGATAGATAGATAGATAGATAGGTAAACACGCAACGATATAGATAGATAGATAGGTAGATAGGTAAACACGCAACGATAGATAGATAGATAGGTAAACACGCAACGATATAGATAGATAGATAGATAGATAGGTAAACACACAACGATATAGATAGATAGATAGGTAAACACGCAACGATATAGATAGATAGATAGATAGATAGATAGATAGATAGATAGGTAAACACGCAACGATATAGAGATAGATAGATAGATAGATAGATAGCAACGATATAGATAGATAGATAGTAGATAGATAGATAGATAGATATATATAGATAGATAGATAGATAGATAGATAGATAGATAGATAGATAAACACGCAACGAGATATAGATAGATAGATAGCAAAAATATATTTAGTTTCATTGAAAATAAAATTTGCATATTATTTACGTTTCGTGTATGGTATTCCATAATTGCCATAATATTTTTAATTTTTTGTCTTGTTTGATTGACGTAAAACCCGGTTTTTGACAAAATGAATTTAGCACCCCCCTCCTACAGAAAATAATTTACCAAAAATCAGGGAATTATCGGATTTTTTATGAAATGTTCAGTGTTGATTAATCAATGTATGAAATTTATAATGCATTATTTATTTTATTTCAAAACTTTCTCATTTTGTTTTAGGTCACTCAATTTTGACCCTCCCCCTACTTTGTGGACGTAAAATCTCTGCGAGTTAGTCAGTGTTCGATATTTAATTACAGTATAAATAAAAACTTTTTATTTATATAAAGATAAAAGACCGAAGTTGTGAATAGAAAAGAATATTCTACGAGAAAATAAATACCGAAAATCGGAAAATAAAATATTAAACAAACAATTTAAATAATTTTCGGAGATTTCTTTTTTACTCATTTCGATAATTATTTAATTGGCTATTATTTTATAAAAGAAAAAACTATCCATTAATATTTTTTTCAGGTGGGGTAGGGTGGGGTGGGGTGCGGTGGTATGGGGTGGACTAAAATTTCAATACAGTTTTTCGTCCAAAAAATATGGGTGATTTTTTATTTTAGTTAAAAAAAAATGTTAATTTAAAGATAACAAGTGAGAAAACATCAATTAGAATTTGAATATTTTTAATTAAAAAGGAATAATTGAATTAAAAATAGTAATAATGAAATGAACTTACCTTAACTTATTAGATATTGAATCTTTCGGTTAAATTACTGACACAAACAATAACTCTCCTGAATAGAGAGGAAGATAGTTTATGTTTTTAAAACATAAAACATTGTTTTATGTATTTGGTCTTCCATACAATTATTGGTCTAACATTATGGTTTTTTATTGAAAATCAATTCAATTGTTTTAAAATATGTGGCTCTTGATATTAAGTTTAAAATGTTATATTTTTAGTTTCTAGAAATAAATATCTATTTAATGCAAACCTTACTTTATACTCACGAAGTAATAAGTTTTGAAGAAAAATTCTATTTTCGCAGAAAAAATATCGATATATAATTTTTTTTTAAATAAGATAATAGTCAATTTAATAATTATGGAAATGAGTAAAAAAGAAATCTCCTAAAAAAATTATTTTATATTTTCGAAATTAATCGAAAAATAAAATGTAAAAATTTTATTTTTCGATTTTCGGTACTTATTTTCTCATAGAAGCTCCACCGTAAAAATTTTTTTTTGTTTCTATTCATAACTTCGGTCTTTTATCTCTTTATTTATACTGTAATTAGTATCAAGTTAGGACCAACTTGAAGCAATGTTACGCTCCCAACATAAGGGGGGTCAAAATTAAGTGACCTGAAAAAAATGAGAACGTTTTAAAATAAAATAAATAATGCATTATAAAGATCATTCATTGATACATAAACACTGAAAATTTCATTAAAATCCGATAATTCCTTGATTTTTGGTAAATTATTTTCTGTAGGGGGCTAAAGTCATTTTGTCAAAAACGAATTTTAGCCTCTGTTTGCTAGTCCCTATATTGATACATACAGAAAGGTTAATATTTTCTTGAAAATTTTTCTTCTTTCAAAAGGAAACATTAATAAAAAAAATTAAAAAAAACAAAAAACTCCTGATGATCTTTACAAAATATTTTTGCCTCACGGATATAATGAAAATTATGAACGAAAAGCAATGTTTACATATTTGCACCGTTAAATCAATTGAAATTTAACGTAGCCAAAAATAAGTTACGACTTAAGTTTTTTTTTAAATCTATGAAAAATCAATTTATGATCGGATTTTCACGAAAATTTCCAGAATAATTATATCAAATGTTTATAACTTTCTATATGTTATATCAGAGAGAAGATATCTCTTATGATTCACAATTCTTACTCACAAAATATACACTCACTAGCAAACAAATTAAAACTCAAGTCCGAGGCAACAAGCGGAAGTGAACTCAATGGTACCCTATCATGAAGTGACCAATTCGACGCAGTTCTGCGCATAGGCTCGGATTGAGTTACGCTTGAAAGGAATTCAAAAACAACAAAAATTAATATTGTAAGGAATCCGGATTTTCAGCCAATAAAAAACTCTCCCGCTAAAAAACCCAAAGGCATTCTGGAGCCTACATCGTAGCATATAAGCTCGGGTATTTTGAGAATCGGCAGTTGACGTACGGTCTCGACGCCGAGAACATCACCAGACAGGCAGGATCAAAAGGCCGCTATTTTCCACTACCACGTCGCGCACGCACCTACCCGACACTTACTTTAACTCATCACCACGGCCGGCCGATACCCTCGCCTTCCCTGACCATAACTATTCCACTGGGTCATTCCTGACTTGGTCCCTACACCAAGTGACCGTATCAACTTACAACTTCTACTACCTCATGCCTCGCATCAGGCCAAGAAAGATTCCTGACGTATTATCATACGATACCCACACCTCACGACCCCACGGCCATTCCTGACTTACGATCCCTCGGCCACTCCAGAGAACTACTATTATCTACGACGACAACAACAACGTTTTCACACTCGTTCATTTTAATAAACGATTTTTATCCAATTCATCTTGTCCATTATTCTTCTTTGCAAACCATACGCATTTACGGATATCTTAAGATATATCATATACTAGCATTTATTTTAGTAAAAGAACCATGAGAACAGAATTCTGCTAAAAAATATCAATAAACAGACCCTGTGGTAAAAAAAAACAAAAAACACAAAAAACGGACTGTTTTACTTATTTTTCAAGATAACGGTAACTTTTCCCTAATCGGATAATCTGATTTTTGAATGAACTGTTTTTCTTTATAACAGCTCTTTATATTCATTGTTTATTATTTATTTATTTATTCATTTTTTGCCTGATTTAAAAAAAAGTTAAAAGATAAACTAACAGTAACACTGCCATTAAAAATTGTTTTTTAAAAATTAAAATCTTTTTCATACAAAACTTTATTTGGAAAATATTTGGGTTTTCTGAAAATAGAGAATGTTGAGGTTTGGTAAGTAGCAGAGGAGTGCATAGTGAAAATAATGTGTGAAATAATAATAGAATTTACAATAGGTAAAAGTATAAAGTGAGGAGCTAGTCACACAGGGTAGAATTAAGATAAGTCAGCAGAAGTTAACACATGAGGTAAATTCAACAAGGATTTATTACGAACTGATTCAATTTCTTACAAGGGTTAAAAAAAACTTAACAGAGAACATTCTTAATTGATATTAGATTGATTTATTTTTCAGAGTTTTATTTTATTTAATTTTTTTTTTCATTTAGAAATGTCAATGAATTTTTAGCAGAATAACTTAGGTATACCCAATTTTATGCCAGCATTTTTATTTTAAAAACGAATTCAGATTAATTTGATTATTTAAGAAAAAGCAAATTTATATTACGGATGTCATTTATTTTTAATACATTTTAAACTATATTTTCGGTCAATTTTACTAAAATATATCTTAACATAGTCGATATAGATTCTGTAAAATTATTTCATCTTTCTTTTGTAATGTATCATAACTGTTGAAAAATATTCATAAGCTTCTGATTACATTATCTCTAACACACTATTTCACATTAGTACCAGTTTTTGATTTCAATGAAAAAATATTTTCTATTACCGATAGATTAATATAGTTATTGTTCTTTTTTTAAAGGATATATACTTTTCATTTAATTTTTGAAAATATTAATTTTAATCAAATAGTTGGTACACATAAAGAAATTAAAATTCAATAACAAAATCTTTTTTCAAATAGGAAAATGTTTCAACAATTATTATAGATAATATATATATGAATATTTTTCAATTGATGAATTAGAAAAAAACAATCAAACAAAAGACAGGTTTTATACTAAGATAATAATGTTTGAGCCTTCCTTGAATAGGTGACAATAAAAGTATGTTTCACTATTTGCTTGGTAAAAAATCTTATATCAAAGTAATTGAGAAATAGTCATACACAGACCTTCATTGGAAATGAAATCATCAAAGACTCTTTATAATCAACTATTATATTTTATTACTAAATGAAACAAAAATATTTTTTTTATAGTAAAACAGATGTCTTTGAATTTTCTATATCTAAGTTACAAAGAAAAAATTCTATTGGAAAATAATAAGTCATACATAGACCTTGAATGGAAATGAAATAATCAAAGAACACTTTGTAATCAACCATTACATTTTATTACTAAATGAAACATATACTATTTTTATTGCATTGAATTTTGCTTGAGTGCACACAAGCTCCAATAATTAAAACTTATAGTCATGTAATAACAGGTGGAGTGTCACAATGTGTAAATAAATGTCTTTTCAAAATTGAGCACTGAAAAAATGAAGTTCCACACATTTCTCAAGAAAATGAATCTGTCTAACACTTAATTTCTTTAAAAAAAGTATTTGTATACTAAGGATCATTTTAAGAAGGAGCAGATTCCTTTGATAGCTGCTCTCTCTTTTTTTTTTCAATTTTGCTTTAGAATTATTGGGCTAACACTTGATTTCTTTATACATAGTATATACATCACAGGAACTCACTTTAGAATAGAGGATGTTATTTGTTCCTCACATATTATTTACTTCCTTCTGCCTCACTTCTCAAATCCTGAGTAAGTGAAACAGCAGAGAATAATTTTTTCCCTTCAATGGACCACTTAGCGATGTTATAGTTTTTTCTTTCTAGTGTCCATTACTTGGTCCTCCCAGATTCCACAACCAGTATTAGGCTAGTCTGGTGAGATATCCAGCTTAGTGTTGTTACTTGTGCTAGCAGCAGTAGGAGAAGGTTCAACATTATATTCCTCATCATTTAGTCCAGGCCTTAACTATGACGAAGGTAATATTTGGTCAGGGTTTACTTCCAAGGGGAAGTATCCTCATGCCAGATACTGTCAAACAACTTTGTAGAGAGACCAAAGTCACTCCAGGTAGTGTCTAGTAGGCTTTTTTAATTCTTTCAATGTGACTTTACATGTGTGATTTCAAACTGGAACTGAAATTCTGATCCACAGTCTTCACAAGAAAATGGTTTCTATCCAATGTGTCTTCTTGCATGTGCCTTCTTAATGTAGATGGATCTGAAAAAGGGGATCCACAGACTTCACAAGAAAATGGCTTCTCTCTTTTTTTGTTTCATTTTCTTATTAGTTTTTTTAGAAGTCAAGGGGCCCCTGTCCTGGGGCTAACACTTGATTCCTTTATAAATAGTACTTGTATCCTAATGATCTTTTTAGGATAGAGCATGTTCCTTTGATGGCTGCTATTTGTACTTCACAGCAGCTTGGCTTCCCTGGTATTGATTCTAGGTATTTTTTTCAGTGTGTGTTCGCATGTGGTCTTTTAAGCTGGAATTACATGAAAATGAGGATCCACAGTCTTCACAAGAAAATGGTTTCTCTCCAGTGTGTGTTCGCATGTGTTTTTTTAAAATTAAATTACGTGAAAATGAAAATCCACATATTTCACAAGAAAATGGCTTCTCTCCAGAGTGCGTTCGCATGTGTACTTTCAAACTGCTATTCCATGAAAATCCTGATCCACAGATATCACAAGAAAATGGCTTCTCTGCTGTGTGTGTTTGCATGTGCCTACTCATATGGGATTTTTGTGAAAATGCTAATCCACAGACTTCACAAGAAAATGGCTTCTCTCCAGTGTGTGTTCGCATGTGATCTCTCAAAATGGATTTTCGTGAAAATGCTGATCCACAGACTTCACAAGAAAATGGCTTCTCTCCAGTGTGTGTTTGCATGTGTCTTTTCAAAATGGAACTCTGTGAAAATGCTGATCCACAGACTTCACAAGAAAATGGCTTCTCTCCAGTGTGTGTTCGCATGTGTTCTTTTAAGTGGGAATTATGTGAAAATACTGATCCACAGACTTCACAAGAAAATGGTTTTCCTCCGGCGTGTGTTCGCATGTGTTGTTTTAAGAGGGAATTATATGAAAATATAGATTCACAAAGTTCACAAGAATATGGTTTCTCTCCAGTGTGTGTCTGTATGTGTGATTTCAAACTGGAACGCTGTGAAAATGTTGATCCACAGACTTCACAAGAAAATGGTTTCTCTCCAGTGTGTGTTCGCATGTGACATTTCAAGGTGGAACTAGAAGAAAATGCAGATCCACAGGCTTCACAAGAAAATGGTTTCTCACCAGTGTGTGTTCGCATGTGACATTTTAAGGTGGAACTAGAAGAAAATGCTGATCCACAGACTTCACAAGAAAATGGCTTCTCTCCAGTGTGTGTTCGCATGTGCAATTTCAAATCCCAACTCTGTGAAAATGCTGATCCACAGACTTCACAAGAAAATGGTTTCTCTCCAGTGTGTGTGTGTATGTGTGCTTTCAAAATGGAACTCTGTGAAAATGCTGATCCACGGACTTCACAAGAAAATGGTTTCTCTCCAGTGTGTGTTCGCATGTGTTCTTTTAAGTGTGAATTATGTGAAAATGCAGATCCACAGACTTCACAAGAAAATGGTTTTCCTCCGGTGTGTGTTCGCATGTGTTGTTTTAAGAGGGAATTATATGAAAATGTAGATTCACAAAGTTCACAAGAAAATGGTTTCTCTCCAGGGTGTGTCTGCATGTGTGATTTCAAATGGGAATGCTGTGAAAATGTTGAACCACAGACTTCACAAGAAAATGGTTTCTCTCCAGTGTGTGTTTGCATGTGTCTTTTCAAATTGTAACATTGTGAAAATGCTGATCCACAGACTTCACAAGAAAATGGTTTCTCTCCAGTGTGTGTTTGCATGTCTTTTCAAATAAGACTTGTATGAAAATGCTGATCCACAGATTTCACAAGAAAATTGCATCTCTATTTTTTTGTTTCATTTTCTTATTAGTTTTTTAGAAGTCAAGGGGCCCCTGTCCTAGGGCTAACACTTGATTCCTTTATAAATAGTACTTATATCCTAATGATCTTTTTAGGATAGAGCATGTTCATTTGATGGCTGCTATTTGTATTTCACAGCAGCTTGGCTTCCTTGGTATTGTTTCTAGGTATTTTTTTAGATTTTGTTTCACCAGTCCAGTTGCCCCAACCACAACGGGTATGATGTCAATTTCTTTCAATGACCAAGTTGTTTTTAGGTCATTCTTGAGGTCCTGGTATTTTGTTATCTTTTCTCGCTCAGCTCTATTTAGGCCATAGTCATTTGGGACAGCTACATCAATAATAAGAGCAGTTTTTTCAGTGTGTGTTTGCATGTGTGTTTTCAAACTAGAACCTACTTGAAATATGGATCCTCAAATTTAAAAAAAAAATTCCTTCTGTTCCTGGTTATGTTTCCATATCTCTTTCTGATCTCTGATCTGCAAAAATTTGTGTTTTATTAGAGCCTATTTTCCCACTTGTTCTTTGAAATATGAGTTTTAGGAAAATGATTATATACTGAAGTCAAAACTCTGTTAATATGCAGATCTACACATTTTTTCTGTAGCATGTGTTTGAATATGTCCTTTTATATTTTGAGACTATATGATAATTTTCATGTACAAATTGAGGATATTCATTTTAAAAATTTTTGCTGATCTATACAATGGAGAAAAGTTGGGTTTTACTAGAGTTTTTTTTTTTTTGCACTTGTTATTTAAAATAACGATCAAGAGAAAACACTCATGTAATAAATTTCAAGAAAAAGAATTGTCCTGTGAGTTCTCAATATGTAGATCCACACACATCAGAAGAATATATTTGCTCTTTGGTAGGTATTCATGTGTCATTTTACATTTCAAAACTATTCTTCTCAATGCAGTTGATATCTGTGAATGAATAAGAATTAACTTATTATTTAAGAAAAAAAACAAGAGATTCAAGAATTTTTTGGTATTATGATATTACAATCAGTTAATATTTCAATTAACTGCATAACAAGTACATTAAAATAAAGAAAATTGTTATTCAACAATACATTTAATATCAATACAATATTTTTTCTTGTTATTCAACAATTCAACAAATAATGAATTAAATTTAATAGAATTAAATATGAATATGAATATATATATATATATATATATATATATATATTATGATAATGGTACACAGTAATAACCTACTTGGGTTTCACCATAAGGATCTTCAGGGTTAAATTAACTGAATTAATAAAGATATTGATTAATTACAGCCGATTGCATGTGTGTTTTTGGTGGCAATGACAGTTGGTGACAGACTTGCCGTCAAAGAATGCCGGATTTAAAATTTTGAAAATTAGCAGAGGTGATATATTTCCAATGGATTAAATACAAGCATTATGAGAAATCCTCTTTATATTATTGCCTTAATAATTTATAAGAATTATCTATATGATTATAGTGTTTAGACAAACTAGATGTGATTTTGCTAATATATATACCTACAGTTTTATTTATTCATTTATTCTTAAATTAATAGAATGTATATATACATACACACATATATGATTGTATTTTCCCATTTAAATGGCCTTATTATTAATTAATAATAATTGATAAATTATTATAATTGTTTAGTGTGATGGAATATAAGATTTTGTTAATAAGCACTAAAATGTTTTTCCTTTTGTAAAGGGGTATATATATATATATATATATATATATATATATATATAGTTGTATTGATTCATTTATAAGGTCTTATTGGTTATTGTTAGGGTATAATCGTAATGAAAGGAGTTGTGATATTTTTTATTGTTTTTGTTTTTCAGAAGTAAAAATTCGATGAATATTGACAGACTTGCTGTCACTTGTTTTTGCATCAAATTTCATGGGGACTGATTCAAAGCAAATATGTGCATCCCAGGACTCACTAAATCAAAAAGCTATCAGTATCACTACTCATGGAATCTATTCCAAGCAAATCATCTCCAGTTTCTCAATCCAGAAAAAAATGTGGGTGGGGCAAACCATTAAATTCTGGAAAGAGTTTCAAATTAAATCCCACCATTTTATTCTCGATACAGAACACAAGATAGAATCTACAGAGACAACAACTACCTGGAGAAGAACCTTGTCAGAAGAAAGAACAGAACTCTGATGAAAGAACATTAGAACCCGACAACACATCAATACTAAGTGCTAGAAATCAGGTTAAATTGGGAAATTTATTTTCTCAATCTTAGAGATATAGATCCTATGAAAGAAAAAGACCTCACATTAAAAAAAGGCACAAAGCAGATGATACCCTGCACAGACTATTATGGATGCGAATTACGCAGATGATCTGGCACTTCTTGCAAATATGCCTGCACAGGCTAAATCCCTGATACATTGCTTGAAAAGGCAGCATGGAACACTCTCTATGTGAACTCAGATAAAACTGTCTACAAATGTTTTAAAAAGAAGAGAGGCATCTAAAAACTTGACTATTACAATCTTATGGGCCATCCTGTAGGCTTTAAGCAAGAGTTCTTGTCCAGTGGAATTGGATCCTTCGTAATCTTCTGATAAAGAATCTTGATCCTTGGTAATCCTCTGGTATAGAATCCTGAATATTGTAAGTCCCTCCTCAATGATTACAAATAGAACTATGGCCAGTATCAGTGTTTAAGTTGTGTATCAGCTTCACAGTATAGCTGGTGATTGAAGGAACAAACAATGTGAACTCAGCTAGTCTATAAATTCAGGTGGAGAATTGGAGCACACCTCATATCACAAAAATTCCAACACTTCCCCTATTTTGATGTATGGTGGACTGTTCCATTAAGAAATATTAAATCACCTTTGTTTCTTTATTTCTTTTGTTTTATTTTTACAATAATTATTATCATACAGACTATTAATCACACAAACAAAAGCAAAAGGAACTTGGCTCTGTAGATTTGTTCGTTTTTTTTCTGTATTGATTATTAAATTCTACATATCGAAATCCCATGTTTGTCATCTTTCCTATCCCAATTATAATCTTCATTCTGAAGAATAATTAAAGTTCCAATTACCGTTGAACTGGGAAGACAAGGCAACAAACGATTGTAACTTAAATACAAACCCAAATAGTTACAAAATCTACTGCAGAATGACAGGATATATATAAGCCTCCACAATGTCATTCAAATCAAGCAGTCAATCAGAACTCAAGAAATGGAATGACCCAAATCACCCAAATTCATGAATGGGTCATTCTTGATTTCTATATATACCAACTGTCTTGGACACTGCTTAAGTGGTAGTTAGCTGCTGTTATTCAAACTAACAGTAGACTTACTGACTTCAATACATTCAAATAATGTGTTCCCAGTTGTAAAGACATCTCTTCTGCAGGAACCTTGGAGATGTACCCTAGACAACTGTGTCCGAGATTATCGTTTCGTGACACTGGAGAAGAACCTTGTCAGAAGAAAGAACAGAACTCCGACGGAAGAACATTAGAAACCCTGACAATACATCAATACTAAGTGCTAACAATCAGGTTAAATTGGGGACTGTATTTTCTCAATCTCATGAGATCTAGATCCCATGAAAGAAAAAGACTTCACATTAAAAATGGTACATCTTGCAAATATGACTGCACAGGCTGAATCACTGATACATAGCTTGGAAAAGGCAGCACGGAACAGACCCTACATGAACTCCTATAAAACTGATTACATGTGTTTTAAAAAGAACGAAGGCATCTAAACACTTGACGGTACTGGTAGACCAATTCTCGTACCTATGTAGTAATATCTCACCCACAGAAAACAATATTAATGTACACATAGAGAAAACATGGTCGGCTATAAAAAGATCATCAGTCAAATGACAATCCGATCTAACTATCAGTAATTTAAAGCAACATTTCTTTAAAGCCATAGTTGTATCAGTGCTACTGTATGGCTGTACCACCTGGACCCTAACAAAACAGAGAGAATAAGTGAGATGGTAGCTTCACAAGAATGCTGCATGTGATCCAAAACAAATTGTGGAAACAACACTCTACAAAAAAGCTGTTGTACGGACATTTGCCCACTTATAAGAAAAAACATCTGAGTGAGATGAACAAGATATGGTGGACACTGTTGGAGAAGTAAGGACGAATTCATAAATGACGTTCTCTGGTGGATGTCAGCACATGAGAATGCCAGTGCAGGCTGCTCAGCAAAGAGTTACATTAACTGCTTGGATACTGGATGCTGTGCAGAGGACCTGCCAGGGGTGATGAATTATAGGGATGGTTGGCAAGAGATTATCATGGATTATTAAAAAAATAAGAAAATAGAAAGCACGATATCTTTTTTAAATTTTAAGAAAATAACTTTTTTCGGATGTAGAAATTTTTTTTTATTTCTTACAA
This sequence comes from Doryteuthis pealeii, assembly GCA_023376005.1. Classification (NCBI taxonomy): domain Eukaryota; kingdom Metazoa; phylum Mollusca; class Cephalopoda; order Myopsida; family Loliginidae; genus Doryteuthis; species Doryteuthis pealeii. The sequence goes on along the minus strand of CM042171.1, from coordinate 1,003,128 downwards.
TTGTTTCAAGTGTTCTTTTGGATTTGAGTTTTCTAGAAATATAAAAATTAGGAAATGGAATTTTTTTATTTTATTCAAATGACCAACGTTGGAAACACCCTGCAACGGAGTTCAACAGTATGAATTCAGAGTTTCCTTCTCCTAGCCTGGTTGCCTAATCAAGATTAAAGAACTCAATCTGCACTACCATTTACCTATAGCTGGTGGAAGAATGCATATCTATAAAAAGAATATTAGTCCTAAGTGAAATGCAAACAACTTCGTCTAATCCAAATCCCACGATGATAACCATTACATCATGTGCCAATAAAGGATGGGGTAATGGCTTTATATTTGGAAATCTGATGTCTCTGATAAAATAAAGCGAGAATTCTTCCAAACTATAGCCGTGTCAGTGCTCCTATAAGGCTGCACCACTTGGACTCTAACGAAACAATTGGAGAAAAGGCTAGATGGGGACTGTATACTGTGTTGTCTTTGACAAATCCTGGAAGCAGCATTAGTTTCATAAAAAAAAAAAATACACAACAAATCTCAAGAAACCACTGCATAATATATATATATATATATTAACGTAAAATGACCACTATTCTTTGTGATCTAAACGTGAAATAATCCTACATGGGTTGACATGCACTTGAAATCAATCAATCAATCTGTCTTATGAGTTCGTCCTTACTTCTCCAGTGGTGCCCAGATGCTAGGTTCAACTGAACTCCTCTCTCTAAATCGAGACTACATCATTTCTCTCTATGTATACAAGGTGTGTTAAAAAAGTATCGAGATTTTTTGCATTTTTTGATACACCTTGTATTCTGAAAAAATAATGTTCCCTTTATTGATTTTTTTCAGAATACAAGGTGTATCAAAAAAGTACCAAGTTTAAAGCTGTATTTACCAAGATGGAAATGAAGAATGAATGTAACGTTATTTTTTTTTAAATACAAGGTGTGTTAGAAAGTTAAAAAAAATATTGATACTTTTTTGACACACGTTGTCTGCACCACTTGGACTCTAACGAAACAATTGGAGAAAAGGCTACAAAGATATTGTGTTGTCTTTGACAAATCCTGGAAGCAGAATCAGTTTCATAAAAAAATAAAAAATAAATACACAACAAAGTAAAAATTGCTATTCATTATAAAATTAAGTCATTAATGAATAAAAAATTTAATTAAAATTGGACAATTCTGACTTTTGTAAATGTTTTAAATTTTAAAAAAAAATGTATTACCTCCCTTGAAAAGCATTGAACATACTTAAATATAAAATGTTGCTACCATTTCTGTCGATGATTTTACTTAAATTCCGATCTGATGAATAGGACTCGACACAGAAAATTAATCTCACTTCTTAAAAATCTTTCAAATTACACTAAACGATTTTACAAATTTAATTCCAACAAAAAACTCGAAGAATATCTCCTTTGAAACATCTTAAGAAAGGTCATATTAACCTTGTGATAATAACGAAAATAAAATATCATTATCAAATTAATTAGTTTTTTTTTTTTAAATAATTAAATCAGTTTTCAAAAGATTTAAAAAATATTTTACTTTTTCGTCAGTGGAAAACAGAGTTTTCCTGCAAATTACGTTTTCTTTTTCTTTTTTTTTTTATTTGTAAAGAGAAATAATAACATAACGTTATACCTTTCTCTTTTCTTTTGTCTGATTTTTCTTCCTTACGTGTTATACAACGTTAAAAACATTTTAAGTACTTATTTTCTCATAGAAAAGCCACCGTAAATTTCTTTTTTTTTTTTTTTTCTATTCATAACTTCGGTCATTTATCTGTTTATTTACACTGTAATTAGTACAGAAAATGACCAACTCGAAAAAATGTTACGCCCTCAACATAAGGGGGCGGGGGTCAAAATTAAGTGACCTGATAAAAAAAAATGAGAAAGTTTTGAAATAAAATAAATAATGCATTATAAAGATCATTCATCGATAAACTGAAAATTTCATTAAAATCCAATAATTTCCTGATTTTTAGTAAATTATATTCTGTAGGGCGGGGGCTAAAGTCATTTTGTTAAAAACCATTTAGGACCATTTGCAGTATACCAGAACGTTATATTTACTTCTTTCTCTGTTCTTTCGTCTGATTTTTCTTAGATTTTTGAACAATAATTAAATCAGTTTTCAAAAGATTTCAGATATTTTTGTATCAATAGTGGATAAAGTATTGTCAGAAATTTTAAAATCATTTTACTTTTTCCTCAGTGGAAAACAGAGTTTTCCTGAAAATTAAGTTTCCTTTTTTTTTTATTTGTAAAGAGAAATAATAACAGAACGTTATACTTACTTATTTCTCTTTTCTTTTGTCTGATTTTTCTTCCTTACGGGTTAATAAAACTAATGCTTTCTTGTTGAATGAAATTAAAACGTGTCGTTTTTTTTTTTTTTGCAATACAAAATTTTCTAAGCGTAGAAAGCAAGGGAGTTAATTCCGGTGTTTTTCTCTTTCAAAAACTCAGATTAATTCAAGATAACCTTTAAAATTTGCAATAATCTTGTTTTTTCTTTGTTTTATATCATGCTTAATTGTTCAAACCTTTTTTTTTTTTTTCTTTAGCAGTTATCAAAAAAAGTTGATCTATTTTTAAAGGTAATTTTCTTTTTCATTATAATGGGAGATAAGGGGCCGGGTTAGCTCAGTCGGTAGAGCGTTCAGCTAGAAACCACAAGGTTCCTAGTTCGATACCGGTCCTCGTCAACTCAGCGTATGAGTAGCACAGGGATCTGTGCGGTAAAGTTAGGAGCTGATGGTAGGCGTGGCGCTCCACCTCAGACGCTAAAATAATCTCCTTGGTCTAGCGCTAGTGAAAAGGGGATAGACTCCCTCGCTGATTGGCTGATACCGACTTTAGGCCGCCCCGACGACTTTACTTACTTACTACTTAACTTACTCAGATACAAAACAGTAACGGCTGAACTTGCACAAAGGTGTCAAATTTAGAGTGACCCAGAAAAAACAGGGCAAAAATTATTCATTCATTTACCCCAACCCCACAGTTTTATTACAAAATTTGTGGGTTCTTTTTTATCTGGGCCACCGGTATACAGGGTGACCCAGAAAAACAGAATCCAAATTATTTCTTCATTTTGCCATTAAACTAACCCTAAACCCCAACCCCAACCCTCATATTGTCAATGAAAATGATTTGAAACATAATTAAAATCTTTCTCATACAAAACGTTATCGGGAAAATAATTGGGTCTTCTGAAAATAAAGAACATTACTGGGTAATACTTTTTTGGTACGATCAAGTGCCACTCGCTCGAGTCCAGCCTATTAGATACGCCCACAGATCTTTATGAAAACAAAAAGTACAGCCAGTACCTCAGGACCAAACAAATATTTTACTTTTAAAACGTAATATTTTTTGCTTAGAAATTGAAAGTTTTAAATAAAGAAAACAACTTTGAGTCATGTAAATTTTGGTTTCTACAAACATTTTTTCTTTAGATACGAATTTTAATTTATTTACATTTTTATTTATAAATAAAACGATTCTATATTTAGACACGCACACGCGAGCGAGTGGTTGTTGATCGTACTAAAAAAAAGTATTACTGGAACGTTATTAATTGATATTAAAGACATTTATTTTCAAAGTTTTTTGGTTTTTTTTTCAATAAAGTCAATTTGATGTCCTTTAGTGATGTCCAAACTTCCGTATCAAATTTAGCCCCTCCCCTATATTTAACTCAATGTAACTTTCATAAAGGTTAATATTATCTTTTTGTCCATTCAAAAGAAACATTTTTGTTAAGTTTTTATAAGCTTACATTTCTATAAATATATTTGATGCAACACCAGCAGGAGTGGACTCCGCCCACTTCCGCCCAAAATGTTTGTTCCCGCTTTTTTAACCCTTGTATGAAATTGAATCAGTTCGTAATAAATCCTTGTTGAATTTACCTCGTGGTGTTAACCGCTGCTGACTTATCTTTATCCGTACCTTATGTGACCAGCTCCCCACTTTATACTTTTACCTATTGTAAATTCTATTATTATTTCACGCATTATTTTCACTGTGCACTCCTCTGCTACTTACCAAACCTCAACAGGTTATGGACCCAGTAATTATAATAATAGAATTTATTTTAATGGAGACCCTGAACAATTTCAGTTATGGGATGTTAAATTTGTTTCCTACCTACGACTCCGGAAACTGGCATATATTATAGAATCCGAGACTGACGATATTCAACCAGAAAAAATGCTGAAGTTTTTGCTCTGATGACCCAAGTACTCGATGACAGAAGCCTTACTCTAATTATGAGGGATGCCAGAAATAATGGAAGGTTGGCAATGCAGATATTGAGAGAACATTATGTTGGAAGTAGTAAACCCAGGATAATTTCTCTATACACGGAATTGACATCACTAAAAATGTCAGAACATGAAAGTGTTACAGACTATCTTTTACGAGGAGAAAATGCTGCGTCTTCGTTAAACTCGGTTAGTGAAAACATATCTGAAAGCTTATTAATAGCTATGATACTAAAGGGCCTCCCGAATGATTTTAAACCCTTTTCGACTGTGATAACACAAAGGAAGGACGAATTGAAATTCAAAGAATTTAAATCAGCTCTAAGAAGTTTTGAAGAGACCGAAAAATGCCGAACAAATGGACCACGAGAAGACTATTCTATGAAAATAAATGTTCAACAAAATTATAAAACTATAAGGTGTTTCAATTGCCAAAAATTTGGACACCGGAATTTCGAATGCAAAGCCCGCCAAAATTTAAAAAAAAGATGGTGTGAACATTGCAAGAAAAATAACCACGACACGAAGTATTGCCGAAATAAAATAAAATAAAATTCAGAAGATACAACTGTCAACAAGGTAATGTGCGTGAAAGAAAGAATAGCGTCCCCGCCAAGACAATACAACAAAAACAAACTTAAAGGGACATGTTATATTTGTAGAAAATATGGACATAGAAGCTTTGAATGTCGAAATAAAAACAAATTTAAAACACAAGAAAACTAGTGTGGAATTTGCAAAAATGGAACTCACGCTACAAAATATTGCAGACGGAAAAGACAGCAAAATTAACGACGAACAGCACGAAGAGAAATAATCCCTACTTCAAGGTGACTAAACCTGAAAATGTTGTAATAAATTCCTGCGGCACACTGAAAGACAGAGAGAAAAATAGACAGAGAAGAATTTTATGCACTATTGAAAATGTGGAAAAACCGACAGTTAAGTTGAAATCCCCAAAAGCTTCATTCAACACAAAACTGTCGGCAAACGCATTCCAAGATGGGAAATGTGAACCGCTGACCGCCCCACGAGGGAGACGATTTACCAGGACAGTAGCAGTTCAAACTGATACAAACGAAGGGAAGGGACACAGCGCGAGTGTTGCTAGCCCTACCATGCTGGAAGATATGACGGAAAACTACGAATCCGATAATTGTGAGACATTTATGTTTCATTTCTAAAAAAAAAAAAAAAAAAAGGACTTTACCAATTAATATATTTAATTGAAGAATTGCCTTTGGGTAATTATATTGAAACAACTTACAAATGAGGTATGTCTTTATTTGAAATGAAAATTGAACCAGAAATTTCTTACATGCATTTATTTGTGAACATTTGCTATGTGTATTTAATTTACAGAACCCTAAGAAACTACACGATAGAAGTGAAAAGGGGATATTTATGGGATATATAAAAATATAGTCCTGCTTATTCGATATATTTTCCCGAGAAAGAAGTTCTAAAAATCGTCAGGACAGTAAAAGTCATTGATAAATTTAATGAAGAATAATCAAACCTGTCTGTCTACTATATATTTGAAAATAATATGAGTAAATAATAAAATGAATATACAAACTAACGAAAGATTGTATAGAAAAAATTGTTGGAAGATTAATTTTTTAAATAATTACGAATAGACCAATTCATATTTCATCGTAATAAAATTGTCACAATTTAAGAGTAAACCATATGAGAAGCATATGATGTTAGTCAAACATATAGATATAAGACTCAATTTCATATGAAATGAATTACAGAATGAAACTCAGTCTATTTAACACAGCTTGTGAAGAAATAGCATATAATATTCACAAAACCAGTGAACAATAAATAAAAGAAAAAGAAAAAAATTAAATTTAAAAAAAAAGAAAAAAAAAAGAGATTATGTGACAGTAAGCCCAACACCCAAAAATGGTAGAAAGAAGAAAAGAAATTGTAATTATGTGAAAATCTGCCTTATACCCTAAAATGGAGGAAGGAAGAAAAATAAAATGAAAGGATCATGTGACAACAGGGACAGTACCCCAAAAATGGAGGATCATGTGAATACAAATAAAAAAAAAACTTTTGAAAACAATTGAACTATTGACCACATTATCATAATGTGATGAACTTTGTATTATGAAAATATGAACTTTAAATAATGTTTAATTTTAAATGTGAAAAGTATAAACCTATTTTTAATTGAATTTAACAAGAATTGTCTACCTTTAACTGTAAATTTTATTTTGACTTCATATAAGCTTATGGAGGTGAGTGTTAAGTTTTTATAAGCTTACATTTCTATAAATATATTTGATGCAACACCAGCAGGAGTGGACTCCGCCCACTTCCGCCCAAAATGTTTGTTCCCGCTTTTTTAACCCTTGTATGAAATTGAATCAGTTCGTAATAAATCCTTGTTGAATTTACCTCGTGGTGTTAACCGCTGCTGACTTATCTTTATCCGTACCTTGTGTGACCAGCTCCTCACTTTATACTTTTACCTATTGTAAATTCTATTATTATTTCACGCATTATTTTCACTGTGCACTCCTCTGCTACTTACCAAACCTCAACAATTTTAAAAAGTGTGATGATTTTTTAAAAAATTCAGCTTACGAAAATAATGAACAAAATCGATGTTTACATTTTTGTACTGTTAATTCAATTGAAATTTAGCGTAGCCCCCCCCTAAAAACAAGTTACGACTAGAGGCTTTTTGTAAATTCTCTTAAAAATCAATCAATGGTCCGATTTTCATGAAAATTTCCAGTATTACTTACCTTTTGATGAAAATATATCAGAAATGTTTTTTTTCTTAAAATATATTAGGGGAAATATTTTTACAAGGTCTCCTCCCCGCCTATTTTATTTTATGAAATATTAAAAAATGAACCGACAAATTTTTTTTCTGTTTTTCTATAAAGATAAAAGTCTGAATAATAATATCAGACGATTTTTTTAATAAGTTTTCCTTCGGGAGTTTTTTTAGTAAAAGAACCATGAATACAGAATTCTGCTACAATAGGTACCAATAATTTTCCCGGTGAAATTTACCTCCTCTATATTTAACACAATGAAACTTGCATAAAAATTAATATGCTGACTTCTGATTTAGGTCGGAAAAACGGAAAGTTTTTTGGTGGTACCCAATGACAGTTTAACTACAGTCTATGAATTAACGTTTTGCGAATAGGGTTACGGTTTTAGGGGATTAAGGTTGTTTTTAAATTAAGTATTGCTTAAAATTGAAAAAAAAAACGAAATTACTATACATTTAATTAACCATTGAAATTAATTATTGAATCTATTTTTGAGACAGTTGTTTGTGTTAGTATTGCAATGTATAATTTCAATTAACCTTGGTTTGAAAAAATATTTTTCAACATTAAATGTATAGTAATTTGGATTAATTTGTTTTTTTTGTTTATTTTTTTTAAGCAATACGTAATTAAAAACAACCTTAATCCCCTAAAACCGTAACCCAATTCGCAAAATGTTAATTCATAGACTGTAGTTAAACTGCTATTGGGTACCACCAAAAAGTTTCCGTTTTAATTTTCCGACCTAAATCAGAAGTCACCACATGTTTTTCATTTACACTGTCAATATCCGGTTGTTTGTTAGGGGTTAGGGTTAGTGATTAGGGATTAGGGGTTAGGGTTTAGTTTTATAATGTAAAATAAAAACCTCTAAAAATCGTCTGTTAATAAACAGCCGGATATTGATGGTGTAAATGAAAAACATGTCCTTCTGAATCGAGATCAAAAAGGGGTGCCGAAAGGTCATATGGTCCAATTGTTTTTCTATTCCGATGAAGAAACATTAAACAAACTCATGATAATTTTTTAAAAATTTCAGCTTACGGAAATAATGAAAATTATGATTGAAAAACAATGTTTTCATTTTTGCACCGTTAAATCAACTGAAATTTAACGTAGCCAAAAACAAGTTACGAAAAGGGGATTAAAAAAAATTATGAAAAATCAATTAATAGTCCGATTTTCAAGAAAATTTCCATAACTATTCACCTTTGGGTGTAAATATGTCTAAAATAGTTTTTTCCTAAAATATCTCATGGGAAATATTTTTTACGAGGTCTACCCTCCACCCCAATTTTAGTTCATGAGATATAAAAAAATGAACCGTCAAAAAACGTTTTTACTTTTTTCTATAAAGATAAGAGTTTGAATAACTATATAAAAAAAGTTGTATGATACTCAAGGCAGTAGTTTTTCTAGAAAAAAAAATCATGAATTCTGAAATAAAAAGTGCAAAAAAATGTCATAATATTATTATTTGAAAACACTTTGCTTTTTTTATTGATATGTACTAACTATATGCTATTATATTGTCAAGAAAATCTTTTTAATTAAATCTATTATTGTTCCAATTAGACACATGGCCTTGTGGATAAGGTAGTTAGGTTCAGACAGTTCTAAGTGACAGTTATCTCTGGATTCCGGTAGAGGCAGTAACATAGAAAAATAAGTAGAGGCAGTAACATAGAAAAATAATTAACATAACTCCTACCCCAGCTATGGTTAGCGGGATGAAAACAGGATACCCCCGAGGACTGAATAAAGGGTTAGGTTCAAAGTTCCGTGATGGCTCCCGATTACAACAAGAAGGTTCCCAACTATGACAAGAAGGTTCCTGAGTCTGAAAAGAAGGTTCCCGAGTCCAACAAGAAATACCTGAAGTAGGCCGGAGGGCACATCGGCTGAAACGTTGTACAAATAACAATAAAGATGGAGACAATAGTCTGAATAACGCAGATAATACTAATCATCAAGCCTCATCTCAAACATTCTGAGAAATAATACTGAAATAGATTCTTTCAAAAGTAGGGGAAAAAAAATACCCCAAAAAACTTGATATTGTTTCTGCAAAGTCAGAATAATTTATGATAGCTAAAGAATTCTTGCTCAGGAGGTTTCCTTGCTCTTCCCTGAAGCAAAAAAGAAAATGGAAATTATCAAAAATTACCAGAAATTCTTACTGGAATTAGAAATGATTTATTGTTTTATTCTGACTGAGGAAGCAAGGATACTGTTCATGGGGCTATATGCAACACTGTTGTGTTTGTTGTGCATTTGCCTGCACCTTACACTTGCTCGAAACTCACTGCTACTCTCAGTCTTAGCAGTCGTTTCTGGTGGAGATCCCGATTGACGTTATCAGCAAATATAAAGTAGATACATGTTGAAACTTTAAAATTATGTAGACATCATTAACAATAAACAATAAACGTTTCTGTGATTTCTAAATATTCTGGTGACCCTAAACATTGGCTCAACAGAAATGGAGGAATTTGAGCTTTTCCAGCAGATTGTGTTCATGGTCAAATTACACTGGTTTACAAAGAAATTGAGGCAAGCACAAAAATAGCTGTTTTAACCTAATTTGGGGGTGCTGAATTCAGATTTGAACTCCGTTTTTACTCGTCACCTTTAGTTTTTTAGATATGCATACTGTACATTTTGTACGCATACTGTACATAAAGGCGTATATGTATTCAGGGTTAATTTTTGATATTGTGTGACTTATGTCTTCTTTTTTAGTTATTATGCAATTAATGTAAGTGATAGCATTACATTATATATATAGCTATATATCAAGACGAATTTTGGCAGTTAAGCGTAGCCAACACGTCTCAATCAACAGCCAGAAGTGCCACTGGCAGTAAGCGCAGAAGGCTGTCGTCCCTCGCAGCGCAGGAGGAAGGTGTCCCTCGACAATTGTGTTACACAATCTTTTGGGTATATATTTGTATTACAATTTCCAACGACGCACATTTTATTGCCTTACATATGATTTAATTTTACTTTGTTGGATGCTCTTGTGTGACATCCAGGAGGCAAAATACAGCAGATCATCTACGAAAACACACTTCTAACTGTTTGCAGTAGTATGAATTGTGTACATTGTGTTATCTAAGTATATTTATTCCATCAATGTTCTTTATATATCCTGTTTTATCTGTAATAAGCTGCTGCAACTGTTGAAATAAGCACATGTATACTCTGTATATACTAAAATGAGACTATTTAAAAGACAGAAAACTAGAGGTGAGAGAGCAAACTGTTTATAAATTTGAATTTAGCACACATAAAATTAGTAAAAAAACACCTATTCACATTCTTGGCTCAGACAAAAAATATTTTATCCTATCTAAGGGTTAAATAGATTAGAATGAGTTTTAAAACGGTGTTTTATAAGATTGAGTTTTAAAATATAGAATGCCCAACTAGAATGAATAAAACAAAACTGTCTTCGGCATAAAATGACCCAATGATTTGGCATGCCGTAAAATCCAACCAACTAACCAACCAATCAACCAAACAACGAAATCTACGTCCTCTATTTTTAATAATTACCATCTCACAACACGTTAGTAATATGGGTAAGTACTGCTTAAGAATAATTATACTAAACTTTGATACAACCCAATCTACACCCTTTATCTTTGATAACGACCATCTCACAATACTTATATAATGCTAGAAGCAGCTACCCGGCATCACCTGGGTAGAGGGGATGCAAAAAAAGGTTAGTCGCACAGATCCATTATTACTGAATCGCGAGTTGGATCGTCGCAAGATGCCCCATTAAAATCCCTATGTAAAAAAAAGACCTTGCGATGATCCAGCCACTCTGAAAATATTTTTTGTAAACCAGTGTTATTCTCTACTTCAAATACTGTGACCTTCAACCACCATCTTCTAGCATGTATATGATAAAGAAAAAGTTTAGGGGCTTGCCATAAACAATTGAGGAATATGGTACGGACAATTATATTCGTGTTATGGCTTGACGTGACCAGCCGATTGATAGGAGGGCCCTCTCCGCCATTCTGTCTAGCCTTAAGTAAGGGCTAAGGTGGAATCTTGCATGTCATGAACCTCTCAGCCATCATGATTCTGAAAAGAGAGAGAGAGAGCGAGAGAGCAAGAGAGAGGTGGAGAGAGGGTGTGTTAGAGGCAGACCATTCTAATTATTAGTTCATTGATATATCTTTTATATCAATAAATTAGATGATGAAAAACTGACCTTTGTTTTCATAGACACACATGAAACACACTAAACATGAAACACACTAAACATGAAACTGACAGTAAAATCAAGACACTATTCACAAGTGGACAAGTGGAATATATTGTTTTATATTTCTTTCTTTTTTTTTTATATAATTAATTATATCTTTAAAATAGTTACTAACTATATTAGATCTAATTTTCTTCTTTTTTTTTTCTTTTGTTAATTAAATTAACTAAATTCTATTTCAAATTTCATAAACCCTCTTTTAAAAACATTCTTTTTTTTTTTTTGCAAAATCTATCTTTTTTAAAAATCTTTTGTTTCACATTTTTTTTTTTATTAAATTTCTTTTTTCTTTCCTTTTTTTTTTTTTTTAATTAAATTAACTAAATTCTATTTCAAATTTCATAAACCCTCTTTTAAAAACATTCTTTTTTTTTTTTTGCAAAATCTATCTTTTTTAAAAATCTTTTTGTTTCACATTTTTTTTTATTAAATTTCTTTTTTCTTTCCTTTTTTTTTTTTTTGTTAATTAAATTAACTAAATTCTATTTCAAATTTCATAAACCCTCTTTTAAAAACATTCTTTTTTTTTTTGCAAAATCTATCTTTTTTAAAAATCTTTTTGTTTCACATTTTTTTTTTATTAAATTTCTTTTTTCTTTCCTTTTTTTTTGTTAATTAAATTAACTAAATTCTATTTCAAATTTCATAAACCCTCTTTTAAAAACATTCTTTTTTTTTTTTGCAAAATCTATCTTTTTTAAAAATCTTTTGTTTCACATTTTTTTTATTAAATTTCTTTTTTCTTTCCTTTTTTTTTGTTAATTAAATTAACTAAATTCTATTTCAAATTTCATAAACCCTCTTTTAAAAACATTCTTTTTTTTTTTTTTGCAAAATCTATCTTTTTTAAAATCTTTTTGTTTCACATTTTTTTTATTAAATTTCTTTTTTCTTTCCTTTTTTTTTTTTGTTAATTAAATTAACTAAATTCTATTTCAAATTTCATAAACCCTCTTTTAAAAACATTCTTTTTTTTTTTGTTGCAAAATCTATCTTTTTAAAAATCTTTTTGTTTCACATTTTTTTTATTAAATTTCTTTTTTCTTCCTTTTTTTTTTTTTTTTTTTTTGTTAAATATGTCTTTAAACTAGTTAATAACTATATTACTTGTTTCGATATCATTTCCTTCTTCTTTTCTTCTTTCTTTTCTTAATTGCATTAATCATTCATTCTAAACATGAAACTGACAGTAAAATCAAGACACTATTCACAAGTGGACAAGTCTGTTCATGGCAGCAAAAGTAACAAAGCTGCTTAAAGAAGGAATTATAGAGCCAAGTCAATCACCATGGAGAGTCCAAGTCCTCATAATAGCCACTGAAAATCATAAAAAAATCAACAGATATACATTACTTGATGCCTATCTACTGCCTCGTATAGCTGAAATGATTTTTAACATAACCAAATACCACATTTTCAGTACTTTAGACCTAAGTAGTGCCTACCATCAGGTACCTATCAAACCAGAGGATAAGCCTTTTTACTGCTGAGCTGGTCTTGGACAAAGTGAAGGCATGACGATTCTTACTGATGTCATTAGGTTTATTTAATAAACACCGTGAAACAGTACAAGAAAAAAAAAAACAAATACATTTAATAACAGCGAATACAGCAAATACAATTATGAAATTCAAAATCCTCAAAGAAATACAAACACTTCAATAAATAGAGACATTTCAATAAATAGAGACATTTCAATAAATAGAGACATTTCAATAAATGGGGACTCACAGTTTTTTGCCTCATCCAACAAACTAACCCTAAACCCCAACCCTAACCCTATTTTTTTTTTTTCAAGTGACACTGCTTCGGCTACAGACTTCAATCATAGCTGGTGTTTTTTTTTTAGCAGCCACCGGCTAGCGGATTTTGAGGCAGGAAGCCGGGACGGAACCCCACGAATATACCCAATTTTTCTTTAAACAAAACATTAAACATTAGCGTCAGACTGATTTTCTAAAAAGAAAAGAGAATTTATTTACAAAAAGAAGAAATCAAATTATTAAAACATTATCGTCAGAATTTATAAACGACAAATGTTATTTTCCAAGAAATTCAAATAACTGAAGATGATAATTTTAAAATATTAATAAACAGATGATTTTCTTTATTGTTTTGTATTAAAAAAGCATATGTTAACATTACCGACCAGTTTGACAGTAATATTTTAACTGACTTCCCTTTACCCCTTTTTGATTAGGGTTCATAGACCGCAGAAACTAGTGGTCCGCACCAAATGATATTAAACTCATTAAACTACCCTAAATTAAATACTCCGGTTGTAGTTAGTTTTTATAAACAAAAATATTCATATAAAAATAAGACATAATTAACTGGTCAGTTTCAGCGGCAGTTACAAGCCTTACACTGCATTGAAGGCCTGTGGTTGCTTATATCAATTCCACCGAATCCCTTTCGGGTGACAAACGGGGTGGATAGCTTCCAGAGGGTAATAGATGAAATCATTTCCAATAAAAATTTAAAAGATACTCTTGCTTATATAGACAATGTCACAGTATGCGGCCATAACCAAGCTGACTATGACCACAATTTCAAACGATTTATGGCTGCTGTTAAGAAATACAATCTAACATAGAACAATGAAAAATGTTCCTACAAATTGAAAATAATTAATCTATTGGGATACATTGTCAAAAAAGAAAAGGAATAGAGAGAGAAGAGAAAAGGAAGAGAGAGAGAGAAAAGAAAGGGAAGAGAGAGAGAGAGAGAGAGAGAGAAAAGAAAGGAAGAGAGAGAGAGAAAAGAAGAAGAGTGAGAAGAAAAGAAACGGAGAGTGAGAGAGAGAAAAGAAAGGGAAGAGAGAGTGAGAGAAAAGAAACGGAAGAGAGAGAGAGAGAAAAAAGAAAGGGAAGAGAGAGAGAAAAGAAATGGAAGAGTGAGAGAGAGAGAGAGAAAAGAAAAGGAAGAGAGAGAGAAAGAGAAGAAAGGGAAGAGAGAGAGAGAAGAAAGGGAACAGAGAGTGAGAGAGAAGAAAGGGAACAGAGAGAGAAAAGAAAGGAAGTGAGAGAAAGAGAGAGAGAAGAAAGGGAAGAGAGAAAGAGAGAGAGAGAAGAAAGGGAAGAGAGAGAGAGAAGAAAGGGAAGAGAGAAAGAGAGAGAGAGAAGAAAGGGAAGAGAGAGTGAGAGAAAGAGAGAAGAAAAGGAAGAGAGAGAGAGAAGAAAGGAAGAGAGAGAGAGAGAAAAGAACAGGAAGAGTAAGAAAGAGAAAGAGAGAGAGAGAAGAAAGGGAAGAGAGAGTGAGAGAAAAGAAAGAGAAGAGAGAGAAAGAGAGAGAGAGAAGAGAACAGGAAGAGAGAGAGAGAAGAGAACAGGAAGAGAGAGAGAGAAGAGAACAGGAAGAGTAAGAAAGGGAAGAGAGAGTGAGAGAAAAGAGAGAGAGAGAGAGAGAGAAGAGAGAAGGAAGAGAGAGAAAGAAAAGAAAAGAAAAGGAAAAGAGAGTACTATAATGCCGGACCCTGAGCGACTGAAACGCCTAATGGAATTACAACTGCCTTGCTGACTGATTCTCTAATGCTGTTTAAGCTGTTCAATCAACCCTCCAGCTTCAATCAGTCCAATAATCACAAAGAAACCCAAGGCTATTGTTATGTTTCATTGGGCCAACATTCAACCTTTGTTTGCCAACACTTATTACTGATCAAGCGCGAAGTTAAAGTCAAACAGCCCTGTCCAGGATTTGAACTAAGGTCACTGAGTCTATTTCCTTTAAGCGAAATCCGTTTCTCTAAAATTCCCCTACCTCTTCTCTGTATTTGGAGCTTCATATCCTAAGAGATCTTTATCATACAGTTTAATTAAGTTATGAATAGTAATATATGTGATGATTTGTGTTAATTTTCTGTATACATTTAATTGTAATTTACACACACACACATATATATATATATATATATATATATATATATATATATCTTATTATAATGGAGATTGTGTGTTTTTCTGTCTGTAACCGAAACTATATTCCTACTCAAGTCACAATTCTCTTATTTATTGACATCACATTCTCCATGATTTTATTTTTATCTAAACCTCAATTATTAATAAAATTGTCTTACATTATTAATACTGTTAACTATGTCTACATACTGAGAACATGCAATTATATTTATATATACAACAAAATAGCGGTTTCCAGTGTGAACGGGAAGGCTAATTTGCATATTAATATTAAAAAATCGAATTTAATAAATATGTGCTTAGTATTATTGATTTCTGTTTGGTTTTATTTTAATGAATATAAGCAAAAATCTCTTCAATGAATCTTAAATGAAATCCATTAATAAGATAAAATAACTGTCATTTTATTCTTTACTTCCTCTTATAACTAAATACTTAAATTAGAAAAAATAACAATGAAAGACGAGAGTGATGGAAGAGTAAGTTTCAGTTGTTCCATTTTTTATTATACTCCCTCTGTTTCAAATCTTTTATTATACTCCCTCTGTTTCAAATCTTTTTATCTGTATTCTTATTTAGTTTCATTAGCCTTTCTAATTTAATACAATATTTTATTACATTAAAACTTAAATACTTGCACCCGGAGGGTGCATATATTTGCTAGTATATATAAGAAAAACTGGATTTAAATCTATTAAACCCTGCTTA
The DNA here is from genome assembly GCA_023376005.1 of Doryteuthis pealeii. Classification (NCBI taxonomy): domain Eukaryota; kingdom Metazoa; phylum Mollusca; class Cephalopoda; order Myopsida; family Loliginidae; genus Doryteuthis; species Doryteuthis pealeii. The sequence continues at coordinate 987,127 of CM042171.1, read as the reverse complement.
AGTAATTGATCATGTGTTGCATCCTGCTTGTGTGGAGGGGTTGGTGTGTATATATATATATATATATATATATATATATATATATATAAACAAACACAAGACCGCATCCATTTCAAAAACAGTCTCTGAAGAGGAAGATACTTCAAAATTAATTGTATACTGGATTCAATAGCAAAATCTTTTTTCAAATATGAATATTTTTCAACACTTATGATAGATAATAAATATATAAATATTTTCCAACACTAACATTAAAATTATAAAAAATAAAAAAACATATGTTTTTATATTAATGTTTGAGCCTTCCTTGAATAGTTACTGATAGAAAAATATGTTTCCCTACTTGCGTGGAAAAAAATGTTATATTAAATTGAGAAATAGTCATACATGGACCTTCCCTTGAAATGATATAATCAAGGAACACTTTATAACCCACTGAAACATATATTTTTTATTGTATTGAATTTTACTTGAGTGCACACAAGCTCTAATAATTCCTATGGTGACAGAAAATTTTGCCTCAACATAGATTCCAACAACTACTGTCATCTTTTTTAATGAATTCATTTTATCATTATTAACTTTATTCTTTTATTTTGTAAAATTAATATTTTACTTGTCAATGAGTTATTTCTTTTATTTTTAGTGGAAGGTCGGTTTGTTTTATTGTTTTTTTTTTTACATCTAAGTTGTTTCTTTCTTAGGTTTTTAGATTTGTTTTACTTAGCTTTGTAGGCTAGGAATGTAGAATACACCAACCGCATCTCTGAAGAGTGGTAAGGCACCTATCCCCTACCACCAATGGAACCACCTATTGGCCATGGGTTGCTACCTGTTATGCTTGAGGACAGGATTATAGTGCTGTGTGGTCAGCAACACTCTTCTTTGGCCATTACTTGATCAAGAAAGGCAAAATGATCAGCTCATCAGGTCAAGCTATAGACATTAAATGGCGACAGCAATTTTTACCTCAACATAGTTTCCACTAACTCCTGCCACCTTCTTCTCAGCTTAAAAATAAAAACCTTAAAAACATATTTTAATGAGTTAGTTCTTTTTATTTTTCATGGAAAGTCGGTTTGTTTTATTGTTTTTGTTACATCTTAGTTTCAAGTTGTTTCTTTCTTAGCTTTTTAGATTTGTTTTACTCTGTTTTGTTGGCTGGAGATGTAGAATACACCAACTGCACCTCTGCAGAGGGATACAACACCTATCCCCTACCACCAATGGAACCACCTGTTGGCCATGGGTTGCTACCTGTAATGATTGAGGACAGGATTGTAGTGGTGAGTGGTCTCTGACCCAGGTACTAAATGGTACCATGATATGCAACACTGGACTTGAGCCATTACTTGGTCAAAATGAGCCAATTGATATTTGTCCCAACCGTATTCTTCAAATCAATTTTATGGCAAACTACCAGCCCTTTACTTAAGGAAATAGAATTAAACATGTAACCATCTTTAACCATTGAAGTGACCATTACAAAAGTGAACAGTTCAAACCAAAATAAAAGACTACATACTAAGAACCTTAATAAGGATGAAGTATTAAAACTTATAGTCATGTAATAACAGGTGGAGTGTCATGGTGCGTAAATAAATGTTTTTTCAAACTGGAACTCTGTGAAAATGCAGATCCACACATTTCACAAGAAATGGTTTCTCACCAGTGTGTATTCACACATGTGATTTCAAACAGGAACTCTGTGAAAATGATGATCCACAAGCTTCACAAGAAAATGGCTTCTCACCAGTGTGTGTTTGCATGTGTGTCCTTAAATGGTAAGATAATGAAAATGCTGATCCACAGACTTCACAAGAAAATGGTTTCTCTCCAGTGTGTATCCACATTTTCAGACCCTTCCAGTTTAAGAAGGCACATGCGAATACACACTGGAGAGAAACCATTTTCTTGTGAAGTCTGTGGATCAGCATTTTCATTATCTTACCATTTAAGGACACACATGCAAACACACACTGGTGAGAAGCCATTTTCTTGTGAAGCTTGTGGATCATCATTTTCACAGAGTTCCTGTTTGAAATCACATGTGTGAATACACACTGGTGAGAAACCATTTTCTTGTGAAATGTGTGGATCTGCATTTTCACAGAGTTCCAGTTTGAAAAAACATTTATTTACGCACCATGACACTCCACCTGTTATTACATGACTATAAGTTTTAATACTTCATCCTTATTAAGGTTCTTAGTATGTAGTCTTTTATTTTGGTTTGAACTGTTCACTTTTGTAATGGTCACTTCAATGGTTAAAGATGGTTACATGTTTAATTCTATTTCCTTAAGTAAAGGGCTGGTAGTTTGCCATAAAATTGATTTGAAGAATACGGTTGGGACAAATATCAATTGGCTCATTTTGACCAAGTAATGGCTCAAGTCCAGTGTTGCATATCATGGTACCATTTAGTACCTGGGTCAGAGACCACTCACCACTACAATCCTGTCCTCAATCATTACAGGTAGCAACCCATGGCCAACAGGTGGTTCCATTGGTGGTAGGGGATAGGTGTTGTATCCCTCTGCAGAGGTGCAGTTGGTGTATTCTACATCTCCAGCCAACAAAAACAGAGTAAAACAAATCTAAAAGCTAAGAAAGAAACAACTTGAAACTAAGATGTAACAAAAACAATAAAACAAACCGACTTTCCATGAAAAATAAAAAGAACTAACTCATTAAAATATGTTTTTAAGGTTTTTATTTTTAAGCTGAGAAGAAGGTGGCAGGAGTTAGTGGAAACTATGTTGAGGTAAAAATTGCTGTCGCCATTTAATGTCTATAGCTTGACCTGATGAGCTGATCATTTTGCCTTTCTTGATCAAGTAATGGCCAAAGAAGAGTGTTGCTGACCACACAGCACTATAATCCTGTCCTCAAGCATAACAGGTAGCAACCCATGGCCAATAGGTGGTTCCATTGGTGGTAGGGATAGGTGCCTTACCACTCTTCAGAGATGCGGTTGGTGTATTCTACATTCCTAGCCTACAAAGCTAAGTAAAACAAATCTAAAAACCTAAGAAAGAAACAACTTAGATGTAAAAAAAAAACAATAAAACAAACCGACCTTCCACTAAAAATAAAGAAATAACTCATTGACAAGTAAAATATTAATTTTACAAAATAAAAGAATAAAGTTAATAATGATAAATGAATTCATTAAAAAAGATGACAGTAGTTGTTGGAATCTATGTTGAGGCAAAATTTTCTGTCACCATAGGAATTATTAGAGCTTGTGTGCACTCAAGTAAAATTTCAATACAATAAAAAATATATGTTTCAGTGGGTTATAAAGTGTTCCTTGATTATATCATTTCAAGGAAGGTCCATGTATGACTATTTCTCAATTTAATATAACATTTTTTTCCACGCAAGTAGGGAAACATATTTTCTATCAGTAACTATTCAAGGAAGGCTCAAACATTAATATAAAAACATATGTTTTTTTATTTTTATAATTTAATGTTAGTGTTGGAAAATATTTATATATTTATTATCTATCATAAGTGTTGAAAAATATTCATATTTGAAAAAAGATTTTGCTATTGAATCCAGTATACAATTAATTTTGAAGTATCTTCCTCTTCAGAGACTGTTTTTGAAATGGATGCGGTCTTGTGTTTGTTTATATATATATATATATATATATATATATATATATATATATACACACCAACCCCTCCACACAAGCAGGATGCAACACATGATCAATTACTTAAGCAGGGTTTAATAGATTTAAATCCAGTTTTCTTATATATACTAGCAAATATATGCACCCTCCGGGTGCAAGTATTTAAGTTTTAATGTAATAAAATATTGTATTAAATTAGAAAGGCTAATGAAACTAAATAAGAATACAGATAAAAAGATTTGAAACAGAGGGAGTATAATAAAAGATTTGAAACAGGGGAGTATAATAAAAAATGGAACAACTGAAACTTACTCTTCCATCACTCTCGTCTTTCATTGTTATTTTTTCTAATTTAAGTATTTAGTTATAAGAGGAAGTAAAGAATAAAATGACAGTTATTTTATCTTATTAATGGATTTCATTTAAGATTCATTGAAGAGATTTTTGCTTATATTCATTAAAATAAAACCAAACAGAAATCAATAATACTAAGCACATATTTATTAAATTCGATTTTTTAATATTAATATGCAAATTAGCCTTCCCGTTCACACTGGAAACCGCTATTTTGTTGTATATATAAATATAATTGCATGTTCTCAGTATGTAGACATAGTTAACAGTATTAATAATGTAAGACAATTTTATTAATAATTGAGGTTTAGATAAAAATAAAATCATGGAGAATGTGATGTCAATAAATAAGAGAATTGTGACTTGAGTAGGAATATAGTTTCGGTTACAGACAGAAAAACACACAATCTCCATTATAATAAGATATATATATATATATATATATATATATATATATATATATGTGTGTGTGTGTAAATTACAATTAAATGTATACAGAAAATTAACACAAATCATCACATATATTACTATTCATAACTTAATTAAACTGTATGATAAAGATCTCTTAGGATATGAAGCTCCAAATACAGAGAAGAGGTAGGGGAATATTTAGAGAAACGGATTTCGCTTAAAGGAAATAGACTCAGTGACCTTAGTTCAAATCCTGGACAGGGCTGTTTGACTTTAACTTCGCGCTTGATCAGTAATAAGTGTTGGCAAACAAAGGTTGAATGTTGGCCCAATGAAACATAACAATAGCCTTGGGTTTCTTTGTGATTATTGGACTGATTGAAGCTGGAGGGTTGATTGAACAGCTTAAACAGCATTAGAGAATCAGTCAGCAAGGCAGTTGTAATTCCATTAGGCGTTTCAGTCGCTCAGGGTCCGGCATTATAGTACTCTCTTTTCCTTTTCTTTTCTTTTCTTTCTCTCTCTTCCTTCTCTCTTCTCTCTCTCTCTCTCTCTCTTTTCTCTCACTCTCTCTTCCCTTTCTTACTCTTCCTGTTCTCTCTCTCTCTCTTCTTCCTGTTCTCTTCTCTCTCTCTCTTCCTGTTCTCTTCTCTCTCTCTCTCTTTCTCTCTCTTTCTTTCTTTTCTCTCACTCTCTCTTCCCTTTCTTCTCTCTCTCTCTTTCTCTTTCTTACTCTTCCTGTTCTTTTCTCTCTCTCTCTTCCTTTTCTTCTCTCTCTCTTCTTCTTCTCTCTTTCTCTCTCTTTCTTTCTTCTCTTCTCTCTTTCTCTTCTTCCCTTCTCTCTCTCTCTTTCCCTTTCTTCTCTCTCTCTCTTCTCTCTCTTCCCTTTCTTCTCTCTCTCTTTCTCTCACTTCCTTTTCTTTTCTCTCTCTGTTCCCTTTCTTCTCTCTCACTCTCTGTTCCCTTTCTTCTCTCTCTCTCTTTCCCTTTCTTCTTTTCTCTCTCTTCTTTTTTTCTCTCTCTCTCTCTCACTCTTCCATTTCTTTTCTCTCTCTCTCCTTTCTTTTTTCTCTCTCTCTCTCTTCCGTTTCTTTCTCTCACTCTCTCTTCCCTTTCTTTTCTCTCTCTCACTCTTCCTTTCTCTCTCTCACTCTTCCGTTTCTTTTCTCTCTCTCTTCTTTCTTTCTCTCTCTCTCTCCCTTTCTTTTCTCTCTCTCTCTCTCTCTTCCCTTTCTTTCTCTCTCTCTCCTTTTCTCTTCTCTCTCTATTCCTTTTCTTTTTTGACAATGTATCCCAATAGATTAATTATTTTCAATTTGTAGGAACATTTTTCATTGTTCTATGTTAGATTGTATTTCTTAACAGCAGCCATAAATCGTTTGAAATTGTGGTCATAGTCAGCTTGGTTATGGCCGCATACTGTGACATTGTCTATATAAGCAAGAGTATCTTTTAAATTTTTATTGGAAATGATTTCATCTATTACCCTCTGGAAGCTATCCACCCCGTTTGTCACCCCGAAAGGGATTCGGTGGAATTGATATAAGCAACCACAGGCCTTCAATGCAGTGTAAGGCTTGTAACTGCCGCTGAAACTGACCAGTTAATTATGTCTTATTTTTATATGAATATTTTTGTTTATAAAAACTAACTACAACCGGAGTATTTAATTTAGGGTAGTTTAATGAGTTTAATATCATTTGGTGCGGACCACTAGTTTCTGCGGTCTATGAACCCTAATCAAAAAGGGGTAAAGGGAAGTCAGTTAAAATATTACTGTCAAACTGGTCGGTAATGTTAACATATGCTTTTTTAATACAAAACAATAAAGAAAATCATCTGTTTATTAATATTTTAAAATTATCATCTTCAGTTATTTGAATTTCTTGGAAAATAACATTTGTCGTTTATAAATTCTGACGATAATGTTTTAATAATTTGATTTCTTCTTTTTGTAAATAAATTCTCTTTTCTTTTTAGAAAATCAGTCTGACGCTAATGTTTAATGTTTTGTTTAAAGAAAAATTGGGTATATTCGTGGGGTTCCGTCCCGGCTTCCTGCCTCAAAATCCGCTAGCCGGTGGCTGCTAAAAAAAAAAACACCAGCTATGATTGAAGTCTGTAGCCGAAGCAGTGTCACTTGAAAAAAAAAAAATAGGGTTAGGGTTGGGGTTTAGGGTTAGTTTGTTGGATGAGGCAAAAAACTGTGAGTCCCCATTTATTGAAATGTCTCTATTTATTGAAATGTCTCTATTATTGAAATGTCTCTATTTATTGAAGTGTTTGTATTTCTTTGAGGATTTTGAATTTCATAATTGTATTTGCTGTATTCGCTGTTATTAAATGTATTTGTTTTTTTTTTCTTGTACTGTTTCACGGTGTTTATTAAATAAACCTAATGACATCAGTAAGAATCGTCATGCCTTCACTTTGTCCAAGACCAGCTCAGCAGTAAAAAGGCTTATCCTCTGGTTTGATAGGTACCTGATGGTAGGCACTACTTAGGTCTAAAGTACTGAAAATGTGGTATTTGGTTATGTTAAAAATCATTTCAGCTATACGAGGCAGTAGATAGGCATCAAGTAATGTATATCTGTTGATTTTTTTATGATTTTCAGTGGCTATTATGAGGACTTGGACTCTCCATGGTGATTGACTTGGCTCTATAATTCCTTCTTTAAGCAGCTTTGTTACTTTTGCTGCCATGAACAGACTTGTCCACTTGTGAATAGTGTCTTGATTTTACTGTCAGTTTCATGTTTAGAATGAATGATTAATGCAATTAAGAAAGAAAGAAGAAAAGAAGAAGGAAATGATATCGAAACAAGTAATATAGTTATTAACTAGTTTAAAGACATATTTAACAAAAAAAAAAAAAAAAAAAAAAAAAAGGAAAGAAAAAGAAATTTAATAAAAAAAATGTGAAACAAAAAGATTTTTAAAAAAGATAGATTTTGCAACAAAAAAAAAAGAATGTTTTTAAAAGAGGGTTTATGAAATTTGAAATAGAATTTAGTTAATTTAATTAACAAAAAAAAAAAAGGAAAGAAAAAAAGAAATTTAATAAAAAAAATGTGAAAACAAAAAGATTTTTAAAAAAGATAGATTTTGCAAAAAAAAAAAAAAAATGTTTTTAAAAGAGGGTTTATGAAATTTGAAATAGAATTTAGTTAATTTAATTAACAAAAAAAAAGGAAAGAAAAAAGAAATTAATAAAAAAAAATGTGAAACAAAAAGATTTTTAAAAAGATAGATTTTGCAAAAAAAAAAAAGAATGTTTTTAAAAGAGGGTTTATGAAATTTGAAATAGAATTTAGTTAATTTAATTAACAAAAAAAAGGAAAGAAAAAAGAAATTTAATAAAAAAAAATGTGAAACAAAAAGATTTTTAAAAAAGATAGATTTTGCAAAAAAAAAAAAGAATGTTTTTAAAAGAGGGTTTATGAAATTTGAAATAGAATTTAGTTAATTTAATTAACAAAAAAAAAAAAAAAAGGAAAGAAAAAAGAAATTTAAAAAAAAAAAATGTGAAACAAAAAGATTTTTAAAAAAGATAGATTTTGCAAAAAAAAAAAAAGAATGTTTTTAAAGAGGGTTTATGAAATTTGAAATAGAATTTAGTTAATTTAATTAACAAAAAAAAAAAAAAAGGAAAGAAAAAAAAATTTAATAAAAAAAAAATGTGAAACAAAAAGATTTTAAAAAAGATAGATTTTGCAAAAAAAAAAAAAGAATGTTTTAAAAGAGGGTTTATGAAATTTGAAATAGAATTAGTTAATTTAATTAACAAAAGAAAAAAAAAGAAGAAATTAGATCTAATATAGTTAGTAACTATTTTAAAGATATAATTAATTATATAAAAAAAAAGAAAGAAATATAAAACAATATATTCCACTTGTCCACTTGTGAATAGTGTCTTGATTTTACTGTCAGTTTCATGTTTAGTGTGTTTCATGTTTAGTGTGTTTCATGTGTGTCTATGAAAACAAAGGTCAGTTTTTCATCATCTAATTTATTGATATAAAAGATATATCAATGAACTAATAATTAGAATGGTCTGCCTCTAACACACCCTCTCTCCACCTCTCTCTTGCTCTCTCGCTCTCTCTCTCTCTTTCAGAATCATGATGGCTGAGAGGTTCATGACATGCAAGATTCCACCTTAGCCCTTACTTAAGGCTAGACAGAATGGCGGAGAGGCCCTCCTATCAATCGGCTGGTCACGTCAAGCCATAACACGAATATAATTGTCCGTACCATATTCCTCAATTGTTTATGGCAAGCCCCTAAACTTTTTCTTTATCATATACATGCTAGAAGATGGTGGTTGAAGGTCACAGTATTTGAAGTAGAGAATAACACTGGTTTACAAAAAATATTTTCAGAGTGGCTGGATCATCGCAAGGTCTTTTTTTTACATAGGGATTTTAATGGGGCATCTTGCGACGATCCAACTCGCGATTCAGTAATAATGGATCTGTGCGACTAACCTTTTTTTGCATCCCCTCTACCCAGGTGATGCCGGGTAGCTGCTTCTAGCATTATATAAGTATTGTGAGATGGTCGTTATCAAAGATAAAGGGTGTAGATTGGGTTGTATCAAAGTTTAGTATAATTATTCTTAAGCAGTACTTACCCATATTACTAACGTGTTGTGAGATGTAATTATTAAAAATAGAGGACGTAGATTTCGTTGTTTGGTTGATTGGTTGGTTAGTTGGTTGGATTTACGGCATGCCAAATCATTGGGTCATTTTATGCCGAAGACAGTTTTGTTTTATTCATTCTAGTTGGGCATTCTATATTTTAAAACTCAATCTTATAAAACACCGTTTTAAAACTCATTTAATCTATTTAACCCTTAGATAGGATAAAATATTTTTTGTCTGAGCCAAGAATGTGAATAGGTGTTTTTTTACTAATTTTATGTGTGCTAAATTCAAATTTATAAACAGTTTGCTCTCTCACCTCTAGTTTTCTGTCTTTTAAATAGTCATTTTTAGTATATACAGAGTATACATGTGCTTATTTCAACAGTTGCAGCAGCTTATTACAGATAAAACAGGATATATAAAGAACATTGATGGAATAAATATACTTAGATAACACAATGTACACAATTCATACTACTGCAAACAGTTAGAAGTGTGTTTTCGTAGATGATCTGCTGTATTTGCCTCCTGGATGTCACACAAGAGCATCCAACAAAGTAAAATTAAATCATATGTAAGGCAATAAAATGTGCGTCGTTGGAAATTGTAATACAAAATTATACCCAAAAGATTGTGTAACACAATTGTCGAGGGACACCTTCCTCCTGCGCTGCGAGGACGACAGCCTTCTGCGCTTACTGCCAGTGGCACTTCTGGCTGTTGATTGAGACGTGTTGGCTACGCTTAACTGCCAAAATTCGTCTTGATATATAGCTATATATATAATGTAATGCTATCACTTACATTAATTGCATAATAACTAAAAAGAAGACATAAGTCACACAATATCAAAAATTAACCCTGAATACATATACGCCTTTATGTACAGTATGCGTACAAAATGTACAGTATGCATATCTAAAAAACTAAAGGTGACGAGTAAAAACGGAGTTCAAATCTGAATTCAGCACCCCAAATTAGGTTAAAACAGCTATTTTTGTGCTTGCCTCAATTTCTTTGTAAACCAGTGTAATTTGACCATGAACACAATCTGCTGGAAAAGCTCAAATTCCTCCATTTCTGTTGAGCCAATGTTTAGGGTCACCAGAATATTTAGAAATCACAGAAACGTTTATTGTTTATTGTTAATGATGTCTACATAATTTAAAGTTTCAACATGTATCTACTTTATATTTGCTGATAACGTCAATCGGGATCTCCACCAAGAAACGACTGCTAAGACTGAGAGTAGCAGTGAGTTTCGAGCAAGTGTAAGGTGCAGGCAAATGCACAACAAACACAACAGTGTGCATATAGCCCATGAACAGTATCCTTGCTTCCTCAGTCAGAATAAAACAATAAATCATTTCTAATTCCAGTAAGAATTTCTGGTAATTTTTGATAATTTCCATTTTCTTTTTTGCTTCAGGGAAGAGCAAGGAAACCTCCTGAGCAAGAATTCTTTAGCTATCATAAATTATTCTGACTTTGCAGAAACAATATCAAGTTTTTTGGGGTATTTTTTTTCCCCTACTTTTGAAAGAATCTATTTCAGTATTATTTCTCAGAATGTTTGAGATGAGGCTTGATGATTAGTATTATCTGCGTTATTCAGACTATTGTCTCCATCTTTATTGTTATTTGTACAACGTTTCAGCCGATGTGCCCTCCGGCCTACTTCAGGTTTTTTTGTTGGACTCGGGAACCTTCTTTCAGACTCAGGAACCTTCTTGTCATAGTTGGGAACCTTCTTGTTGTAATCGGGAGCCATCACGGAACTTTGAACCTAACCCTTTATTCAGTCCTCGGGGTATCCTGTTTTCATCCCGCTAACCATAGCTGGTAGGAGTTATGTTAATTATTTTTCTATGTTACTGCCTTACTTATTTTTCTATGTTACTGCCTCTACCGGAATCCAGAGATAACTGTCACTTAGAACTGTCTGAACCTAACTACCTTATCCACAAGGCCATGTGTCTAATTGGAACAATAATAGATTTAATTAAAAAGATTTTTTGACAATATAATAGCATATAGTTAGTACATATCAATAAAAAAAGCAAAGTGTTTTTCAAATAATAATATTATGACATTTTTTTGCACTTTTTATTTCAGAATTCATGATTTTTTTTCTAGAAAAACTACTGCCTTGAGTATCATACAACTTTTTTATATAGTTATTCAAACTCTTATCTTTATAGAAAAAAGTAAAAAACGTTTTTTTGACGGTTCATTTTTTTATATCTCATGAAATAAATTGGGTGGGGGGTAGACCTCGTAAAAAATATTTCCCATGAGATATTTAGGAAAAAACTATTTTAGACATATTACACCCAAAGGTGAATAGTTATGGAAATTTTCTTGAAAATCGGACTATTAATTGATTTTTCATAATTTTTTTTTAATCCCCTTTTCGTAACTTGTTTTTGCTACGTTAAATTCAGTTGATTTAACGGTGCAAAAATGAAAACATTGTTTTCAATCATAATTTTCATTATTTCCGTAAGCTGAAATTTTTAAAAAATTATCATGAGTTTGTTTAATGTTTCTTCATCGAATAGAAAAACAATTGGACCATATGACCTTTCGGCACCCCTTTTTTATCTCGATTCAGAAGGACATGTTTTTCATTTACACCATCAATATCCGGCTGTTTATTAACAGACGATTTTTAGAGGTTTTTATTTTACATTATAAAACTAAACCCTAACCCCTAACAACCCTAATCCCTAATCACTAACCCTAACCCCTAACAAACAACCGGATATTGACAGTGTAAATGAAAAACATGTGGTGACTTCTGATTTAGGTCGGAAAATTAAAACGGAAACTTTTTGGTGGTACCCAATAGCAGTTTAACTACAGTCTATGAATTAACATTTTGCGAATTGGGTTACGGTTTTAGGGGATTAAGGTTGTTTTTAATTACGTATTGCTTAAAAAAAATAAACAAAAAAACCAAATTAATCCAAATTACTATACATTTAATGTTGAAAAATATTTTTTCAAACCAAGGTTAATTGAAATTATACATTGCAATACTAACACAAACAACTGTCTCAAAAATAGATTCAATAATTAATTTCAATGGTTAATTAAATGTATAGTAATTTCGTTTTTTTTTTTCAATTTTAAGCAATACTTAATTTAAAAACAACCTTAATCCCCTAAAACCGTAACCCTATTCGCAAAACGTTAATTCATAGACTGTAGTTAAACTGTCATTGGGTACCACCAAAAAACTTTCCGTTTTTCCGACCTAAATCAGAAGTCAGCATATTAATTTTTATGCAAGTTTCATTGTGTTAAATATAGAGGAGGTAAATTTCACCGGGAAAATTATTGGTACCTATTGTAGCAGAATTCTGTATTCATGGTTCTTTTACTAAAAAAACTCCCGAAGGAAAACTTATTAAAAAAATCGTCTGATATTATTATTCAGACTCTTATCTTTATAGAAAAACAGAAAAAAAATTTGTTGGTTCATTTTTTAATATTTCATAAAATAAAATAGGCGGGGAGGAGACCTTGTAAAAATATTTCCCCTTATATATTTTAAGAAAAAAACATTTCTGATATATTTTCATCAAAAGGTAAGTAATACTGGAAATTTTCGTGAAAATCGGACCATTGATTGATTTTTAAGAGAATTTACAAAAAGCCTCTAGTCGTAACTTGTTTTTTAGGGGGGGGCTACGCTAAATTTCAATTGAATTAACAGTACAAAATGTAAACATCGATTTTGTTCATTATTTTCGTAAGCTGAATTTTTAAAAAATCATCACACTTTTTAAAATTGTTGAGGTTTGGTAAGTAGCAGAGGAGTGCACAGTGAAAATAATGCGTGAAATAATAATAGAATTTACAATAGGTAAAAGTATAAAGTGAGAGCTGGTCACACAAGGTACGGATAAAGATAAGTCAGCAGCGGTTAACACCACAGGTAAATTCAACAAGGATTTATTACGAACTGATTCAATTTCATACAAGGGTTAAAAAAGCGGGAACAAACATTTTGGCGGAAGTGGCGGAGTCCACTCCTGCTGGTGTTGCATCAAATATATTTATAGAAATATAAGCTTATAAAAACTTAACACTCACCTCCATAAGCTTATATGAAGTCAAAATAAAATTACAGTTAAAGGTAGACAATTCTTGTTAAATTCAATTAAAAATAGGTTTATACTTTCACATTTAAAATTAAACATTATTTAAAGTTCATATTTTTCATAATACAAAGTTCATCACATTATGATAATGTGGTCAATAGTTCAATTGTTTTAAAAAGTTTTTTTTTTTTACTTGTATTCACATGATCCTCCATTTTTTGGGGTACTGTCCCTGTTGTCACATGATCCTTTCATTTATTTTTCTTCCTTCTCCATTTTAGGTATAAGGCAGATTTTCACATAATTACAATTTCTTTTCTTCTTTTCTACCATTTTTGGGTGTTGGGCTTATTGTCACATGATCTCTTTTTTTTTTCTTTTTTTTAAAATTTAATTTTTTTCTTTTTTCTTTTTTGTTCACTGGTTTGTGAATATTATATGCTATTTCTTCACAAGCTGTGTTAAATAGACGGAGTTTCATTCTGTAATTAATTTCATATGAAATTGAGTCTTATATCTATATGTTTGACTAACATCATATGCTTCTCATATGGTTTACTCATAAATTGTGACAATTTTTGTTACGATGAAATATAAATTGGTCTATTCGTAAATATTTCAAAAATTAATCTTCCAACAATTTTTTCTATACAATCTTTCGTTAGTTTGTATATTCATTTTATTATTTACTCATATTATTTTCAAATATATTGTAGACAGACAGGTTTGATTATTCTTCATTAAATTTATCAATGACTTTTACTGTCCTGACGATTTTTAGAACTTCTTTCTCGGGAAAATATATCGAATAAGCAGGACTATATTTATTATATCCCATAAATATCCCCTTTTCACTTCTATCGTGTAGTTTCTTAGGGTTCTGTAAATTAAATACACATAGCAAATGTTCACAAATAAATGCATGTAAGAAATTTCTGGTTCAATTTTCATTTCAAATAAAGACATACCTCATTTGTAAGTTGTTTCAATATAATTACCAAAGGCAATTCTTCAATTAAATATATAATTGGTAAAGTCCTTTTTTTTTTTTTTTTTTAAAATGAAACATAAATGTCTCACAATTATCGGATTCGTAGTTTTCCGTCATATCTACCAGCATGGTAGGGCTAGCAACACTCGCGCTGTGTCCCTTCCCTTCGTTTGTATCAGTTTGAACTGCTACTGTCCTGGTAAATCGTCTCCCTCGTGGGGCGGTCAGCGTTCACATTTCCAATCTTGGAATGCGTTTGCCGACAGTTTTGTGTTGAATGAAGCTTTTGGGATTTCAACTTAACTGTCGGTTTTTCCACATTTTTCAATAGTGCGTAAAATTCTTTCTGTCTATTTTTTCTCTCTGTCTTTCAGTGTTCCACAGGAATTTATTACAACATTTTTCAGGTTTAGTCACCTTGAAGTAGGGATTATTTCTCTTCGTGCTGTTCGTCGTTAATTTTGCTGTCTTTTCCGTCTGCAATATTTTGTAGCGTGAGTTCCATTTTTGCAAATTCCACACCAGTTTTCTTGTGTTTTAAAATTTGTTTTTATTTCGACATTCAAAGCTTCTATGTCCATATTTTCTACAAATATAACATGTCCCTTTAAGTTTGTTTTTGTTGGTTGTCTTGGCGGGGACGCTATTTTTCTTTCACGCACATTACCTTGTTGACAGTTGTATCTTCTGAATTTTATTTTATTTTATTTCGGCAATACTCGTGTCGTGGTTATTTTTCTTGCAATGTTCACACCATCTTTTTAAAAATTTTGGCGGGCTTTGCATTCGAAATTCCGTGTCCAATTTTTGGCAATTGAAACACTTATGGTTTTATAATTTTGTTGAACATTTATTTTCATAGAATAGTCTTCTCGTGATCCATTTGTTCGGCATTTTTCGGTCTCTTCAAAACTTCTTAGAGCTGATTTAAATTCTTTGAATTTCAATTCGTCCTTCCTTTGTGTTATCACAGTCGAAAAGGGTTTAAAAATCATTCGGGAGCCCTTTAGTATCATAGCTATTAATAAGCTTTCAGATATGTTTTCACCAACCGAGTTTAACGAAGACGCAGCCTTTTCTCCTCGTAAAAGATAGTCTGTATCACTTCATGTTCTGACATTTTTAGTGATGTCAATTCCGTGTATAGAGAATTATCCTGGGTTTACTACTTCCAACATAATGTTTTCTCAATATCTGCATTGCAACCTTCCGTTATTTCTGGCGTCCTCATAATTAGAGTAAGGCTTCTGTCATCGAGTACTTGTTCATCAGAGCAAAAAACTTCAGCATTTTTTCTGGTTGAATATCGTCAGTCTCGGATTCTATAATATATGCCAGTTTCCGGAGTCGTAGGTAGGAAACAAATTTAACTCCCATAACTGAAATTGTTCAGGATTTCCATTAAAATAATTCTATTATTATAATTACTGGGAGCTAACCTGTTGAGGTTTGGTAAGTAGCAGAGGAGTGCATAGTGAAAATAATGCGTGAATAAATAGAATTACAATAGGTAAAAGTATAAGTGAGGAGCTGGTCACAAAGGTACGGATAAAATAATCAGCAAGCGGTTAACACCACGAGGTAAATTCAACAAGGATTTATTACGAACTGATTCAATTTCATACAAGGGTTAAAAAAGCGGGAACAAACATTTTGGGCGGAAGTGGGCGGAGTCCACTCCTGCTGGTGTTGCATCAAATATATTTAGAAATGTAAGCTTATAAAAACTTAACAAAAAATGTTTCTTTTGAATGGACAAAAAGATAATATTAACCTTAGGAAAGTTACATTGAGTTAAATATAGGGGGGCTAAATTTGATACGGAAGTTTGGACATACTAAAGGACATCAAATTGACTTTATTGAAAAAAAAAACCCTAAAAACTTTGAAAATAAATGTTCCTTATATCAATAATAACGTTCCGGGTAATACTTTTTTTTAGTACGATCAACAACCACTCGCTCGCGTGTGCGTGTCTAAATATAGAATCGTTTTATTTTATAAATAAAAATGTAAATAAATTAAAATTCGTATCTAAAGAAAAAAATGTTTGTAGAAACCAAAATTTACATGACCAAAGTTGTTTCCTTTATTTAAAAACTTTCAATTTTCTAAGCAAAATATTACGTTTTAAAAGTAAAATATTTGTTTGGTCCTGAGAGGGTACTGCTGTTACTTTTTGTTTTCATAAAGATCTGTGGGTGTGTCTAATAGGCTGGCTCGAGCGAGTGGCACTTGATCGTACCAAAAAGTATTACCAGTAATGTTCTTTATTTAGAAGACCCAATTATTTTCCCGATAACGTTTTGTATGAGAAAGATTTTAATTATGTTTCAAATCATTTTCATTGACAATATGAGGTTAGGGTTGGGTGGTTTAGGGTTAGTTTAATGGCAAAATGAATAAATAATTTGGGTTCTGTTTTTCTGGGTCACCCTGTATTACCGGTGGCCCAGATAAAAAAGAACCCACAAATTTGTAATAAAACTGTGGGGTTGGGGTAAATGAATGAATAATTTTTGCCCTGTTTTTTCTGGGTCACTCTAAATTTGACACCTTTTGTGCAAGTTCAGCCGTTACTGTTTTTGTATCTGAGTAAGTTAAGTAGTAAGTAAGTAAAGTCGTCGGGGCGGCCTAAATTCGTATCAGCCAATCAGCGAGGGAGTCTATCCCCTTTCACTAGCGCTAGACCAAGGAGATTATTTTTAGCGTCTGAGGTGGAGCGCCAACCTTACCATCAGCTCCTAACTTTACCGCCACAGATCCCTGTGCTACTCATACGCTGAGTTGACGATGACCGGTATCGAACTAGGAACCTTGTGGTTTCTAGCCGAACGCTCTACCGACTGAGCTAACCCGGCCCCTTATCTCCCATTATAATGAAAAAGAAAATTACCTTTAAAAATAGATAAACTTTTTTGATAACTGCTAAAGAAAAGAAAAAAAAAAAAGATTTTGAACAATTAAGCATATATAAAACAAAGAAAAACAAGATTATTGCAAATTTTAAAGGTTATCTTGAATTAATCTGAGTTTTTTGAAAGAGAAAAACACCGGAATTAACTCCCTTGCTTTCTACGCTTAGAAAATTTTGTATGCAAAAAAAAACAAAAAACGACACGTTTTAATTTCATTCAACAAGAAAGCATTAGTTTTATTAACGTAAGGAAGAAAAAAATCAGACAAAAGAAAGAGAAATAAGTAAGTATAACGTTCTGTTATTATTTCTCTTTACAATAAAAAAAAAAAAGGAAACTTAATTTTCAGGAAAACTCTGTTTTCCACTGAGGAAAAAGTAAAATGATTTTAAAATTTCTGACAATACTTTATCCACTATTGATACAAAAATATCTGAAATCTTTGGAAACGATTTAATTATTGTTCAAAAAATCTAAGAAAAATCAGACGAAAGAACAGAGAAAGAAGTAAATATAAACGTTCTGTATTACTGCAAATTGGGTCCTAAATGGTTTTAACAAAAATGACTTTAGCCCCCGCCCTACAGAATATAATTTACTAAAAATCAGGAAATTATGGATTTTAATGAAATTTTCAGTTATCGATGAATGATCTTTATAATGCATTATTTATTTTATTCAAAACTTTCTCATTTTTTTTTTATCAGGTCACTTAATTTGACCCCCGCCCCGCTTATGTTGAGGGCGTACATTTTTCGAGTTGGTCATTTTCTGTACTAATGTACAGTGTAAATTAAACAGATAAATGACCGAAGTTATGAATAGAAAAAAAAAAAAAAAAGAAATTTACGTGGCTTTTCTATGAGAAAATAAAGTACTTTAAAATTGTTTTTAAACGTGTATAACACGTAAGAAGAAAAATCAGACAAAAGAAAAGAAGAAAAGGTATTATAACGTTATTGTTATTATTTCTCTTTACAAAATAAAAAAAAAAAAAGAAAAAGAAAACGTAATTTGCAGGAAAAACTCTGTTTTCCACTGACGAAAAAAGGTAAAATATTTTAAATCTTTTGAAAACTGATTTAATTATTTTAAAAAAAAAAAAAACTAATTAATTTTGATAATGATTATTTATTTGCGTTATTATCCACAGGTTAATATGACCGTTTCTAAGATGGTTTTCAAAGGAGATTAGTTTTCGAGTTTTTTGTTGGAATTAAATTTGTTAAAAGCGTTTAGTGTAATTTGAAAGATTTTAAGACAGTGAGATTAATTTCTTGTCGAGTCCTATTCATCAGATCGAATTTAAGTAAAATCATTCGACAGAAATGGTGCAACATTTTATATTTAAGTATGTTCAATGCTTTTCAAGGGAGTAAACATTTTTTTTTTTAAATTTAAAACATTTACAAAAGTCAGAATTGGTCCAATTTTATATTTAAATTTTCATTAATGATTAATTTTATAATGAAATAGCAATTTTTTACTTTGTTGTGTATTTATTTTATTTTTTTTATGAAGAACTGATTCCTGCTTCCAGGATTTGTCAAAGGACAACACTAATATCTTTGTAGCCTTTTCTCCAATTGTTTCGTTAGAGTCCAAGTGGTGCAGAACACGAGGGGTCAAAAAAGTATCAATATTTTTTTTTTTTTTAAACTTTCTAACACACCTGTATTTAAAAAAAAATAACGTTACATTCATTCTTCAATTTTCCACTTGGTAAATACAGCTTAAACTTCGGTACTTTTTTGATACACCTTGTATTCTGAAAAAAATCAATAAAAGGGAACATTATTTTTCAGATACAAGGTGTATCAAAAATTTGCAAAAATCTCGATACTTTTTTAACCACACCTTACATAGAGAGAAATATGTAGTCTCGATTAGAGAGGAGTTCAGTTGAACCTAGCATCTTGGCCACCACTGGAGGATAGTGAAGGACGAACTCATAAGACCAGGATTGATTGATTGATTTCAAGTGCATGTCAACCCATGTAGGATTATTTCACGTTTAGATCACAAAGGATAGTGGTCATTTTACGTTAATTATATATATATATATTATGCAAGTTGGTTTCTGAGATTTGTTGTGTATTTTTTTTTTTAATTTTATGAAAACTTAAGTGCTGCTTCCAGGATTTGTAAACGACCAACACAGTATACAGTCCCATCTAGCCTCCCCTCTCCAATGTTTCTTAGAGTCCAAGTGGTGCAGCCTTATTAGAGCACTGACACATCTTCTCTTCTGNGATCAAACATTTACTAGGAGTTCCCAGTTTTTTGAAAAGGCCATAGCGAACCACACACTGGAGAGAAGCAGTTTCTTTGGAAGCTGTAGATCAGCATTTTTACAAGAGTTCATTTGAAATAGCACATCGCAACACACACTGGACGAGGAAAGCCATTTCTTGTGAAGTCTGTGGATCAGCATTTTCATGAGAGTTCAAGTTTGAACCAATTCACATTGCTGAACAACACTGGAGAGAAGCCATTTTACTTGTGAAGTTTGCTGATCTACCATTTTTCAGATACTTCAATTGAAAAGGCAATGTGAACACCCTGGAAGCAAAAAGAAAGCATTTTCTCTGTGAAGTTGGTGGATCAGCATTTTAGAGAGCTCTTATTAAACATGGCCAATGCGAACACACACTGGATGAGAGAACATTTCTTGTGAAGTCTGTGTATTCAGCGATTTACACAAGTACGATTTAAAAAACCTCATCTTGCGAACCCACACTGGAGAAGAAACCATTTTTTTGTGAAGTTGTTGGATCTGCATTTTCTAGGAGTCCTAGTTTAAAAGCACATCGAACGCACACACTTGGAGAGAAGCCATTTTCTTGTGAAGTCTGTGGATCAGCATTTTCTACACAGTTACATTTTGAAATTACACCATGACGAGACACACACTGGAAGAAGCCATTTCTTCGTGAAGTCGGTGATCTGGCACTTTCTAGGCAGTTACCTTATTAGAAAGATTCCAGAACACCACACTGGAAGAACCATTTACTTGGTGAAATCTGTGGATCAGCATTTTTCAGAACTTCCAGTTTGAAAAAGGCACAAATGCGAGTACACACACTAGCAGAACAGAATACTTCTGAAGTTGTGTCGCATTTCTGAGATCTTCTAGTTGAAACAACATATGTAAACACCCTGTGGAAGAAGCCATTTTCTTGTGAAGTGTGTGGATCAGAATTTTCAGGATCTTTCCAATTTGAAAAAGCCACACACAAACTCACACTTTAGGATAAAGGAAAATTAAAATTTAGCAAAAGAGAAAAGAGAATGAATAAGTATTTTTTCTGTTGAGTTTTTGTAGCAGTATTTTCAGACTGTTCTACACAGTGTAAGAAGAAACGATATTCTTGTTGAAATTTTCATTTGAAATGATATTCTAGAAATACATGTGTTAATTACCCTTATAATTAAATAACTAACACCAAGCTGTGATTGTTTGATCCCTAGTAAAAAGGCCTCCAATTATAGTGTCTATCTATTTGGGTTTGAACTTTGGTCACTTCTTCGCTAATATGTGTAATATAAGCTTTAAATGACAGGAAATTCCATAGTGAATAACCCTTTGTTTTACAAAATTCTACAAGGAAAGTTGCTGAATTAAATAGAGCTAAAGAACCATATTAGTTGAAGCTACCATTTTTCACCAAGTAACTACAAAAGTTTGTTCCTTTTCTTTTCAGCTCTCGAGCGTGAAGAGAGCCACAGAAAATAAAATGTGACTAATACCTCACATAACTAGTGATTTTATCTCTTTTGAAATTTTGCATAATCAAAGTATTCTGTTGACAAAATTTAAAAGCACTTAAAGTCAAAAAATGTTTCAAGTTGCGAAAAAATTTTTTTTTCTTTTTTTCATTCGTTTAATTTGATTCGCGTATTATCGTTTATCAAAACAAAGAATCAAACTCAAATAAATATTAAAATTTTTTGAAACATGCTTACCTGTTTGGATTTATTTGAAGACACACATGCATGTGGTCATATATATATTTAACCAAACCCTCCGCACGAGCAGGATTTGACACAAGGTCAATTTTCTTAAGCAGGAGTTCAACAGTTTGAATTCAGAGTTCCTTACTCTAGTACTGGTTTGCCTAACCAATGGTAAAGAGTCCAGTCATACCCTACTATTATCCATAGCTGGGAGATTTTAGATTCATTACCTTTCCAAGCGTATTAGCGCTAAAGTGAAATGCAATTTACCCATGTCCAGGATTTGAAACTTTGGCTATGGTGACGAGTCCATTTCCACCCCCCCCCCCCCCCTGACTCTAACCATTACACCACGTACTATCCAATTTATCATATAGGCACATCACTGTCCTGCTGGAGCTCCTTTGATTACAGTATAGAACTGTCATGGTGGGGGACACCTCTTAGATACAGCACAAGTAATGGCAATCCACTTACATCATTACAACCAAAAGAAAAGTGTAAGATTCACACAGTTAATAATTGAACAGACAGCTCCGACAGTTGTGAGACAAAAACATTAATTAGGTGTTACAGCACATGGTTAACGATAAGATACATAAAGTCATAGATTACATAAGATACAAATAAGATAATAAAGAGTAGAGAATAAAAGGACACATCATGAATTGGTTAAATACAAGATACAATATTTTAGGTATAAACGAGATACCCAAATTGACTAATATAAAATGTTACAGACATGGATACTAAAGGATAGATCCATGCTGTATTAAAAGACTTACAGTAATGTAAGGGGGGCAAGGCCACCGAGAAGGCGGCAGACATTTAAGTCTAACCCATGGCTCGTTTCAGAGCAGTAAGAAGAAAGAGAAGGGAGGCATTGAATCAGCCGCTTATCATACAGGGGTCCCCTAGTGGGAACAAACGGCAACACAGTGGGAAGATAACCCTTCCAGGCCAAAGGAAAGATAATTCCCTACAAAAGCAATTGATCAAGGCAGTGTTTTCATCCACCAACAAAGGAAGCCAAGAGTTTGAAACCCTTTTCCGTATACCAATTATATTGCTTTTTTCAATTAACATTGAACATCGAGCTCTCAACTTGTTATCTAGTGACTAATCCAACATTCCGCCACTCGAAGAAAGGTAACTTTAGAATCATCCTAATACCCACTTTTCCTTGGTAAACCCACTCTATCATATATACATTATAACTATATATACTATTATATATATTATATATATATATATGTGTGTGAAAAAAAGTATGCAGAGACTAATTTTATTATGAGTTGAAGTAATTTGCCAACACTTAATGCGTTCGCTTTATGTAAAACCCACATCAGGACACTGTCAATAGTGATATTGTATAGAACTATCAACCTCAAAGGCGCCTCAGTTCGTCTTTTGCCATCACTTACATAGTGCCACCCTCTCTTAGATTACAGCACTAGTAAGACATCCACTGCATCATTACAAACCAAATAAAGCAATGATCAAGCCAGTGTTTTCATTCCGACCAAACAAAGGAAGCCAAAAGCGAAACTTAATTGCTACTATTACAATTCTTTCAGGCCACCAGGATCAAGTCACCAGGACTTTCAAAACAGCGAAGTTTAAGCAGGCATATCCTTCTGCAACCTAGAAATCCAAACTAACCAAACTAAACCTTGGATTAGTGAACTATTTTTGATCACCATTCTTTATTTAATAGAGAGAAAGAGAGAGAGAGGAGAGAGAGAAAGCGAGAGAGAGAGAGCGAAAGTGAGAGAGACTGAGAGTGAAAGAGAGAGAGAGAGAGCGAACAGTGAGAGAGAGAGTGAGAAGAGAGCGCCGAAAAGAGAGAGAGCAAAAGAGAGAGAGAGGAAAGCGGAAAGATGCAGGCGATTGTTTGTTATCTATTGTAGTATGTAGAGATAGAACATCATACTCACCTTTACAGGAAGGCTGTGACTAGCACCCAGACAACAAAAAAAAAGAGCTAGCCAAACTACACTCTGTACCAAATGCATTGCGTCAATAGTGATCAGGTATAATGGAAACAATATACACACTAAAATCCACCAGCCAATCAAGGATCCTGGAAATATACTTGACCAATGCCACATAATTAAATATATCACGCTAGCTATTTAAACCACTTACAATGTTTTATTTCAGAAGAGATCAACTGTAAACAACAGGTGAATTACTGAAATCTATCATATACAAATCTCTACAATATATTCTTATGATTTTGTGTACATTAAATTCTTTTCACAGATTAGCAAAAAATTTGTTTCTTTTTTCAAAAAGTTGTCACCATTTTTCTCTGGTGCAACTACTGTTAAATTATTCCCCATACAAACTTTAGTGGCTATAAATATACTTGTTCTACATAAAATATATGGAAATTATCTGCACCACACATTTTGCAAGATAATGTCATGTGGAAAGATAAAAAAAATTTTATTTGTTATTAAGTAATAGTGAAAAGTTACTCAGATTATAAGATGACTGTCAGAGTTGGCTGTTAGCTTCTGATTGGTCAAAAAGATTAATCATAGTGGATAGAAAGAATGAAATGTTTAGAGAGTTTGGGTTTGAGCAATCGAAAGAGCAAACATTATGCCAAAATGAGTGTCTGTTCTCCAAGGCAGTTTTACTTGGTGGTAAAATGAAATTAATAGAGCTCTGAAAAAAAAAAAGCAAGAATGTCTTGTGTGTTATTAAAAATTACCAATTGGCAATAAGACAAGACATTCTCAAAGAAAACCCAAGTTCTTTCCAGGACTCAACAGAGAAAATGCCAACAAACAACTGTTCTTAGAATACTAGACACAGACCCAACGATACTGTTTACAGATAGTAGAGACCCAACCAGATCTATCAGAGATAAGTAGAAACAGTATAAGATAAGTATATGATGAATATTTACAATTAAACTCCTTAACATCAAAATTGACTGTACACTTCATTTCCAATGATCCCGCCACATCACATAAAAAGAACTTACCTACATATCATTTAGTGAAAAGGGGATAGAACACCCTTGCTTCTATGGCTCATACCGACATTTAGGCCCACCTCGACAACATTTACCTCCATTACTTTTTAATCGAACCCACATTTGCAATTAGACAAATAGCTTCAATCACGGCTATCCTAAGAGTCGTATAGAACCTCTATAACAAATGGATCCGCTTTCAAATGCTTGCTCTTTTTGCCTCCGATTACTCCAGCATTCAACATCAGATAAGTAGGAGGATTGCTTTGGCGCATAACCAGGCCCAAGTACGCGTCTGCCCAAACCAGTAATTCCACTTCCACTTAAATATACTGCTTTCATAAAGGTACCAAATCAAGATATCTAAAATGAACTACTACTACCATTGATGAGGGTTTGCGTTGTTAGGTTTACAGCATTCCACTACCACTTAACCATGCTGCTTTCTAAAGGCACAAATCAAATAATCTAAAAATGAAACTACTACACCATTTGATGAGGGTGGCTTTGGTTAGGTTTTACAGCATTCTCACTTCCACTTAACATGCTGCTTTCATAAGGCTCACCAAATCAATAATCTAAAAGAAACTAGCTTACTACCATTTTGATGAGGGTTGGTTGGTTAGGTTTCACAGCATGTCACCCATTGGGTTATTATTATGCTGAAGATGATTTTCATTATTTAAAACCCAACTTTTTTCTATTATCATATATGATTTTACCAAACCCTCCATATGACAGGATGTACTCAAGGTACAATTTCTCTAGCAGAGTTCAACCAGGTTTTGAATTCAGAGTTTTTCCCTCCTAGACCGGTTGCCTAACCAAGGTTTAAAGAGTCCATTCTGCCCTACTAATTATCCATTAGCTGGAGGAGAGAGTAGGATTATACCTTTCCCAAAGGTATTAGCGCTAAAAATGCAATTACCACAACCATTACACCACGTGCTATATGTTCTAGAGGCAGTGGCTTGAGGGTCTTCATGTGCTGGATTATGGACATCCAAACTCTATTTGACGGTTTGATGTTCCAGTTCTGCGGAAATGTGGAGTACCCCTTCATTACCATATCCCAGGTTCCACTTTTGATCCGGACTTTGTTAGAACCTTCGAGGGTCCCATCTATTATGTTAAATAGAAAAATTTAGTGAAAACAAACTGCAGTACACAAAAAAAATGATAAAATAAAATGTCTTTCAGGCATTAAATTGACGCAATGGGTTACATGCCGGTTTAAAAACCCAACGCAACCCAACCAACTACACCAGTGTTTGATTCTCTTTCATTCATCATTTTGCTTGGCCTTCTTTTGTTATACTTCCTTTATGACAGCCAGTTTACCTTAGTATTTAGAGCACCCACCATTGGGAGTCACAAGGTTTCTGAATTTTATACTGGTCCCCATCATCTCTTGAATGTTTTGAATGAGGGCTTGATGAATTAGTATTATCTGCGTTTATTCGGACTATTTTGTACCCCATCTTCATTTGTTATTTGTACAACGTTTGGCCGATATGCCTTCCCGCCTACTTCAGGTATTTTTGTCGGACTCAGGAACCTTCTCGCACTCAGAAACCTTCTTATCGAACTCAGTAATTCTTGTCATAAATCAGGAGCCATCACAGAACTCTATCCCCGTGATTTAGGTATTAGGTTAGGTTCAAAAGTTCCGTGATGGCTACCTTGTTACAACAAGAAAGTTCCTGAGTCGAAAAGAGGTTCCTGATCGAGAAGGTTCCCTGAGTCTGACAAGAAATACCTGAAGAAGGCCGTGAGTGTAATATCGGCCGAAACGTTGTACAAATAATTGATGGGGACCTGTATTATCTGCATTATTTTCAACTATTGTCCAATAGTCCTTGAATAATGCAGCATAATACAGTCGCCCGATCAATTCAGTGTATGAGTAACACAGATTGGTAATAATCTGACTCTGCATGGTAAAGTGGGGAAGCTGACGGTAGGTGTAGCACTCTACCTCAGCAAAATCAATCTCCCTGGTCTAGGCTAGTGAACAAATAGGATAGACTCCCTCACTGTTCTGTTGATAATGACTATAGGCAACTCTGCTAAATTACTTTATCAACAACTTTTGATTGTTTTATTAACATGGACAAGATTGTTCTTATTCGTTTAGAATAGGGAAAAAAAGGCTTTTGAAGAAAGAGGTGAAACTTGTGCAATTTGAAGGAGTCAGGCAAGAAATCACGTCTCGTATTCAGAATTTCTTCTTCTCTACAAGAGGATAATGGGTCTCAGGAAAATAAGTGACGATTTTTTAGGCACTGGACAGAGCGAGGTTTCAACTGATGTGCCCAGAGTGTTTTTCGGATAATAGTCCATAAATAACCAAAGCGAGTGAGAATGGTTTTGTGACAAGCATTTGACTGACGTGAAGACGGAGTCAGGCGACGAAGCGCTTTGTGAACGACCCAGTAAAGAAGTTGATTAGATTCTAACAAAGAAACAAAACTAAATCGGGAGTTGTGATTTTAGCTGCTAAAGATTATTTTGACGACGCATGATGGATTTTCAGCTGACTTGCTCGAAGACCGAAGACTGGTTGACAAAAGAAAGTTGCCTGCGAGAAGATGGATGACTCGCTTCTTTTTTTAGGTCCCCCCTCTAGCAAGAAGCTTGTTGACTCAAATATCTATTTCCCTCCTCTATTCCCCCCCCCCTTTTCTATAGACTTTTCGTCAAAGAAAAATTGCGGTAACATGATTGAAATAATTTGGGTTCCGCGGTAATAAAATCTAATGAATAAAACTTAAAATAAAGAAAGCAATAATTTTAAAATTCAAAAAAAATAAGACAAAATTCAAACAAAAAAATATATATTCAAAAATGAATTAAAAAAATTCAGAAATAAATATTTAAAAAACTGAATTTTTTTCAGATGAGTTATGAGTTTTTTCATGAGTTTCTCACCTTGCACATGCCTAACTCACCAAGTGGAAATTCATTAGCTCACTTCAACTCAAACAACCTATTACAGATTTAAAGTTTTTAAGAATATTTGTTTCGCGTCATTGATTTGATCACATGATACTCTGGGGATGTGGAGTTGAAATCAAACCAATCAAATCAAACCAACTAACTCAACACTGGTGGCCCTTATAACAGCATTAATTTAGACTTAACAGTTTACATCATAGTGATTTGTTTTTGTTAATTAAGTGGCCTTAACCAGAATAATTTAGACTTAACAAGTTTACATCATAGTGATTTGTTTGTTATAAGTGGCCTTATACCAATTTAATTTTAGACCTTAAACAAGTTTACATCATAGTGATTGTTTTTGTTATAGTGGCCTATTACCAGATATTTAGAACTTAACAAGTTTACATCATAGTGAATTTGTTTTTGTTATTAAGTGGCCTACTATACCAGATTAATTTAGATCTTAACAAATTTACATCATTAGTGATTGTTTTTCGTTTATAAGCTGGCCTTATACCCATGATTAATTTAGACTAAAGTTTAACATTCATAGTGATTTGTTTTGTTTATTAATGGCCTATACCCAGATTAATTTAGACTTATCAAGTTTACAATTCATAGTGATTTGTTTTGTTATAAGATGGCCTCTTATACCAGATTAATTTAGACTTAACAAGTTTACATCATAGTGATTGTTTTTGTTATAAGTGCCTTATACCAATTGGCCTTATACCAGAATAATTTAGACCTTAACAAGTTATACATCATAGTCTGATTTTGTTTTGTTTTATTTGATATTTACAGAGAGAAAACAAAAACTCTAAAAATATTTAACATCTTTGGGTGCACTGCCACCAAGGAAGGCATTGAATCCATCAATTTTAGATGAAATTGCAGGGTAGGAGTAACTTAGGAAAATTTCATCAGTCAATTAAACTTTCTTTAAAGGGGGAAATTAACTTTCTTCCCCTCTACAATCTCTATACACACGAGACTAATAAGCCACAAAGCACCACACACATACGGCTTACAATTTACACAAACAAGCACGCACACACCACACACACACACACTTAAAACACACAAACACTCCACATAGGCAATCACCCCAACCCAATACACATACAACACACAGAATTTGGAAGCCCAAGGACAGAACGAATTTAGCAGCCGCTAAGACAACTTCAGTTCCAGTTATTCTTCTGATGATGGGGCAATTTTCATCCCGAAATATTAAGGTAACTAAAATCGAGACAGGTTAACACAAAAAACATCCCATAGTTACCTTCTTTTTTATTTTACACTCGCATTGTGACCAGCCTTTCAAAACCAACCACAAACAAATTTTTTTTTTCTTTTTAATAAAATAAGCTAATCATTTATAAAAATTAATTCCTTAATGAAACCAGAACGTGCGGAAAGATTTTCACAGAATAAAAAAATACCCTGATTTTTTAGTAATTGCTTTGAAAATTTAAACAAAAAATTCTAATTATTCCCCTTGCGAACTTTAGACCTGTCTAGCTCTCTTTTTTTCAGAATCCTTATTGAATAAATCGACATTTTATATAGATAACAATCTACACTCAACACAAAGAAAATAAATCAACTCTCCAGACGTACGCAATATACGATTATCCTGAACATTTTTCTATATCTTTTTTTTATCTAGGAAAAAATCCTTTAAAATTCTCGCGCTCAGCATCCTCATTTTTTTTTTTTTTTATTAATTGATTCGTAAAGTACTGTTTAATTTTTTGTGTTAACCAATTTAAAAATGACACTAGATGCATTATTAGCCCTGAAACTACTATATAATGCAAATCTTAGTGAGCAACAAAGACAGTGGCTTTAACAGCATGCCCCAAATTAAATATGAAACTATGAAAATGTTTCACCAGGATATTTACAAATAACAAAACTGAACTGCAGATGAATAGTGAAGTGGAGATAAAAGAGGAAGCATTAATAGCAGAAAATGTTGGTAGAAGAAGGGAACCGGTTGGAATTCTATGTATAGAGGAGCAAGATATAAAGGATATAATAGAAGGACAATTGGAAGAGGCTCCGGAAGAATGAATCCCGTATTTAATGGGTGTATCAAGATGCAACGTCTGTCAGTCGACACATCACTGGGCAAAAGACTGTCCACATGCCAACAAAATTGTTAATATGACAGAAAATGTAGAAAAACATTCAGAAGAGACAGTTCATATGACTTTAATGACAGAAGCTAAAGTATTGGACAAAATGTCAAATCAAGATGTTTTGGTAATGGAGGCGTGTAATACAGCAATTGTAGACACTGCATGTACCAAGACAGTTTGTGGTAATGAATGGTTGCAGTACATGCTTGATTCATTATCTTCTGAAGAGTTAAAGTCCGTCGAAATTAAAAAAAGTCATATGCCTTTTAAATTTGGAGATGGAAGGATAATGAACTCGTATCAAACTGTTACTTTCCCAGCAAAAATTGGCAGTCATCTATGTAACATAAAAACAGAAGTTGTAGAGTGTAAAATTCCATTGCTGTTAAGTAAGGAATCTCTAGCTAAGGCAAAAGCGGTGATTGACATTGGAAAAGATAATGTAATGATGTTTGGTGAGAAAATAAACATTCAAACTACATCAACGGGACACTATTGTGTGAATATCATGAGAAATGATAAGGAAAGGACCGATAATGAAAATATTGTTCTCGTAATTGATAACAACATGGAAAGAAGCGATAAAAGAAATACACTTTTAAAATTACATAAACAGTTTGGTCATGCTTCACAGGAGAAATTGTTGAATTTATTAAAACAGCAGGCAAATCGATCAGGACACTATAGATCTTCTCAAGATATTTACAAGAAATGCCCTATTTGCCACAAATATACACGTCCTAAAGAGAAACCAATAGTTGTTTTAATCCAGCAAATGATTTTAACCAAGTAATTGCCCTTGACCTTCATGAACTTGGTCCTGGCTTCTGGTATTTACATATGATTGACTTGTTTAGTAGACTAAGCATGGCTGTAATAATCCGTAGTAAAGAAGCAGGTGTTATCGTAGATAAGTTTATGCAGAATTGGGTCGCAATTTATGGCGCACCTGAAATTGGTCTTTTTACGGATAATGGTCTTGAGTTCAACAACAAGACTTTTCAAGAAATGGCTGAAAAGTTGAATTTATCACTCAAAACAACCGCAGCCTATTCCCCATGGTCAAATGGTATCGTTGAAAGGCATAATGCAATCCTGACAGAAATCATTAAGAAGATTAAAGAAGAAAATGTTATTTCATGGAAACTGCTACAAGTTGGGCTGTAAATGCAAAGAACTGTTTGGTAAATGTACATGGATTTAGTCCATATCAGATAGTGTATGGCAGGAATCCAAACTTACCATCTAATATTATCAACAAACCCCCTGCTTTGGAAAATAAAACTATTGGTGAAGTGATGAAAAGGCATCTCACAGGTTTACAAGAAGCACGAAAAGCATATTGGCAGCAGAATCGTCAGAAAGAATTCAAAGAGCACTAAGAAAACAAATAAGACCAAAGGAGAAGACTTTAAACAAGGTGAAAAGGTATTCTTTTTAAGAGATGGTCAATGGAAAGGGCCAGGTTGGATTATAGGAAAAGACAATGTAGTTGTGATAGTAAGATAGGAGGTACTTATGTTCGTGTGCATGAAAGTAGACTCTTGAGAGCTTTAAAATCAAATGATATTGATAGTGATAAAACAACAGATAATATAGAAAGTGATGACAGTGAAGACGAGGACAAAGAAAATACGGATAATGCAGGTACTGAGAACAATGATGACTTTCCAAGAGATGTACATCAAGAAAGTGAAACAGAAGATGAAGATTTTGGAGTTACTGCAAACATAGAGAAGGTGGATCACGCATTCTATTCAACAAGGGAATCCCAATGATATTAGAGTTCAGAAAGATAAAATAATTCAGTTCCAACTTGCAGAAAATGGGGAGGAACACGAAGCTAAAATTCTTGGACGAGCTGGAAAAGCATCTACCAAAACAAAGAATTGGTACAATATTGAATATATAAAACCTAATGACATAAAAGGAACAAGTATGTCTATTGATTTGTCAACTGTGAAGAATCTGAAGATCAAAACAATGGAAATACAAACAGAAGAGTTATACATATCAACAACTCTTGATTTTTCAGAAGCAAAAAGAGATGAACTTAGAAAATGGAAAGAACTCAAAGTTTATTCAGAAGTAGAGGATAAAGGACAAAAATGTGTGTCATCTAGATGGGTAAATACAGTGAAAAATGATGGTGACAAGATGAAGTTAAAATCTAGGTTGGTGGCAAAAGGATTTGAGGAAGACTGTCTCGAAGAAATACCAAAAAATTCACCAACAATCCACAAATCATCTCTAAGAACAGTATTATCAGTCATTGCACAACATAACTGGTCCGTCAACACGATTGACATAAAGACTGCATTTTTGCAAGGTGAAGAATTTGAACGGGGATGTCTATATTAGACCACCATCAGAGGCATGTACTAAAAGGATTTGGAAATTAAGGAAGTGTATCTATGGTTTAGCAGATGCATCATTGCAATGGTATCAGAAGGTAAAAGCAGCTATGTTAAGACTAAAAGGACAGGTATCTAGGGTTGATCCAGCAATATTTTATTGGTATGATGAGAAAGGCCTGTATGGAATATTTGCTGTGCACGTTGATGATTTCTTATGGGCAGGAAGCAATAAATTCCAAAAGGACATAGTATCAAAAATAAAAAGTATATTTGAAGTTGGAAAAGAAGCAACAAGTCCATTCAAATATATTGGATTGAATCTGAGTCAAGAAAATATGTGTATAATGTTAACACAGGAGGATTACATTAATAACATAACAGAAGTAAAACTAGACAAAAGGAAGAAAATTGTGCAATTATCCGAGGATGAGAAAACTGTGTTAAGAGCTAAACTTGGTCAGCTCTTGTGGATTTCCAAACAATCACGCCCTGATATTGCATTTGATGTGACAGATCTGGCTGGTAGAATCAACACAAGTACAGTTGAAGATTTGAAACGATTGAATAAGATTATCAAGAAAGTAAAATCTAACCACATTTCTTTGAAGTATCAAAATTTGGGCCAGGATCTAAAAATACATGTTTTTACGGATGCATCATTTGGAAATTTGCATGACGGTGGCAGCCAAGGAGGATATTTTATAATCACCAAAGGAGATAGTCAGAAGATGAATCCAATATCGTGGCAATCCCGAAAATTGAAGAGAGTAGTAAAAAGTACATTAGCTAGTGAAACACTTGCTCTATCAGAAGGGATTGACAATGCATTCAATACCTCAATGCTCTTTGCTGAATTATTAAACAATAATCACCAAAAGACTTTTCCCATCCAATGTTTTGTAGATAACAAGGATTTGGTCGAAGCAATTAAATCGACTAAACTTGTCGCAGATAAAAGATTAAGGATTGAAATAGCAAGGATCAAAGAAATGTTAGATAAGAAAGAAATCACTTCAATAACATGGATAAAATCTAATGATCAAATTGCTAACTGTCTAACTAAAAGAGGCGCTTCACCTTACAACATGATAGACTGTTTAAATAATGGAGAGATGACATACTTTTGAATAGAAAAGGAATTAGATTGTTAATTGTTATTCTGTGTTACTCTCACCCTTAGCCTGGATTGAACCTGCAGTCTGGAAATGACTGTTACAGATTGTTAACTGTTGGACAGTGGAACAGTCAAATACCCCCTCAGCTTATTGGACTCTTCCTGGCAGTAGTGACAGTAATTATTTAAGCTGGTTATAGTGGGTTCATTGGGGAACTAGTAACTGCATGGTTAGGCTGCAACATTTGAACTTATCAATTTCATTTAGAGAAAATAGTTTCTATAGTTTAAAATCCCCTAAATTAGGTGTAAATGCATTTTTGGAAATTGGTGATTGTTTGCCTTGTGTAGTTATTTGTTATAGTAGACAATGAAATCTTGTATAAATATATGTCTAGAAGTGGACACAAAAGAAAGAAAAAGTAAAACGCCATATTGATCCTCTATTAAGAATGAGACTGGACCTGTCTGTTCAACTATTCTATGGCAAAGCCTCCACCTATCATAGTGTATATGTATATACTTATTTTCACTATCTGTCTCTATGTCGCCTTTCTCATTCTTTTTTCCTTAGTACTAGGTTCAGGGATTTCCCACTCATCGATCTCTACTAATTTTAGGTCGTTTGCATGGGCCGTCTGCACCTTACTTGAAACCTGATCCCATATTAAGAATGAGACTGGACCTGTCTGTTCAAATATTCTATGTCAGGGCCTCCACCCATGATCTAGTTTTCCCTGCCTAGCATGAGCTCAGTAATATACATTTAATTCTATTTTTTGGTGGTTCTTATTGATGGCCTCATTCCTCTTTTTCTGTGCTCACCTTATTCTATGCCAATCCTTGACAAAGGTTTTATTCTGCTGTTCAATGATGAGTCAGTTGTGGTCCTCACCCAGGTATTTTCTACACGGTATCAACAAATTGTCTAGCGGTAGGACCACATCATGCCCAAACAGCATGTAGTAGGGGAAGAATTTTGTTGTTTCACACATTGAGAACCTCACAGCCGTTAATGCCTTAGTCAGTTCCAGGTCCCAGTTGTGTCTGTCACTCATTTAATTCCAGAAAAATTCTCACTCTCTCTCTCTCTCTCTCTCTCTCTCTCTCTCTCTTTCTCTCTCTCTTTCTCTCATTTAATTCACATCTTTAGCCCCTAATTTGATTCTTGAATTTATCCCCCCCTCTCTCTCTTTCTCCCACTCACATTTAATTCCAAATTTTACCCACTCATCTAATTTCAGATTACCCCCCCCCTCACTCTCTCTCACACACACAGACCTTCTCTCTATCTATCTCATTTAATTCCAGACTTTACTGTCTCTCCCCTCTCTCTCACATTTAATTCAGAACTTTTCTCTCTTTCTCCTTCTCATCAAATTAATTCAGAACAAGCAAAGAAGCTTTCTTTCCAAACCTGATGACTGTAGGTATCATTCACAAATTTCTCTTTGCTCACTGTAAAATACTGGATTTTTGGGTGGTCCTTTTTCACCCCATTCTTAGCAGAGGTACTAAGAAATAGTTACTTGAATCTGATCCTGATAAGGTGCTAACAAAGTAAACTATTTTCCATTCATCTTAAAATTGTATTTGTTGTGCATAGTTTAAGCAATTATTATTTTCTTGTTAAATTATGAATAATCTTTATTATATTTAAATATAGTAAATTATTTACTTATTCTAGTTTCACACACAATTTGTGCCTTTGAAGGCAAATAAGTTAAGTAACCCAAAACCCCCTTTTGTATGTTCTTTTACTTTGTAATTTATAGATAAGCCTAAATGTTTTATGTTTTAAATCTTTGGTAATTATGAGGTGTAACCCTTTCCTGTTGACTTTATAATGGCCCCCTTTTTTATGTGAATTTGTTTTGTCTTATTGCATCGAAAATGTAAATTCATTGTTCCTTTTTGTATATTTTGTGACTTACACCAAGTCTTTAAACTTAATGGCAGTTTTCATGGCTACACTGTGTTAAAATAAAACTTAAAACCCTATCTGTTGTCTTTATGATCATATGTACAAATTATATAAATGAATAAAAGCTAATGCAAGCGATGAAAAACCATTTGCAAGTTTAGTAGTTGGGTGGATGCGACAAAGCCTACTAGAGATTAATTATAGAAAATAATAGATTAAAGCTAGTAATGATAAAATGACTTTATTAAAATTTGTTTTTAAGGTTGTATTTTTAAGTTGAGAAGAAAGTGACAGGAGTTGGTGGAAGCTATGTTGAGGTAAAAATTGCTATTACCATAGGAATTATTAGAGCTTTTGTGCACTCAAGCAAAATTCAATGCAATAAAAATATTATATGTTTCAGTGGGTTATAAAGTGTAATGGTAGATTATAATGTGTTCTTTGATTATTTCATTTCTTTGTATGAGTATTTATCAATATGTCTTTGTGCTTTTTGGAGACATTATAAAAATACTCTTATTATTACTACTCTCTTAAGAATGATGCAAGTCTCATAGAAACTGCAAAAGAAAAAAATGTTTTTTTTAAATATATCCAGCCCCCAATATAAACCTCATCATTTTTATTACACTCAGTTATTTTTCTCCATATAGACCTTAATTTAGAAACACAAAATATAAAAGTGCAAAATTTTAACTGATGTCGTAGCTTTAGTTCTGAGCAAAAACCAAATAATCCTTTTCATACAAATGATGTTTAAAATGTGTAAAACACTCATAAAAAATGTCTTTTGTGATTGATGGAATGCCACTTTGTGATTTTTTTCCACCTATTTATCTTGCTATGGAAAAATCAGAAATCATTAATAACTTAAATTATGAGACTGTTTTAATAGTAGTTTTGGATTCCACAGTTAGGCTAAAAAAGCTATTATAAACCAATTTTTACGCATAGGGAATCACTAGAACTGATTTTACAGACAAAAAAAGATTACAAAAGGTTGCAATATTTAATGCACCTTCTGCATTTTGTGAGATTAAAATTGACACAAATTGAAGGGTATGGACGACAGTTTTCTTTTTTCTGGATGATTGACATGGAATTACATTTAATTGTATTAACATAAAAGGATAAAACATATTTCAGTCCTAAACCACAAAAAAGGGCAAAATGCTGTTCTAAATAATACAATGAAGTGTAAGAAGATAAAGCAGAAATACACTTACTGATTTTCCTTTCATTAAAATAATTCAGATAAAAGACCGAAGTTATGAATAGAAAAAAAACAAAAATTTACTGTGGCTTTTCTATGAGAAAATAAGTACTGAAAATCAGAAAATAAAATGTAAAAAAAAAAAAAATAAATAAATAAATTGTGAAATCTCTACTCAAAAATTTTTCTGTCTGATCGCAATCAATTCGCTCACCGTCTGTTCGCAATCACGTCGCTCACCATCTGTTTGCAATCAATTCGCTCACTGTCTGTTCGCCAACACGTCGCTCAGCCCACTGCCAAGAAATTCGGCTCATTTATTACTCCACTCCTCTCCCACAAATCACCTTACTTCCGGTCTGTACTCTTATAAAAGAAACTTAACCTTGGGGCGCCATTTCTTTTCCTAGCCTGAGATAAGAGGAGTTTCATTTGATTTATCTTTATATCACAGGCCCCCTGATCTTCAGGATCATAGCTCGTAGTCTTGCAACCACTGGGGTGGCCATCTACTCCTCTGTGCGCATGGTTTCATACTTCCTTATGAGCCGTTGTCCTGCTGCCCATCATTCATCTTCAGAAGATAGGCCCTCCATCGGTCTCACATCTAATACATATCATGGCACTCCGTCAACAGACACGTTGTTTCTTGACTGGGTAGCCGTTACGGTTCCTCTCCCCCACCGTGTCGTGCAACGGACATTAGGAGGTTTCACCCAGACCTCATCCCTTACCTGTATGGAACCTGACGTCCCACCCTCACTTTCAACCGGTACAACTCTCGGATGTCGCCACGCATAACAGAAAATAGATTCTTGCAGCACTGTCTCCTTCGTTTGTCCTGACCTGGGTGACATGTTGTACCAAAAGTCAGCCTCTTCTGGCGAAATCTCTCCCCTCTCTGCCACCGCTTTAATGGTCCTGTAGTTTCGCTCAACAATGCCATTGCCACTGTGTCTCTAGGCTACTCTGAAGTACTGCCTGACATTTCACCAAGCCATCGTCTGTCGCAATGTTTCTGAACGAAACGCCGTCCCATTGTCCGACAACACCTCCTCAACTGGACCATGTTCAAGGAAAACCCCATTGAGTATTCCTACGATTTCTTCTGCGGTTTCTGATTTCATTCTTCTCCAGAGAGTAAATCTCCCAGGTCCACAGTCGACCATAGTCAGATATTCCACTCCTCTATAATGAGTGACGTCAACGGCCAGTCGCTTCCAATTCTCTTTCACCTGTAATTCTCCTGGCTCGTGCACCCTTGGTGACAGATCAATGGACTGACACCGTACACAACGCCTGACTACTTGCTGCACAATTCCTCTTGGCACTTCATGCGACACCTTCCGGGCCAAGTACAAGGTTTTATCCACACCCATGTGATGCATAGAATGCAGATCCTTAACTTCGTCGTATGATATGCAACAGCCTGCAACTCTCACCGGTTCCTCCAGCATCGTCAGCCACTTTTGTCTTACTCTGGTCAATACATCAGCCTTGTTCCTGTCTGATGGCACAAACGTCACGTTTATTATCAACCCAAACTCGGCTATCAACTCCTTCAGGATTCCTATTCGCCTCAGGACATTCATCTCAGCAGCACCCTTTGTCCTCACCCGCTGCTGCTCCGTAATGGAGGCCTGTGTCCAGTTCAGCACGGTCGCCGAATCTGTTTTCAACTCTATTTTCTTTAATCTCCATTTCAGGGCCAGATTTACCCCCTTTATCGCCGCATCCAGCTCAGCCATGTTGATGTGAGAAAAGTATTTCTTCCTCAATCAGGCTGTGCCCTCAACCATGTTCCCATCAATCTCCACTCTCTCACCTGTGGCAATACTACTTGCATCGCACCACACAACCCCTGTCGTCGTCCTTAGGACGTGCCACTTTCCTAGCACCGGATCCTCCTTTTTCACTTCTTCAACCACCTCTCGTATCACAGCAACTGTCTTCTCACCCAGTTTGAGAATTGTTTTTATTGAAGTACGCATTGAAGGCATTGCAATGATTATCTTTTGTAATTTTTGTAAAGGGCATTAATTCGGTGGAAAGATACGAGCCTATTTTTTTGTAAAGGTTCAGTCTTTCTCAGCCACGCCCATAAGGTTCTGAATTCTTCGGGTCGGTCGGTGATTGGTCAGATTTTTTTTTTTTTTGGAACGAGGCTGATTTCCAGTTCCCTGAAAAGGGGTGCGAAATTCGGCAGACACGAGGTTGATTTTGAGAAAAGAGGATCGATTTCGTTGTCTCCGTTAACACGAGTTAACGTAAAATTTTATTTCCCAAATTTATTGGGTTTAATTCTCTCAGAGAGAGATTTTGTTTTTCTTCTCCAGAGGAGAAGTTGAAAGAATTTGAATTGTCTAATTCTCTAAGAGAGAGAATTTGTTTTTCTTCTCCGGAGGAGAAGTTTAATTATTTTTGAACTGTTTAATAGCTATTTGGAAAACCCCAAATGGCATAATGTTGGCTCTCAGAAAGAAGAAAAGTTACTGTTCAGTGTCGCCTTGTAAAGCCGACTTATTTTGAATTTGTATTTGTGAGAAGCAAGAAGCTTCGTTGATTTTCAAGGCACTTTAGCCTTAAACATTTGTTGAGTCACCACTACGTAATAACCAAATGTAGTAGCGGAATCCTGAGAGGAGAGGAGGTACCTCTTTCAAACCCCAAAAAGAGGAAGTTTTAGACTGATAGACGCCAGTTTTCACTCTGCCCCATTGAAAAAATTCGCCCCTGGCCGACCGACAGAGAAGAGAAAGAAAAAGTACATTTTATTTTATCTGTTTAATTGTGAGTAATTGCCAATTTTTGTATCTGTAAAATCCCTTGTTTTTTCGGCCTTGTGCCTTTTATAATTTGTAATATTTTCCCTATTTTTTTTGGCTCCGAGCCCAATTGTTACGCTTAGCATAAGGGACAAATTATGCAAGTCATTAGTTGCCTTTATTTTTTCTTATAATAAAATTTGAATTACAATTATTGTCTCCTTTCCTTTTTATACTTTCTTTTATCGTTTGTCAAAGTTTAGTGTGCTAAGTTAACATTTATTTTTTTACAGGACTTAAGAGGATGGACATATATCCTTTTAAATTTCCGCACCACCTTGTCTTGCCAGGCCACTCCTTCCGCCATTCTTTTTATGTAGCTGCAGGTCGTACGCAACCATCCTGCGACAGGGTAATGTCCGACTAATTTCCCACAAACGGAAAATAGCTGCCGCCTATTCATCTCGTCGTCAATTTCTGGCACAGTATTCCCTCTCCTGAATGTCAAATCTCCACCGCCATCTCGTTCCTAACGGAGCCCCAGTGCTGTACCACCATCTAACATTTCTGGGTTTTTCGCTGTTAGGTCAAACTTTTTTTAGCTGCCCCACGACTCTTTCCACTGACACTACCGTCTCATCCACCAAAATGTCATTGATGT
The DNA here is from genome assembly GCA_023376005.1 of Doryteuthis pealeii. Classification (NCBI taxonomy): domain Eukaryota; kingdom Metazoa; phylum Mollusca; class Cephalopoda; order Myopsida; family Loliginidae; genus Doryteuthis; species Doryteuthis pealeii. Next base: position 947,976 of record CM042171.1, on the reverse strand, counting down.
ACGCGTTGGTGGCTTCTCCGACGCTCATTTCATCCTTCAGAACCGCTTTTAATATTGCCGTCATGATTTTGGGGGCAACAGTCAGACCAAAACCCAATCTGGTTAGACAGTATGTTTTCCTTTGTATGTCACTAGCTGATATATTCTCAAGTGTGGCGCAACATGGATCTGTAAGTAAGCGGATTTCAAATCCACTATTGTGAATGCTCCTGTCTTTTGTCGCCACCTTCGCAGGGTCTCCCCACAAACGTCAATGTACTCTCCTCCAGTGTGGCACGACACATGTTCATTTAACTCTCGGTAATCTAGAACTGGTCGGACCTTATTTTTTGTTGGTTGGACCACCGCCATCAGCGGCAACAAACCTCGTACATAATCCTTCCACGGTGCCAAAATCCCCTCCTCAATCCACCTCTCGACCTCCTCTTCGAATGCCGCCTCTTCTGCCTCCTTAAGTGTTGTTTCATACTGAGTCACCCTGTTCTGGCGGCTCCACCACCCACTTCCACTGCACCGTCCATTTTCCATCAGCAAACTCTGCAGGGAAGTCCTTGTCGGTTATCGTATTTTCTCCGGGGAACATGACACCTGGTGTCGCACTTGCTGCGCAACAGTTCCTTTTAAACCGCACAACACCATTCTCTACTATAGTGACGCCCCCCCACCCCCCCACCCCCACCAGCTGATAGATTGCATCTATCCCTATAATCGCCTCGGCCCCAGGAACCAGGCGGTCAGTCACTATTGTGTTCAGGGTCAGCTGTTGCCCGTCCAGTACAAGGGTGACGTTGCTCATCCCGCGACACTTGACTCGTCCATCAAATGCCACAACTCGGCTACTCCCTCTCCATCCAGTCACCAGTCGCGTTCGCATCATCGTGGTAGTGCATCCGGTATCAACCAGGGCCCTGACTCTTTCCGCTTCTATAATCACCTCCACTTTGGGCGGTTGTCTGAGGTGCACCATCATCAGCATGCTAGGGTAGCCATTGGTGCTCAAGCTTCCCCTCGCTCGTTTCCCTGGAGTTGGCAATTCCTGGCGATGTGACCAGTGTTATTTCACTTGTAACACCTAATTTTCTTTTGGTATTCATGACAGTCCTTTTGTAAGTGTGGTCCAGCACATTCAAAGCACTTGATACGCCCTTGTCTCCCATCGCGTCCCTCCTTCTCTTGCAGGGCTGCCGCTACCATTCCAACCTCCGATGGTCGAGTGCTCGTCAACACCTTCGCCATTGGAATGAGGTCGCACTCGTCCATCTTCTCGACTCCGGTCACTTGTTGGAGCCTTTTTCCAATGTCGTCAGGAAACCCAGTTATAAAGGCTAGTTTTGCCGTGTGTTCCGCGCCAAGACCCCTGTACCCAGCCAAGTCCACTAGCCGCTTTATCTTGTTAGCGTACACGTCCACTGACTCGCCGGTCCATTTCACCCTCTTTAGCTTTTCGTACGCCACGAAGGGCCCTTCGGCAAATGCACTTATTAGCCTATTCCTTATGAGATCAGCGTCTTCCTTGTCTCGCTCGCTCATCTCCAAGTGCAGGGCTAACTCGTCACCCTCCAAAAATAACGGAATCATCGTAGTGACGTCAGTGATATTCTGTAGCTTAGCAACCAGCTGAACCTTTTTCAACCACGCAATAACATCTCCATCCCCACAAAAAGGCTTAATTATGTTGCTCAACTGTGTAGAAGCCATCGTTGCCGAAATAGATGGTGAAATCTCTACTCAAAAATTTTTCTGTCTGCTTGCAATCAATTCGCTCACCGTCTGTTCGCAATCACGTCGCTCACTGTCTGTTCGCAAACACGTCGCTCACCCCACTGCCAAGAAATTCGGCTCATTTATTACTCCACTCCTCTCCCACAAATCACCTCACTTCCGGTCTGTACTCTTATAAAAAAAACTTAACATTCGGGTGTCATTTCTTTTCCTAGCACAAGATAAGAGGAGTTTCATTTGTTTTATCTTTATATCACATAAAGTTTGGGACATTTCTTTTATAAGATAATAGCCAATTAAATAATTATCGAAATGAGTAAAAAAGAAATCTCCAAAAAATTTTATATTTATTATTTTTTACATTTTATTTTTCAAATTTCGGTACATATGTTTTCATAGAAAAGCCACCATGAAATTTTTTTTTGTTTCTGTTCATAACTTCGGTCTTTTATCTCATTATTTATACTGTAATTAGTAGGTACCACCAAACCGTTTAGGCCATCTTGAATAAAACGGAAATAGATATTTCCGAACTTTGTTTATCAAAAATCTCGTAAAAAAAGATCGTACAGGGTTGTTACAAAGAAAAATAGTTAATTCAAAGATCAAATTATCGGATTGGGAAAAATTACATCGTTATCTTAAAAAAGAAACAAACCTGCCCGTATTACATGCGAAAGGGTAATTTTCAGACCGTAATATAAACAGAAAAGTTACTAATTATTTCCCTTTTACGATCAACCCGTAAAAGTATGGAATGAAAATTTAAATATTTTTTCTAAGAGAAAAACTGATAAAATAATCTATTATACTTACTTTTTATTTTAATTATTGAAAAAAGTTAAATAAAATAATTTTTTTCACGCTGACACTGTCAGCCTAACAGGAACAAACTTCGGTTACTTAGAAGCGTCTCGTCTCTTTGTAAAACAAATATATCAGCAATGCTTTCCGTACATTCTAAGGATCACACATTACTATTCAACAATAAAAATTACAAATTCTTTTTAAAATATTAATCGAGCTCGAATCGGACCAATGTTTAGTGCACCTGAATTATAAAATTCATATTTTTAAATATCCGTGAAAAATTCGATTTTTTGACGCAGGAAAAAAAAAATTAAATTTATTTCACGCAGAAAATAAAAATATTTAATCACACAAAAGATTGAAAATCTCTTAAAAATTAATTTCTTAAAAATAAAATTTTTTTGTTGACAACCAATTATAAAAGCAAAAAAAAGTTTTCAAATATTAATATTATGACATTTTTTTGCACTTTTTATTTCCGATTTCATTAATTTTTCCTCAAAAAAGTAGACTTCGTACATTCATACAATTTCTTTGATATAGTTATTCAGACTCTTATCTTTATAGAAAAAAAAGAAAAAAACTTTTCTAACGCGTCATTTTTTTTATCTCATAAAATAAAATAGTGTGTGTGTGTGGGGGGGGGGAATAGACCTCGTAAAATATATATTTCCCCCTAATATATTTTAGAAAAAAACTATTTCAGATGTATTTACATCCAATGGTAAACATTTATGGAAATTTTCGTGAAAATCAGATTATTAATTGATTTTTCATAGAATTTTTAAAAATCCTCTTATTGTAACTTTTTTTTTAGCTACGTTAAATTTCAGTTGATTTAACAGTGCAAAAATGAAAACATTGTTTTTCAATCATAATTTTCATTATTTCCATATGCTGAAAAAAATTTTTAAAAATGATCAGGAGTTTATTTAATGTTTTTTCTTTAAAATGGAAAAAAAATTTTCAAGAAAATATTAAATCTTCTGTAAGTTTCATTGTGTTAAATATAGGGGGGGGGGTAAATTTCACAGGGTCAAATTGGTGGTAACTAGTAATTAGTATAGTATAAGACCAACTCGAAAAATGTTACGCCCCAATATAGGGTGGGGGATCAAAATGAAGTGACCTGAAAAAAATCAGAATGTTTTGAAATAAAATAAATAATGCATTATAAAGATCATTCATTGATGAATAAACACTGAAAATTTTATTAAAATCCGATAATTCCCTGATTTTTGGTAAATTATTTTCTGGAGGGGGGGTGGGGCTAAAATCATTTTGTCAAAAACGCATTTTAGGCTCATTTTGCCAGTACCTATCTTTTATACCATAAAGAAATACTTACTTTTCTTGGCTGAGGTGGTTGAAAGTGAATATTTTACCTAACAGACGCGTCTCGTCCCGTTTGTACTTAATGAAAAACTTCCAAAGAACTTAACTGTGTTTTTGTCAGTTTTGCTCTTCCGTATATTATAAGAACCAAACATTACTATTCAACAATAAAATTACAAATTCTCTTAAAAATATCAATATATCATGGATCGGACAAATAATATTAACCTTTATCCAAATTTCATAGTGTTGAAATTGGGGGGTGGGGGTACATTTCAAAGTGAAAATTAGTGTTAACTAGAATATAAATGTGTTTCATAATAAATGTGGTAAAAATAAGAATTATGTCCCTTGTTTTATCGCTCTTAAAATAACTTTTCAGTATTTATTGCAAATCAACGACACATTGTCCAGAGACGATCAGTTCTGTTTAAAATATTAGATTTTTTCTCCATCTTCTTTAACGTTGTATGAGAAAGAAAATCAGACAAAAGAAAAAGAAAAGAAGTAAGTATAACATTCAAGGTATTATCTTTTTTTTACAAATTTAAACAAAAAAAAAAAAAAAAACTAATTTTCTGGAGAATTTTGTTTTCCACTGAATAAATGAAATATTTCTAATTTCTGACAGTACTTTATGTATATAAAAATAAGTTTTGAAAACTAATTCATTTATTATTAAAATCGAATTCATTTCAACATTTAATTGATATATTATTTTCGCTGGTATCCGTGTTAATCAGTGGGATGACATAAACAAAGCCACCCATCGAAATCTTAGCCAATTAAATTTCCGTCAAATCTTTTTATATTTTTTATATCATAAAAAATAATTTCAGCAAATAGATTTAAAAGAAAAACCTTAAGCCTAACTTGAAATTTAGATTTTTTTTAAATTGTAAGATCATTTACTGTAATTTAACAAAAAAGATTTGTTCTTTGTCGAGACCTTTGTATCACATCGGAATTTAATTAAATAATTGATAGAAATGTTAATATTTCAAACCATCCAAATTTTTTATGCATATAAAAATCAATCTTTTGCAACCAACTTTGTATTTCTAGCTTTCAATTAAAAAAACAACTTTAGAGTAAAATATACAAAAGGTTTAATGTATATTGTACTGAGATTTGCAAAGGGAGGTAATCATTGTTTTTTTTTAATTTTCAAACCATTACCAATAATCGGGGAATCGTCCGATTTTTATGAAAATTTCACTAAGTTATTCGTTAATGAATTTTATAATTAATATCTTATGTTATTAAAAATAATATTTTTTATTAATTTAGAATGTAGATTTTTTATTTATTTATTTATTTTTACCTGTGGACATTTGAATAAAAAATTACCAGTTTTTAATTTTTACATTTCTTCAAAAATCAAATACTGAAGAAGACATAAAATAATAATAATGAAATAAAAATTCAATACCTGAAAAAAGTTATTTGAAAATTCAAAAGTTATTTTCTTAGTACTCAAAAATAATAATTTAGTGTGTGTTTGTGTGTGCAGTTTTTAAAACTATATATTTTTCTTTGAATTGATGCAAAAACGAATATTTTCAATTCAATTGGTTTATTTTTATTCACTTGAAAATTTTATAATGAATTTTAAACGTCTCATTGTGTTAGTATAAAAGTAAGGTGTGATTAATACTGTATTTTAAACTTTTAAACCTTTCTAAATACTTTTAGTAGATAAACATGTTTTATTTGTATATTGTTATGATTTCCTATTTTCAATTCCATAATGAAATGTGGTGCCCATATTGTTGGCCAGAAAGATCCCACTACCCACGAGAGGTTTTCTATTTATAGGATCGCCCGAGTTGCCGGTGCTTTGCCACTGGTGTCCTCTTAAGGGATGTCCTCTATCTCCACATGTCCCCCCCCCACTTCTATGACCACAATGCCCCTGTTTTGTGGTCACTTGTCGGGATAACTCCGACTAATCATGTGTCGGTCCTCGCATTGTTGGGGATAGTGCTGATGGATGTTGGGTTTTCTTCTACCTCCATATCAGTGTGGTCGGTCGGCATCTCATCATCTCTTGAATCTACCTGTATCATTTCAGGCAGGCCGCTTTGAGATTCATTTTCAATGGGCCTTGGTATTTGTGTGAATGGTTGTGGGTTTAATTGTTTGAACGCATGGTCCAGTGTATCTACAACTGGTAATATTTTTCTTAGGAACAGACGGTTATGTAATGTGACTCTACCACTACTGTCCAACCGCATCCGGTACTGCCTGTTGCCTATCATTTAAACAACTCTCCCTGTTTTCGTCCATCATTGTGGATATGGGCCCTCCTGATTCTAGACTTGTACCGACTTGCCAAACTTGAGTTCTTGGAGTGGGCGACTGTGTGTGTTGTACTGCTTTTGATTCAAAACATGCTTTCTTGCTGTTGCCCTTTTTCTCATCTACTTCATTTCCCTCCAGCATTTATGTATCTGATCCATCTCGCGAAGTATAGGGAGGTGGTCCGTTATTGTTCTTCCATATAGCATTTCCACTGGAGACAAGCCAAGGTCCTGATGGGGTGTATTCCTATGTGTCTTCATTGCTCGTGCTGCCCAATCGTGTCATAGGTGACCATAACCATCAATGCAGTCCATCAGTATTCTTATGGTTATTTTTACGGCTAGATATTCCAAGAATGAGTTGTACTCTCATGAGTTGAATGGAGGCCCTCTGTTTGATGACATCTCCTCCGGTGCCCCGTATGTACAAAACCAACCCCTCAAGGCATCGCATATTGCTACCGCCTTCCCTGATGGTAGTGGGGCTAATTCAATCCTGCCACTGTACCGGTCCGCGTACACCATATAACTCTTCCCATTCATATCAGATAGGTCTGTGGCCAATGATGCCAACGTTTGACATTCATGGTCGGTAGACACTGCTGCCACAATTCTGTCCCATGTTATAGCTTATAGTTTTAGATTGTGCATGTATGCTACAATGACCAATGCCTTCGCTGACTCAGACGAGTAAAATCCTGAGGTGTTTTCAGACACATACACGACTTACCTGTTTTCGATAGCTCCAACCTTGATCCACATAAAAATTACGCCTTTAATGCGTAATTCTCGTTGTCCGACAACCCCACAGTTGCAGCACTGAAGCATTCTTGCTGGACAGTTCCTCCGTCCCTTCAGCTCGTTTAGGTGCATTGTCTTTCCACACCCATTGCACGACTTGTTACATGGTTTTTTGGTGTATCCTCACCCTGAGACTGCTCTCGCTCTGATCTCAATGAGCCAAATGTCGACAGTGGATCCAGGCTGCTTTGCAAATGAGGAGTCGACGTGTTTCTAAACTGGCCAACCTGTGGAACTTCTGAGTTGACCAGCTACCACATCTTCTGAGTAGTTTATAAAACGTTAGCAACTCACGTTTGGACACTGGATAGTGAACTTGCAGAATCTCGCCTGGGACCGTAGTCTCACTAAAAATTGTGCCAGAACCTCCTCTTTATGCTGTCTCGTGTTGTGGAATTTGTGTCTATATATTTCTTTATGTATGGCTTTCACTGCTATCAGCCATATATATCATAAGAGTTGTTCTTCCATTGCTGTGTTGTGTTCTTCAGGCCCTATTAGGTCGAAAAGTAGTCTGCTTACTTCGCTCGAATAAGCTGTCCTCAACTCATTACGAATCTCAACTGGGTCTGTTAGGCCACACATCTGTTTGTATCAACTCCAAGAGTCGTTGAATAGTGCCCATTCACCTTCGGTGTAACTGTGTTCGATAACGGGCCTATCGTTTTTTTTCATGTGGGACCGGTTTGGTATTTCTCTACCAGTTCAAAAGTTTGTTATTTTTTTACACTGAAGTTAAATTAACTGCTGAACGAGTTGCAGGTATTGTTCATTACTGCTTTGTCCTGAAGCCATTTCTCACAACTTTCAATCAGTGGTGCGTAAAAATTCAAAATTCTGGTAGGTATCCTTCCAATCCTGTTCACAGTGCCATATATTGTGGGCCAGAAAGATCCCACTACCCACGAGGGCTTTTCTATTTATAGGATTGTCTTAGTTGCTGGTGCTTTGCCATCAGTGTCCCTCTTAACGGACGTCCTCTATCTCAACAGTGCCGATATTGAGCTTTGTATATTGTCATAATTTAGCAGATGATATTATTGATACAAGGGAAATGTATTGTTTCTATATTATTTCAAATATATCCAGCCACCATTGAATCCCTTGTTTCTTGTTTTGTTTTTTTAAATAATATGTTATTTCTTATTTATTCACAGATATCAATGGCATTGGGGAAGAATAGTTTTTAAATGTTGAAAGACATTCAAACACCTATCAAAGAATAACTATATTCTTCTATGTGTGTGGATTTACATATTTAGAACTTACAGGACAATTTGTTTCCTTGAAATTTAATTTATGAATGTTTTCTCTGAAACCCACTTGCATATCAACAGAGTTTGGAATTCAGTATATGAACATTTTCCTTAAATTCACATTTCAAAGGACAAGTGGGAAAATAGGCTCTTGTAAAACTCAACTTTTCAACCTTGGGCAGATGAGCATTTTTAACATAGATCAGAAATAGAAATCAGATATGGAAACTCGATCAGAAGTGGAAGTATTTTCTTGTATAATTTGTGGATCCACATTTCCAGTGAGTTCAGGTTTGAAAGCACACATGAAAACACACATTGGAGAGAAACCATTTTTTTGTGAAGTCTGCGGAGCAGCATTTTCAGAGAGTTCTAAATTGAAAAGGCACATGCGAACACACACTGGAGAGAAACCATTTTCTTGTGAAGTCTGTGGATCATCATTTTCTATGAATTCCAGCTTACAAACACACATGGAAACACACACTGGAGAGAAATCATTTTTTTGTGAAGTCTGTGGAGCAGCATTTTCACGGAATTATAGTTTGAAAACACACATGCGAACGCACACTGGAGAGAAACCATTTTCTTGTGAAGTCTGTGGATCATCATTTTCTATGAATTCCAGCTTAAAAACACACATGAAAACACACACTGGAGAGAAACCATTTTCTTGTGAAGTCTGCGGAGAAGCATTTTCACGGAATTACTGTTTGAAAACACACATGCGAACACACACTGGAGAGAAACCATTTTTTTGTGAAGTCTGTGGATCATCATTTTCTCTGAATTCCAGCTTAAAAACACACATGAAAACACACACTGGAGAGAAACCATTTTCTTGTGAAGTCTGCGGTGCAGCATTTTCACAGAGCCACAGTTTGAAAACACACATGCAAACACACACTGGAGAGAAACCATTTTCTTGTGAAGTCTGTGGATCATCATTTTCTATGAATTCCAGCTTAAAAACACACATGAAAACACACACTGGAGAGAAACCATTTTCTTGTGAAGTCTGCGGAGCAGCATTTTCGCGGAGTTACAGTTTGAAAACACACATGCAAACGCACACTGGAGAGAAACCATTTTCTTGTGAAGTCTGTAGATCATCATTTTCTACGAATTCCAGCTTAAAAACACACATGGAAACACACACTGGAGAGAAATCATTCTTTTGTGAAGTCTGCGGAGCAGCATTTTCACGGAATTACAGTTTGAAAACACACATGCGAACACACACTGGAGAGAAACCATTTTCTTGTGAAGTCTGTGGATCATCATTTTCTATGAATTCCAGCTTAAAAACACACCTGAAAACACACACTGGAGAGAAACCATTTTCTTGTGAAGTCCGTAGATCAGCGATTTCTAATAGTACCATCTTAAAAGCTCATATGCGAACATGCACTGGAGAGAAGCCATTTTCTTGTGAAGTCTGTGGATCTGCATTTTCTAAGAGTACCCTCTTAAAATATCACATGCGAACGCACACTGGAGAGAAACCATTTTCTTGTGAAGTCTGTGGATCAGCATTTTCACAGAGTTCAAAATTGAAGAGACATATGCAAACACACACTGGGGAGAAGCCATTTTCTTGTGAAGTCTGTGGATCATCATTTTCTAGGAATTCCAGCTTAAAAACACACATGAAAACACACATTGGAGAGAAACCATTTTTTTTGTGTAGTCTGTGGTGCAGCATTTTCACAGAGTTCCAGTTTAAAATTACACATGCGAACACACACTGGAGAGAAACCATTTTCTTGTGAAGTCTGTGGCTCAGCATTTTCAGATAGTACTAATTTGAAAAGGCACATGCAAACACACACTGGAGAGAAGCCATTTTCTTGTGAAGTCTGTGGATCATCATTTTCTAGGAATTCCAGCTTAAAAACACACATGAAAACACACACTGGAGAGAAATCATTTTCTTGTGAAGTCTGTGGAGCAGCATTTTCACGGAGTTACAGTTTGAAAACACACATGCAAACACACACTGGAGAGAAACCATTTTCTTGTGAAGTCTGTGGATCTGCATTTACCAGGAGTTCCCACTTAAAAGATCACATGAAAACACATACTGGAGAGAAACCATATTCATGTGAAATCTGTGGATCAACGTTTTCACAGAGTTTTGGTTTGAAATCACACATTCGTACACACACTGGGGAGAAACCATTTACTTGTGAAGTCTGTGAATCAGCGTTTTCTAATAGTACCACCTTAAAAGCTCATATGCAAACACACACTGGAGAGAAGCCATTTTCTTGTGAAGTCTGTGGATTAGCATTTTCACAGAGTTACAGTTTAAAAAGGCATATGCGAACACACACTGGAGAGAAACCATTTTCTTGTGAAGTCTGTGGATCTGCATTTTCACAGAGTTTCCATTTGAAAAAACATTTATTTACACACCATGACACTCAGCCTGTTATTACATGACTATAAATTTTGATGGTTCATCCTTATTAAGGTTCCTATTATATAGTCTTTTATTTTGGTTTGGACTGGTCATTTTTGTAATGGTCACTACAAGAGTTAAAGATTCGTAAATGTTTAATTCTATTTTGTTAAGTAAGGGGTCATGAGTTTTCTATGAAATTGATTTGAAAAATACGGTCGAGACATCAATATAGAGTTTATAGCTTGACTTGATGAGTCGATCGATTGACCCATGTTGACCAAGTAATGGCTGAAGTGGAGAGTTGCCGACCCTCAGAACTGCAATTCTTTCCTCAGGCATTACAGGTAGCACCCCATAGTTGAAATCGCACATGCAAACACATACTGAAAAAATTGAAAAAGCATACTAGAGAGAATTTGAAAAGCCCATGGCTGCTGCCAGCTTTTACCATTTTTGGACTGTTTTGGACTGTTTTGGTTAACACTTTTGTCTAACGCCTTCTCCTATCCCATTAGTACCCAGTGACCGTGTCACCATTTTAAGATTTCCCTTAGGGAAAATAGTTTCTATAGTTTAAAATCCCCTAAATTAGGTGTAAATGCATTTTTGGAAATTGGTGATTGTTTGCCTTGTGTAGTTATTTGTAATAGTAGACGATGAAATCTTGTGTAAATATATGTCTAGAAGTGGACACAAAAGAAAGAAAAAGTAAAACGCCATATTGATCCCATATTATGAATGAGACTCGACCTGTCTGTTCAACTATTCTATGACAGGCCCTCTATCTGTGATCTAGTTTGCCCTGCCTAGCATGAGCTCAGTAATATACCGGATCTCCTACACTTAATTCTATTTTCTGGCAGTTATTATTGATGGCCTCATTCCTCTTTTTCTGTTCTCACCTTATTCTATGCCAATCCTTGACAAAGGATTTATGCTGCTGTTCAATGATGAGTCGGTTATGGTCCACACCCAGGTATTTTCTGTGCGGTTTGAGCAAATTGTCTAGCAGTAGAACCACATCATGCCCAAACAGCATGTAGTAGGGAGAGAATGTTGTTGTCTCACACTTTGAGAACCTCACAGCAGCTAATGACTGTGTCTATCACTCATTTAATCTCAGACTTTTTTCTCCACTTTTTCTCTCCTACTCTCTCTGATTCAATTCCAGGATTTACTCTCTATCTCTCATTTAATTCACATCTTTACCCCCTCTATCTCTCTCTAATTTAATTCTAGAATTTATCCCCCCTCCCTCTCTCTCTCTCTCTCTTTTAATTCCAGACTTTACTCTCTCTCTCTCTCTCTCTCTCTCTCTCTCTCTCACATCAAATTAATTCAGAACAAGCAAAGAAGCTTTCTTTCTGAACCTGGCGACTGTAGGTATCATTCACAAATTTCTCTTCACTCACTGTAAAATACTGGATTTTTGGGTGGTCATTTTTCACCACATTCTTAGCAGAGGTACTAAGAAATAGTCACTTGAATCTGATCCTGATAAGGTGCTAACAAAGTAAACTGTTTTCCATTCATCTTAAAATTGTATTTGTTGTGCATAGTTTAAGCAATTATTATTTTCTTGTTAAATTATGAATAATCTTTATTATATTTAAATATAGTAAATTATTTCCTTACCCTAGTTTCACACACAATTTGTGCCTTTGAAGGTAAATAAGTTAAGTAACCCAAAAACCCCTTTTTTATGTTCTTTTACTTTGTAATTTATAGATAAGCTTAAATGTTTTATGTTTTAAATTTTTGGTAATTATGAGGCGTAACCTTTTCCTGTTGACTTTATAATGGCCCCCTTTTTTATATGAATTTGTTTTGTCTAATTGCATTGAAAATGTAAATTCATTGTTCCTTTTTGTATATTGAGTGACTTACACCAAGTCTTTAAACTTAATGGCAGTTTTCATGGCTACACTGTGTTAAAATAAAACTTAAAACCCTATCTGTTGTCTTTATGATCATATGCACAAATTATATAAATGAATAAAAGCTAATGCAAGCGATGAAAAACCATTTGTCAAGTTTAGTAGTTGGGTGGATGCGACAAAGCCTACTAGAGATTAATTATAGAAAATAATAGATTAAAGCTAGTAATGATAAAATGACTTCATTAAAATTTGTTTTTAAGGTTGTATTTTTAAGCTGAGAAGGTGACAGGAGTTGGTGGAAGCTATGTTGAGGTAAAAATTGCTATTACCATAAGAATTATTAGAGCTTTTGTGCACTCAAGCAAAATTTAACACAATAAAAATATATATGTTTCAGTGGGTTATAAAGTGTAACGGTAGATTATAATGTGTTCTTTGATTATTTCATTTCTTTGTATGAGTATTTATCGATGTGTCTTTGTGCTTTTGGATACATTATAAAAATACTCTTATTATTACTACTCTCTTAAGAAGTCTCATAGAAATTGCAAAAGAAAAAATGTTTTTTTAAATATATCCAGCCCCAACATAAACCTTATCATTTTTATTACACTCAGTTATTTTTCTCCATATAGACCTTAATTTATAAATGAACAGAAACACAAAATATAAAAGTGCAAAATTTTAACTGATGTCGTAGCTTCAGTTCTGAGCAAAAACCAAATAATCCTTTTCATACAAATGATGTTTAAAATGTGTAAAACACACATAAAAATGTCTTTTGTGATTGATTGAATGCCACTTTGTGATTTTTTTCCACCTATTTATCTTGCTATGAAAAAATCAGAAATCATTAATAACTTAAATTATGAGACTGTTTTGATAGTAGTTTTGGATTCCACAGTTAGGCTAAAAAAGCTATTATAAACCAATTTTTATGCATATGGAATCACTAGAACTGATTTTACAGACAAAAAAAGATTACAAAAGGTTGCAATATTTCGCGCACCTCCTGCATTTTGTGAGATTAAAATTGACACAAATTGGCCAATTTTTGGAATTAGCAGCTAAAATTTTGGGAATTGTTTTATATTAACACAGTCAGCATCTGGATAAAATTGAAGGGTATGGACGGCAGTTTTCTTTTTTCTGGATGATTTGACATGGAATTACTCATAGATATACCAGGTGTATTAGTCCCAAGCTAACACCTAATTTCCTTAGAATGCATTAGGCTATCAAAAATGATAACCCAACACTGAATATTCTGTAGGGAATAGACAAAGTCAATTTATAAAGGACAACAACATTTAATTCCAATAATATAAAAGGATAAAACATGTTTCCATCCCTAACAAACAAAATATGCACAATACAATTCCAAAGAACACACAAAGTGTAACAAGATAAAGTGGGAATACACTTACTGGTTTTCATTAATATTAAAATCTCATAAATTAATCAGTGTCAGCCATATTGTTATCAGTATAAAAATAAGTATTAGTTCGAAGCTAACACTTGTATTCTTTATAATTCATTAGGCTATCGAAATGATGACCTAATTCCGAATATGGTCTAAAACTGGTATCAGACATCAAGGGAGCCTATCACCTTTTCACTCATGCTAGACCAAGGAGATTGTTTGCTGAGTTGGCGAGGGCTGTTATCGAACCTTGTGGTTCCCAGTCAGACGCTCTGCCAACTAAACTAAACTCCTCACTTGACCACACAGATCCATGTGCTACTCATATGCTGAGTTGCCGAGGGCCGTTTTCGTACCTAGATCCTTGTGGTTCCCAGTCAGATACTATACCAACTGAGCTAAGCTGGCCCTTATACAGGATGATAACATTTAATTGTATTAACATAAAAGGATAAAACATGTTTCAGTCCTAAACCACAAAAAAGGGCAAAATGCTGTTCTAAATAATACAATGAAGTGTAAGAAGATAAAGAAGAAATGCACTTAATGATTTTCCTTTCATTAAAAAATTTCAGATAAAAGACCAAAGTTATGAATAGAAACAAAACAAAAATTTACTGTGGCTTTTCTATGAGAAAATAAGTACTAAAAATCAGAAAATAAAATGTAAAAAAAAAAAAATTGTGAAATCTCTACTTTCACAAGGGAACAGACCTAAATAAGGGTCACTCCTCTTCTTCAACAGACAACCAGAATCAGAGTCGGACGCAAAACAGAAGTCCATTATATCCGAACTATCGGATAGTAGCAAGGGCTCCGTTAATACCCCATATCTCAGGATACACCAGATAAGTTATTACAAATTATTATTTGCGCAAACGAACTAAAGTTTGCAACTTTTGTAATTCTGTAATACAGTCTTTTATTCATATTTTCTGTTGTTCGTTATTTCTTTAACTCTCAACCTGTCTGCCACACTCGTGGTTAACTCCATTACAAACCTCGGATTACTGCCGTTAGTGCCTTAATTCTTTATACCTGTTCCTTATGAGATCAGCGTCTTCCTGGTCTCGCTCGCTCATCTCCAAGTACAGGGCTAACGCGTCACCCTCCAAAAATAACGGAATCATTGTAGCGACGCCAGTGATATTCTGTAGCTTAGCAGCCAGCTGAACCTTTTTCAACCATGCAATAACGTCTCCATCCCCACAAAAAGGCTTAAATGTTGCTCAATTGTGCAGAAGCCATCGTTGCCGAAATAGATGGTGAAATCTCTACTCAAAAATTTTTCTGTCTGCTTGCAATCAATTCGCTCACCGTCTGTTCGCAATCACGTCACTCACTGTCTGTTCGCAAACATGTCGCTCACCCCACTGCCAATAAATTCGGTTTATTTATTACTCCACTCCTCTCCCACAAATCACCTCACTTCCGGTCTGTACTCTTATAAAAGAAACTTAACCTTCGGGCGCCATTTCCTTTCCTAGCCCGAGATAAGAGGAGTTTCATTTGTTTTATCTTTATATCACATACATTTTGGTACATTTCTTTTATAAGATAATAGCCAATTAAATAATTATCAAAATTAGTAAAAAAGAAATCTCCAAAAAATTAAATATTTATTATTTTTTACATTTTATTTTTCAAATTTCGGTACATATGTTTTTATAGAAAAGCCACCATGAATTTTTTTTTTGTTGTTTCTGTTCATAACTTCGGTCTTTTATCTCATTATTTATACTGTAATTAGTATAGTATAAGACCGACTGGAAAAAATGTTACGCCCCCAACATTGGGTGGGGGGTCAAAATTAAGTGACCTGAAAAAAATCAGAATGTTTTGAAATAAAATAAATAGCGCATTATAAAGATCATTCATTGATAAATAAACACTGAAAATTTCATTAAAATCCGATTATTCCCTGATTTTTGGTAAATTATTTTCTGCGTGGGGAGGGACTAAAATCATTTTGTCAAAAACGCATTTTAGGCTCATTTTGCCAGTGTTAAGTTTTTTTATAAGCTTATATTTCTATTATTAATAAATATATTTGATGTGACATCAGCAGGAGCTCAGACTCCGCCCACTTCCGCCCAAAGGTTTGTTCCTGCCTTTTTAACCCCTGTAAGAAATTAAATCAGTTCGTAATAAATCATTGTTGAATTTACCTTGTGTGTTAACCTCTGCTGACTTATCCTTATTCTACCCTGTGTGACCAGCTCCTCACTTTATACTTTTACCTATTGTAAATTCTATTGTTATTTCACGCATTATTTTCACTATGCACTCCTCTGCTACTTACTAAACCTCAACAGCCAGTACCTATCTTTTATACCATAAAGAAATGCTTACTTTTCTTGGCTGAGGTGGTTGAAAGTGAACATTTTACGTGACAGACGCGTCTCGTCCCGTTTGTACTTAATGAAAAACTTCCAAAGAACTTAACTGTGTTTTTGTCAGTTTTGCTCTTCCGTATATTATAAGAACCAAACATTACTATTCAACAATAAAATTACAAATTCTCTTAAAAATATCAATATATCATGGATCGGACAAATAATATTAACCTTTATCCAAATTTCATAGTGTTGAAAATGGGGGTGGGGGACATTTCAAAGTGAAAATTAGTGTTAACTAGAGTATATAAATGTGTTCCATAATAAATGATAAAAATAAGAATTATGTCCCTTGTTTTATTGCTCTTAAAAAAAACTTTTCAGTATTTATTGCAAATCAACGACACATTGTCCAGAGATGATCAGTTCTGTTTAAAATATTAGATTTTTTCTCCATCTTCTTTAACGTTGTATGAGAAAGAAAATCTGAAAAAAGAAAAAGAAAAGAAGTAAGTATAACATTCAGGGTATTATCTTTTTTTACAAATTTAAACAACAACAACAACAAAAAAAACTAATTTTCTGGAGAATTTTGTTTTCCACTGAATAAATGAAATATTTCTAATTTCTGACAGTACTTTATGGATATAAAAATAAGTTTTGAAAACTAATTCATTTATTATTAAAATCGAATTCATTTCAACATTTAATTGATATATTATTTTCGCTGGTATCCGTGTTAATCAGTGGGATGACATAAACAAAGCCACCCATCGAAATCTTAGCCAATTAAATTTCCGTCAAATCTTTTTATATTTTTTATATCATAAAAAATAATTTCAGCAAATAGATAAAATATCACATGAAAACACATACTGGAGAGAAGCCATATTCGTGTGAAGTCTGTGGATCAACATTTTCACAGAGTTTTGGTTTGAAATCACACATTCGTACACACACTGGGGAGAAACCATTTAATTGTGAAGTCTGTGGATCAGCGTTTTCTAATAGTACCATCTTAAAAGCTCATATGCGAACACACCCTGGAGAGAAACCATTTTCTTGTGAAGTCTGTGAATCTGCATTTTCTAGGAGTACCTACTTAAAATGTCACATGCGAACGCACACTGGAGAGAAGCCATTTTCTTGTGAAGTCTGTGGATTAGCATTTTCACAGAGTTACAGTTTGAAATTACACATGCGAACACACACTGGAGAGAAACCATTTTCTTGTGAAGTCTGTGGATCTGCATTTTCTAGGAGTACCTCTTTAAAATATCACATGCAAACACACACTGGAGAGATGCCATTTTCTTGTGAAATCTGTGGATCAGCATTTTCAGAGAGCTCTCAATTGAAAAGGCACATGCGAACACACACTGGAGAGAAGCCATTTACTTGTGAAGTCTGTAGATCAGCATTTTTAGAGAGTTACAGTTTGAAATTACACATGCGAACACACACTGGAGAGAAGCCATTTACTTGTGAAGTCTGTGGATCAGCATTTTCAGAGAGTTACAGTTTGAAATTACACATGCGAACACACACTGGAGAGAAGCCATTTACTTGTGAAGTCTGTGGATCAACATTTTCACAGATATCTGAATTGAAAAAGCACATGTGTACACACCCTGGAGAGAAGCCATTTTCTTGTGAAGTCTGTGGATCAGCATTTTCAGAGAGCTCTTATTTGAAAAGGCACATGCGAACACACACTGGAGAGAAACCATTTTCTTGTGAAGTCTGTGGATCAGCGTTTACTAATAGTACCATCTTAAAAGCTCATATGCGAACCCACACTGGAGAGAAACCATTTTCTTGTGAAGTCTGTGGATCTGCATTTTCTAGGAGTACCTATTTAAAATATCACATCCGAACGCACACTGGAGAGAAGCCATTTTCTTGTGAAGTCTGTGGATTAGCATTTTCACAGAGTTACAGTTTGAAATTACACATGCGAACACACACTGGAGAGAAACCATTTTCTTGTGAAGTCTGTGGATCTGCATTTTCTAGGAGTACCTCTTTAAAATATCACATGCAAACACACACTGGAGAGATGCCATTTAATTGTGAAATCTGTGGATCAGCATTTTCAGAGAGCTCTCAATTGAAAAGGCACATGCGAACACACACTGGAGAGAAGCCATTTACTTGTGAAGTCTGTGGATCAGCATTTTTAGAGAGCTCTCAATTGAAAAGGCACATGCGAACACACACTGGAGAGAAGCCATTTTCTTGTGAAGTCTGTGGATCAGCATTTTCAGAGAGTTACAGTTTGAAATTTACACATGCGAACACACACTGGAGAGAAACCATTTTCTTGTGAAGTCTGTGGATCTGCATTTTCTAGGAGTACCTCTTTAAAATATCACATGCAAACACACACTGGAGAGATGCCATTTTCTTGTGAAATCTGTGGATCAGTATTTTCAGAGAGCTCTCAATTGAAAAGGCACATGCGAACACACACTGGAGAGATGCCATTTTCTTGTGAAGTCTGTGGATCAGCATTTTCAGAGAGCTCTTATTTGAAAAGGCACATGCAAACACACACTGGAGAGAAGCCATTTACTTGTGAAGTCTGTAGATCAGCATTTTCACAGAGTTACAGTTTGAAAAGGCATATGCAAACACACACTGGTGAGAATTGGAAAAGCCTACGGTGAGAATTGGAAAAGCTACCGGTGATCTCTCTTAAGGAGATGTCTTGGACTGCCTGTCGGTGGGTGTTAGATGCCCGACTGCACTCTTAGAGGGTACAGACTCCCCCAATGGGCCACCTGTTGGCCGTGGGTGGCAACCTGTGATGCTTAAGATAGAACTTGGGTGGTTTAGCAGTCCATGACTCGCAATACTCACATTTGGCCCTTTCTTGGGCTAGACGGGCGGTAAGAGAGGCACCCTCCGATCAATCAGCTAGTCACTCAAGTCCTAGTACATATATGATTGCTCCAACCATATTACCCTTATGGCAAGCCCAACCCTTTTTATCAATGGGGCTAGAAGGCAGTAGCTGAAGGTCTATATGTCCTGGAAATGACATTAAACTCTATCTGATGGTGAGGTTCCAGTTCTGGGGGTTTGGGAATGTGGAGTACCCCTTCATCACCATTGCTCCCTGGTCCACTCTGACCCGGAGTGGTAGTACTGTTAGGTTCCATCTATGGTTTAAATAGAAAACATGAGTTGATAAAAAATTTGTATTATCCATTAGGAATTGATTTATTCAAAACTTTATCAGCATTATGTTCAGGTTGAGTAATCGTATTGCATAGTGGAAACAATGCCGCGAGAAAAAAATGAAAGTGAGGAGATGGACGCACACACGAGGTGATTCAACAAAGATTATTAGAACGGAACAGTTTATAAAAAGGCGGGAAAAAATGCTGGCGGAAGTAGGTGGAGTTTGAGCTCCTGCTGATGTCACATTAAATATTTTATTAAGAGAAATATGAGCTTAAAAAATATTCAACACATTGAATGACCCACTGCAGTTGATATGCTATAAAACCAAACCAAACCATGACTTGGAATAAAGCAAACATGAATCTCTTTCCATCTCCAAATGATTAAGTACATGTACGCCTGCTTTGACCCAGAGCATCAAAATAAAAGGAAAACCAGTAAGTGTATTTCTTGTTTATCTTCTTACACTTCATTGTATTATTTAGAACAGCATTTTGCCTTTTTTTTGTGGTTTAGGACTGCATCCAGTATAAGGGCCGGATTAGCTCAGTAGGCAGAGCGTCTGACTGGGAATCACAAGGTTCTAGGTAGGAAAACGGCCCTCGGCAATTCAGCGTAGGAGTAGTATAGGGATCTGTCTGGTCAAGTAGGAGCTGATGGTAGGTGTGGTGCTCTAACTCAGATGTCAAACCATGTGCCTGCTTTGTCCCTAAAGTATCAAAATCAAAGGAAAACCAGTAAGTGAGGAGCTGATGGTAGGCGTGGTGCTCCATTCAGATGCCAAAGTGTATTTCTGCTTTATCTGTGATTAATTAATTTTAAAAATTAGGTACGACTTAAATTAAGCACATATTCTCCCCCCCCAAAAAAAAAATATATATATATATATATATGTATGTATGAGGAGTAAAGGTTTCGGTAAATTGACAAAATGTGGTTGAAAATAGAGGAAAGATGCGGATAAACAACACAGCTAAATCCAAATGATATTTAACCTTGGACTGTTAGAATAAATTCAGAAAAGCTTAACAAAAGACAAGTAAAAATATCATTTGAATTTAGTTGTTGTGTTGTTTTATCCGCATCTTTCCTCTATTTTCAACCACACGCACACATTATATATATACATTTTATATGAAATATTTAGATACAGCAATATATCTATTAGTTTTCTTTGTCCAAATATTGTCAGTAAAGATAAATTAGAAGTAGCAATGATAATAATAATTATTATTATTATAATTATTATTATCATAGACTGGTGGTTATCAAGTTTTATTGCAGGTAGCACTTAATAAATCTGACTTATGTAGCAGATGAACTCCATTAAAATATGAATATAGATATAAGACTTATACTGGAAATACATGTTTGCCTATTTTGATCTGTGTGTTCAAGTGAGGAGCTGATGGTAGGCGTGGTGCTCCATCTCAGATGCCAAAAGTGTATTTCTGCTTTATCTTCTTACACTTCATTGTATTCTTTAGAACAGCATTTTGACCTTTTTGTGGTCTAGGACTGAAACAAGTTTTATCATTTATATTAACGACAATTAAATGTTATCATCCTGAATAAGGGCCGTTTAGCTTCAGTAGGCAGAGCATCTGACTGGGAACTACAAGGTTCTAGGTACAAAAAGTAGTACAGGGATCCTTTACCTTCTCTCTCTTTCTGTCTTTCCTCCTTTATCTCTCTCTCTTTCTGTCTTTCTCCTTTACCTTCTCTCTCTTTCAGTCTTTCCACCTTTAACTTCTCTCTCTTTCAGTCTTTCCTCTTTAACTGAGTTGATGGTAAATGTGGTTCTCCACATCAGATGCCAAAACAATCTATTTAGCCTAGCATGATTAAAATTGATAGACTCCCTTGCTGTCTGTCTGATACCAATTTTAGACCATATTCAGTGTTCGATCATCATTTTGATAGCTAACGAATTATAAGGAATGCAGGTGTTAGCTTCGAACTAATACTTATATTTATACTGATAACAATATGGCTGACAACAGATTAATTTATGAGATTTTAATATTAATGAAACCAGTAAGTGTATTCCCACTTTATCTTGTTACACTTTGTGTGTTTCTTTGGAATTGTATTGTGTGCATTTTGTTTGTTTGGACGGAAACATGTTTTATTCCTTTTCTATTATTGGAATTAAATGTTGTTGTCCTTTATAAATTGACTTTGTCTATTCCCTACAGAATATTCAGTGTTAGGTTATCATTTTTGATAGCCTAATGCATTCAAGGAAATTAGGTGTTAGCTTGGGACTAATACACCTGGTATATCTATGAGTAATTCCATGTCAAATCATCCAGAAAAAAGAAAACTCGTCCATGCCTTCAATTTTATCCAGATGTTGACTGTGTTAATATAAAACAATTCCCAAAATTTTAGATGCTGATTCAAAAATTGGCCAATTTGTGTCAATTTTAACTCACAAAATGCAGGAGGTGCACAAAATATTGCAACTTTTTGTAATCTTTTTTTTGTCTGTAAAATCAGTTCTAGTGATTCCATATGCGTAAAAATTGGTTTATAATAGTTTTTTAGCCTAACTGTGGAATCCAAAACTACTATCAAAACAGTCTCATAATTTAAGTTATTAATGACGTCTGATTTTTTTTATAGCAAGATAAATAGGTGGAAAAAATCACAAAGTGGCATTCCATAATATTTTACATATTTAAAACATCATTTGTATGAAAAGGATTGTTTGGTTTTTGCTCAGAACTGAAGCTACGACATCAGTTAAAATTTTGCACTTTTATATTTTGTGTTTCTGTTCATTCATAAATTAAGGTCTATATTGAGAAAAATAACTGGTGTAATAAAAATGATAAGGTTTATGTTGGGGCTGGATATATTTAAAAAACATTTTTTCTTTTGCAATTTCTATGAGACTTCTTTAGAGAGTAGTCAATAATAAGAGTATTTTTATAATGTCTCCAAAAAGCACAAAGACATTTGATAATTACTCATACAAAGAAATGAAATAATCAAAGAACACATTATAATCTACCGTTACACTTTATAACCCACTGAAACATATATATTTTCATTATATTGAATTTTGCTTAAGTGCACACAAGCTCTAATAATTCCTATGGTAACAGCAATTTTTACCTCAACATAGCTTCCACCAACTCCTGTCACTTTCTTCAGCTTAAAAATAAACCTTAAAAAACAAATTTAATAAAGTCATTTGATCATTATAAGCCTTATTCTATTATCTTCTGAAATTAATCTCTGAAAGGCTTTGTCACACCACCCATCTATTACGCTTGCAAAATGTTTTTCATCACTTGCATTAGCTTTTATTCATTTGCATAATTTGTGCATATGATCATAAAGACAACAGATAGTGTTTTCATAACTTTTATTTCAACAACAGTGCAGCCGTGAAAACTGCCATTAAGTTTAAAGACTTGGTGTAAGTCACAAAATATACAAAAAGGAACAATGAATTTACATTTTGATGCAAGGAAATCCTGAACCTAGAACTAAGAAAAAAAGAATAAGAAAGGCGACATAGAGACAGATAGTGAAATGAGTATATACATATACCTATTATAGGTGGAGGCATTGCCATAGAATAGTTGAACAGACAGGTCCAGTCTCATTCTTAATATGGGTTCAGGTTTCAAGTAAGGTGCAGACAGCCCATGCAAGCAACCTAAAATTAGCAGAGATTGATGAGTGGGAATCCCTGAACCTAGAACTAGAAAAAAAGAATAAGAAAGGCGACATAGAGACAGATAGTGAAAATGAGTATATACATATACCCTATGATAGGTGGAGGCTTTAGCATAGAATAGTTGAACAGACAGGTCCAGTCTCATTCTTAATAGAGGATCAATATGGTGTTTTACTTTTTTTTTCCTTTGTGTCACTTCTAGACATAGATTTATACAAGATTTCATTGTCTACTATTACAAATAACTAACAAGGTAAACAATCACAATCTCCAAAATGCATTTACACCTAATTTAGGGTATTTTAAACTATAGAAACTATTTTCCACTAAGGGAAGTCTTAAAATGGTGACAGGTCACTGGTACTAATGGGATAGGGAAGGCATTAGACAAACGTGTTAACCAAAACAGTCCAAAAATGGTAAAAGCTGGCAGCAGCCATGGGCTTTTCAAATTCTCTCTAGTATGCTTTTTCAATTTTTTCAGTATGTGTTTGCATGTGCGATTTCAACATGGGGTGCAACCTGTAATGCCTGAGGAAAGGATTGCAGTTCTGAGGGTCAGCAACTCTCAATTCGGCCATTACTTGGTCAACATGGGTCAATTGATCAACTCATCAAGTCAAGCTATAGACTCTATATGGTTGTCTCGACCATATTTTTCAAATCAATTTCATAGAAAACTCATGACCCTTTACTTAACAAAATAGAATTAAACATTTATGTATGTTTAACTCTTGTAGTGACCTTACAAAAATGACCATCCAAACCAAAATAAAGACTATATAATAGGAACCTTATTAAGGATGAACCATCAAAATTTATAGTCATGTACTAACAGGCGGAGTGTCATGGTGTGTAACAAATGTTTTTTCAAACTGAAACTCTGTGAAAATGCAGATCCACAGACTTCACAAGAAAATGGTTTCTCTCCAGTGTGTGTTCGCATATGCCTTTTCAAACTGTACTCTGTGAAAATGCTGATCCACAAACTTCACAAGAAAATGGCTTCTCTCCAGTGTGTGTACGCATGTGCTTTTTCAATTCAGAACTCTCTGAAAATGCTGATCCACAGACTTCACAAGTAAATGGCTTCTCTCCAGTGTGTGTTGCATGTGCCTTTTCAATTGAGAGTCTCTGAAAATGCTGATCCACAGACTTCACAAGGAAATGGCTTCTCTCCAGTATGTGTTTGCATGTGATATTTTAAGGAGGTACTACTAGAAAATGCTGATCCACAGACTTCACAGAAATGGCTTCCTTCGAGTGTGTATTTGATGTGCTTTTTAAATGAGAACTCTGTGAAAATGCTGATCCACAGACTTCACAAGGAAATGTCTTCTCTCCAGTGTGTGTTTGCATGTGATATTTTAAGAGGTACCCCTAGAAAATGCTGATCCACAGATTTCACAAGAAAATGGTTTCTCTCCAGTGTGTGTTCGCATGTGTAATTTCAAACTGTAACTCTGTGAAAATCCTAATCCACAGACTTCACAAAAAATGGCTTCTCTCCAGTGTGTGTTTGCATATGCTCTTCAATTTAGAACTCTCTGAAAATGCTGATCCACAGACTTCACAAGGAAATGGCATCTCTCCAGTGTGTGTTTGCATGTGCCTTTTCAATGATAATTGTCTGAAAATGCTGATCCACAGACTTCACAAGTAAATGGCTTCTCTCCAGTGTGTGTTCTCATGTGCCTTTTCAATTGAGAGCTCACTGAAAATGCTGATCCACAGACTTCACAAGAAAATGGCATCTCTCCAGTGTGTGTTTGCATGTGATATTTTAAGAGGTACTACTAGAAAATGCTGATCCACAGACTTCACAAGAAAATCGCTTTTCTTCGAGTGTGTTTTGTATGTGCTTTTCAAATGAGAATTCTGTGAAAATGCTGATCCACAGACTTCACAAGAATGTCTTCTCTCCAGTGTGCGTTTGCATGTGATATTTTAAGGAGGTACCCTAGAAAATGCTGATCCACAGACTTCACAAGAAAATGGTTTCTCTCCGGTGTGTGTTCGCATGTGTATTTCAAAACTGTAACTCTGTGAAAATCCTATCCACAGACTTCACAAGCAAATGCTTCTCTCCAGTGTGTGTTTGCATATGCTCTTAATTTATAACTCTGTGAAAATGCTGATCCACAGACTTCACAAGAAAATGGCTTGTCTCCAGTGTGTGTACGCATGTGCTTTTTCAATTCAGACTCTCTGAAAATGCTGATCCACAGTCTTCACAAGTAATGGCTCTCACCAGTGTGCATTTGCATGTGATATTTTAAGGAGGTACTCCTAGAAAATGCCGATCCACAGACTTCACAAGAAAATGGTTTCTCTCCAGTGTGTGTTCGCATATGAGCTTTTAATATGGTACTATTAGAAAACGCTGACCCACAGACTTCACAGTAAATGGTTTCTACCTAGTGTGTGTGTACGAATGTGTGATTTCAAACCAAACTCTGTGAAAATGTTGATCCACAGACTTCACACGAATATGGCTTCTCTCTAGTGTGTGTTCGCATGTGCCTTTTCAATTTAGAAATCTCTGAAAAATGGTGATCCACACTTCACAAGAAAATGGTTTCTCCCATGTGTGTTTGCATGAATGCTTTCAAACTTGAATTCATTGGAAATGTCGATCCACAAATTTACAAGAAAATACTTCCACTTCTGATCGAGTTTCCATATCTGATTTCTATTTCTGATCTATGTTAAAAAAACTCATCAGCCCAAGGTTGAAAAGTTGAGTTTTACAAGAGCCATTTTCCCACTTGTCCTTTGAAATGTCAATTTAAGGAAAATGTTCATTACTGAATTCCAAACTCTGTTGATATGCAAGTGGGTTTAAAAGAAAACATTCATAAATTAAATTTCAAGGAAACGAATTGTCCTGTAAGTTCTAAATATGTAGATCCACACACATCAGATATAGTTGTTCTTTGATAGGTGTTTGAATGTCTTTAACATTTAAAAACTATTCTTCCAAATGCCATTGATATCTGTGAATGAATAAGAAATAACATATTATTTAAAAACCAAAACAAGAACAAGGGATGCAACAATTTTTTGGTATTATGATATTACAATCAGTTCATATTTCAATTAACTGCATAACTGGTACATTAAAAATAAAATGTTATTCAACAATACATTTAATGGAATTTAATATATATATATATATAATATATATATTATATATATATATGATAATTGCATACAGTAATAACCTACTTATGTTGGTGCTGGATAAATTTGAAATAATATAGAAACAATACATTTCCCTTGTATAAATAATATCTGCTAAATTACAAAATATACAAAGCTCAATATCGGCACTGTTAAGATAGAGGATGTCTGTTCAGAGGGCAAAGCATCAGCAACTAAGACAATCCTATTAAGAAAAGCCCTTGTGGGTAGTGGGATCTTTCTGGCCAACAATATATGGCACTGCGAACAGGATTGGAAGGATACCTACCAGAATTTTGAATTTTTACCACCACTGATTGAAAGTTAGCAGAAATGGCTTCAGGGCTTAATGAACAATACCTGCAACTCTTCAGCAGTTAATTTAACTTCAGCGTAAAAAATAACAAACTTTTGAACTGGTAGAGAAATACCAACTGGTCCACATGAAAAAAAACGATAGGCCCGTTATCAAACATGGTTACATCGAAGGTGAATGGGCACTATTCAACGACTCTTGGAGTTGATACAAACAGATGTGCGGCCTACAGACCCAGGTGTGGTTCGTAACGAGTTGAGGACGGCTTGTTCGAGCGAAGTAAGCAGACTACTTTTCAACTAATAGGGCCTGAAGAACTCAACACAGCAATGGAAGAAACAACTCTTATGATATATGGCTGATAGCAGTGAAAGCGTACATAAGAAGTACATAGACACAAATTCACAAACACAAGACAGCATAAAGAGGAGGTTATGGCACAATTTTTAGTGAGACTAAGTCCCAGGCGAGATTCTGGGAGTTCACTATCCAGTGTCCAAACGTGAGTTGCCAACGTTTTATAAACTACTCAGAAGACATGGGAGCTGGTCAACTCATCACTGGGCTCGTGAACAAGGAATATCAGCGCAAAATATTAACCAAAGACAATGCACCTAAACGGGCTAAAGGGACGGAGGAATTGTCCAGCAAATGCTTCAGTGCTGCAACTGTGGGGTTGTCGAGCAACTAGGAAAGGTTTGCCAAAAACCAAAGGCAGTCACTAACACAGAATTTGTGAATAGCTTGACGAAACGTCATTCCAAAATACTCGACAGTGGAGAAAAGGGTAGTCGAGCACCTGAAAGATGAGGACTACCAGCGGTACCACACCTCGCATGGAGTTAGAGAACATTCAATGAAAGCCCCCAGAACCACCTACTACCCTGGAAATCAAAGTATCTTTAATACCAGAATCCCACGCAGAATTTAGGCAGACTCTGCATAGTAGAATTCATCGACAAAGACACCATATCCAGGCGTCGCAGATACTGGTGCTCAAACATGTTCGAGTGGCCCAGAGATACTGGAAGTATTAGGTGGCACTAGTGACATTCTGATACTTACCAGCCATAGGATTCACGGTATTACGAACAACCAACTACGCATTAAAGGCGTAATTTTTATGTGTGCAAGGTTGGAGCTATCTAAACCAGGTAAGTCATGTATGTGTCTGAAAACACCTCAGGATTTTACTCGTCTGAGTCAGCGAAGGCATTGGTCATTGTAGCATACATGCACAATCTAAAACTATAAGCTAACATGGGACAGAATTGTGGCGGCTGTGTCTACGGACGATGAATGTAAAACGTTGGCATCGTACATAGAAGATGGATTCCCACAATCATGCCATGAACTACCGTAAAAGATCTGGCAATTCTGGCCAATAGCAGATCAACTATATTGCCTTGAGGGGGTACCCATAAAAGAGGACAGAATCCTGGTACAAAAGGAGCTCAGAGCAAAGGTACTAGAGAGCACTGCACTCCGTTCACCAAGGTGTGAATGGGATGATGGCCAATGCGAGACAATGGTTATTTTGGCCTGGTTTAGACGCCAGCATCAGACAGATGAGAGCCAGTGCAAGAAATACAACTACATCACCCCATCCAAGCCCAGGGAACCTGATGCCACCTTCAAACCCGGAATTCCTATTCCAAAAAATGGCTACAGACATATCTGATAGGTATCTGATATGAATGAGAAGAGTTATATGGCGTGGACCGTACAGTGCAGGATGATAGCCCTTTATATCAGGGAAGTGTAGCAATATGCGATGCCTTGAGGGGTTGTTTTGTACATACGGGGCACAGAGGAGATGTCATTAAACGGAGGGCCTCCATTCAACTCATGAGAGTACAACTCATTCTTGGAATATCTAGCCGTAAAAATAACCATAAGAATCCTGATGACACGATTGGGCAGCACGAGCAATGATGACACATAGAATACACCCATCAGGACCTTGGCTTGTCTCCAGTGGAAATGCTATATGGAAGAACAATAAGGACCACCTCCCTATACTTCCGAGATGGATCAGATACATAAATGCTGGAGGGAAACGAAGATGAGAGAAAGGGCAATGGCAAGAAAGCATGTTTTGAATCAAAAGCAATACAACACACACAGTCACCCACTCCAGAACTCCAGGTTGGCGAGTTAATAGAATCAGGAGGGCCTATATCCACAAAGATGGACGAAAACAGGGAGAGTTGTTGAAACGATAGGCAACAGGCAGTACGGATGCGGTTGGACAGTAGTGGTAGAGTCACGTTACATAACCGTCGGTTCCTAAGAATAGGGAGTGGCATTAATTTGGTCTGCTAGGAGTTTTAAAACCGAATTAGAAATAATTAAATCTATTATGTAAGGTTAAACTTTGTCTAAATCGATAAGTAGTAACATAATAACCATCATTAAAAAAAGAAAAATATCATTAGATATGCAGTTTATTTTTAATAGATTTAAAAGTATTTGTTAGGTAAATTTCGACGATATCAGCCAGTCAGCCTCGTTTGCGATGTTTTTAAGTGCTTGTTTATAATTTTACTGTAACATTTGCGTTTGCAAAAAAATTTACCAAAATTCAGGTAATTATCCAATTTTAATGAAATTTTCAGTATTGATTTAACAATTAATGAATTTTATAATGCATCAGTTATTTTATTTAAAAACTTTAATTTAGTATTTTTGCTATGAAAAATTGATATAAAATTCATTTAAAATAAGAAAATCCTGATGTTAAGTTTAAAATGTTATATTTTTAGATTCTAAAAATAAATATCTACTTAATGCAAACCTTATTTTAGGCGCCAAAAGTAATAAGTTTTGAAGAAAAACTCGATTGAAAATGTACCCCCTCCCCTTTTTAAGCAGAAAAAACATCGATGTATGAATTTTTTTTCTTTTATAAAATAATAGCCAATTAAATAATTATCGAATGAGTAAAAAGAAATCTCCAAAAAATTATTTATTTATTATTTTTTTTACATTTTATTTTTCGATTTCGGTACTTATTTTCTCTAGAAAAGCCACCGTAATTTTTTTTTGTTTCTATTCATAACTTCGGTCTTTTATCTCTTTATTTATACTGTAATTAGTATCGAAATGACCAACTCGCAAAACATTTTACGCCCCAACATAAGGGGGGTCAAAATTAAGTGACCTGAAAAAATGAGAAAGTTTTGAAATAAAATAAATAATGCATTATAAAGATCATTCATTGATACATAAACATGAAAATTTCATTAAAATCCGATATTTTTCTGATTTTTAGTAAATTATTTCTGTAGGGGGGCTAAAGTCATTTTGTCAAAAACGAATTTTAGGCTCCGTTTGCCAGTCCCTATTATGTTACTACTTATCGATTTAGACAAAGTTTGACCTCAAATAATAGATTTAATTATTTTCTAATTCGCTTTAAAATTCCTAGCAGAAGACAAAAAATGCTAATGGCCAAGCTACTACTTATCGATTTAGACAAAGTTTAACCTTAAATAATAGATTTAATTATTCTTAATTCGCTTTTAAAACTCGTAGTATCCGATTTTTTTTTTACTACTCCCTACATCCCACTGATTAACACGGATACCAGCGAAAATAATATATCAATTAAATGTTGAAATGGATTAGATTTTAATAATAAATGAATTAGTTATCAAAAATTATTTTTATATCCATAAAGTAGTCAGAAATAGAAATATTTCATTTATTCAGTGGAAAACAAAATTCTCCAGAAAATTAAGTTTTTGTAGTTGTTGTTGTTTAAATTTGTAAAAAAAGATAATACCCTGAATGTTATACTTACTTCTTTTCTTTTTCTTTTGTCTGATTTTCTTTCTCATACAACGTTAAAGAAGATGGAGAAAAAATCTAATATTTTAAACAGAACCAATCTTCTCTGGAAAATGTGTCGTTGATTTGCAATAAATACAGAAAAGTTTTTTTAAGAGCTATAAAACAAGGGACATAATTCTAATTTTTACCACATTTATTATGGAACACATTTATTTACTCTAGTTACCACTAATTTTCACTTTGAAATTTAACCCCCCCCCCATTTTTAACACTATGAAACTTGCATAAAGGTTAATATTATTTGTCCGATCCATGATATATTTAAAAGAGAACTTGTAATTTTATTGTTGAAAGTAATGTTTGGTTCTTATTATATACGGAAGAGCAAAACTGACAAAAACACAGTTGAGTTCTTTAGAAGTTTTTCATTAAGTACAAACGGACGAGACGCGTCTATCACGTAAAATATTCACTTTCAAACACCTCAGCCAAGAAAAGTAAATATTTCTTTATGTTATAAAAGAAATATTTCTTTAGGTTATAAAAGATGGCAAAATGAGCCTAAAATGCGTTTTTGACAAAATGATTTTAGCCCCGCCCCCGAAAATAATTTACCAAAATCACTGAATAATCCAATTTTAATGAATTTTCACTGTTTATTTATCAATGAATGATCTTTATAATGATTATGTATTTTATTTCAAGACGTTGTGATTTTTTTAGGTCACTAAATATTGTTGCTTGTCCTTTATAAATTGACTTTTTCTATTCCCTAGAGAATATTCAGTGTTAGGTTATCATTTTTGATAGCCTAATGCATTCTAAGGAAATTAGGTGTTAGCTTGGGACTAATACACCTGGTATATCTATGAGTAATTCCATGTCAAATCATCCAGAAAAAAGAAAACTGTTGCCCGTATTTTAAACATCATTTGTACGAAAAGAATTGTTTGGTTTTTGCTCAGAACTGAAGCTACGACATCAGTTAAATTTTGCACTTTTATATTTTGTGTTTCTGTTCATTCATAAATTAGGTCTATATGGAGAAAAATAACTGAGTGTAATAAAAATGATAAGGTTTATGTTGGGGCTGGATATATTTAAAAAACATTTTTTTCTTTGCAGTTTCTATGTCTCCAAAAAGCACAAGACATATTGATAAATAATCATACAAAGAAATGAAATAATCAAAGAACACATTATAATCTACCATTACACTTTATAACCCACTGAAACTATATATCTTTATTTGTTAAATTTTGCTTGAGTGCTCACAAGCTCTAATAATTCCTATGGTAATAGCATTTTTTACCTCAACATAGCTTCCACCAACTCCTGTCACCTTCTCAGCTTAAAATACAACCTTAAAAACAAATTTTAAATAATTCTTTTGATCATTACTAGCTTTAATCTATTATTTTCTAAAATTAATCTCTAGTAGGCTTTGTTGCATCCACCCAACTACTAAACTTACAAATGGTNTTTCCATTGTAGGAACCCTGTTGTTTGGGGAGTGTGTGGTTGAGGAGTTGATCCGAGGAATGGGTCCCCACAATTTATATGTATAAGGACTACGAAAATGTAGTTTCCATAGGTAACAAAAGAACAAGACAAAATTGATAAAGAAACAAACTTTATATACATAAATACAATTAATATAGTTTCATTGTTCTTTCAGTGGTGTTGCAGTCTGATTGTGTCCGTGCATAGTTGTGTGTGACAACTGTGACATGGTGTTTATATTAGTGTGATTACTTGTGTCAACATGATCGTAGTTTTGTCTGTGATTGGAACTTGTGATTGAAAGTTGAATTTTTTTGTTTGTTGAGAGAGAGAGAGAGAGAGAGAGAGAAATAGGAGACGAAAAAATAGACGGACCTGTTGAGTCGTATTTGATGTTTTCGGACGTTCCCACTGTCGAGTTAGGAGCATCCGCTCCAACTCTGTCGAGTCAGGAAGAACGAAAGCTCCTCACTGTCCATGTCTCCCTCGTCTTTCAGCTAAAAGGTTTTTTTTATAATTCTCTTTTTGTCATTGTCTATTGTGATCATTAAGCTAAAGTATTCATCAAATATCAGGTGATTTGCAATGATGCAATATCAAATGATTTTGGTATCTGTGGAATTCTGGTGGCATAAATTATCGGATGAATTTAAACCAGTTTCTAATGTTTTCAAAATATTTATAAACTAATATTCATTTGATTCTCTTTTGTTTACTTAATTCTAAACTCATGACATACCATTGTAAAACTAGTTATCTAAGAAAACTTAATTATTTTAATTTGGTCAATTCCACATGCCGTAAAAATATAGGGGCCAATCCCTATACCATTGCTTGCATTAGCTTTTATTCATTTGCATAATTTGTACATATGATCATAAAGACAACAGATAGTGTTTTCATAAGTTTTATTTCCACACAGAGCAGCTGTGAAAACTGCCATTAAGTTTAAAGACTTGGTGTAAGTCACAAAATATACAAAAAGGAACAATGAATTTACATTTTCGATGCAATTAGACAAAACAAATTCACATAAAAAAGGGGTTATTATAAAGTCAACAGGAAAAGGTTACGCCTCATAATTACCAAAAATTTAAAACATAAAACATTTAAGCTTATCTATAAATTACAAAGTAAAAGAATATAAAAAAGGGGGTTTTGGGTTACTTAACTTATTTGCCTTCAAAGGCACAAATTGTGTGTGAAACTAGGGTAAGTAAATAATTTACTATATTTAAATATAATAAAGATTATTCATAATTTAACAAGAAAATAATAATTGCTTAAACTATACACAACAAATACAATTTTAAGATGAATGGAAAACAGTTTACTTTGTTAGCACCTTATCAGGATCAGATTCAAGTGACTATTTCTTAGTACCTCTGCTAAGAATGTGGTGAAAAATGACCACCCAAAAATCCAGTATTTTACAGTGAGTGAAGAGAAATTTGTGAATGATACCTACAGTCATCAGGTTTGGAAAGAAAGCTTCTTTGCTTGTTCTGAATTAATTTGATGAGAAGGAGAAAGAGAGAAAAGTTCTGAATTAAATGTGAGAGAGAGGGGAGAGACAGTAAAGTCTGGAATTAAATGAGATGGATAGAGAGAAGGTCTGTGTGTGTGTGAGAGAGTGAGGGGGAGTAATCTGAAATTAAATGAGTGGGTAAAATTTGGAATTAAATGAGAGTGGGAGAAAGAGAGAGAGGGGGGGGATAAATTCAAGAATCAAATTAGGGGCTAAAGATGTGAATTAAATGAAAGAGAGAGAGAGAGAGAAGAGAGAGAGAGAAAGAGAGAGAGAGAGTGGAGAATTTGTCTGGAATAAATGAGTGACAGACACAACTGGGACCTAGACCTGACTAAGGCATTAACGGCTGTGAGGTTCTCAATGTGTGAGACAACAAAATCCTCCCCCTACTACATGCTGTTTGGGCATGATGTGGTCCTACTGCTAGAAATTTGTTGACACCGTGTAGAAAATACCTGGGTGAGGACCACAACTGACTCATCATTAAACAGCAGAATAAAACCTTTGTCAAGGATTGGCATAGAATAAGGTGAGAACAGAAAAAGAGGAACGAGGCCATCAATAATAACTGCCAAAAAATAGAATTAAGTGTAAGAGACCCAGAATATTACTGAGCTCATGTTAGGCAGGGCAAACTAGATCACAGATGGAGGCCCTGCCATAGAATAGTTGAACAGACAGGTCCAGTCTCATTCTTAATATGGGATCAGGTTTAAAGTAAGGTGCAGACAGCCCATGTAAGCGACCTAAAATTAGCAGAGATTGATGAGTGGGAAATCCCTGAACCTAGTAAAAAAAAAAGGAGAAAGGCGACATAGAAAATGAGTATATACATATACCCTATGATAGGTGGAGGCTTTGCCATAGAATAGTTGAACAGACAGGTCCAGTCTCATTCTTAATATGGGTTCAGGTTTCAAGTAAGGTGCAGACAGCCCATGCAAGCAACCTAAAATTAGCAGAGATTGATGTGTGGGAAATCCCTGAACGTAGTACCAAGGAAAAAAGAATAAGAAAGGCGACATAGAGACAGATAGTGAAAATGAGTATATACATATACCCTATGATAGGTGGAGGCTTTGCCATAGAATAGTGAAACAGACAGGTCCAGTCTCATTCTTAATATAGGATCAATAGGGTGATTTACTTTTTTGTTTTTTTTGCGTCCACTTCTAGACATAGATTTATACAAGATTTCATTGTCTACTATTACAAATAACTACACAAGGCAAACAATCAACAATCTCCAAAAATGCATTTACACCTAATTTAGGGGATTTTAAACTATAGAAACTATATTCCCTAAATGAAATATTAAAATGGTGACATGGTCACTGGTTACTAATTGAATAGAAGAATGCGTTAGACAAATGTGTTAACCAAAACAGTCCAAAAATGGTAAAAGCTGGCAGCAGCCATGGGCTTTTCAAATTCTCTCTAGTATGCTTTTTCAATTTTTTAAGTATGTGTTTGCATGTGCGATTTCAACCATTAGATGCAACCTGTAATGCCTGAGGAAAGAATTGCAGTTCTGAGGGTCAGCAACTCTCCATTACTTGGTCAACTTGGGTCAATCGATCGACTCATTAAGTCAAGCTATAGACTCTATATGGTTGTCGCGACCATATTTTTCAAATCAATTTAATAGAGAACTCATGACCCGTTACTTAATAAAATAAAATTAAACATTTGAGCATCTTTAACTATTGTAGTGAATATTACACAAGTGACCTGAACAGTATGCTTACCACTATCTATAAGAGACATCTTGAAGTGACTATTACAAAAATGACCAGTCCAAACCAAAATAAAAGACTACATAATAGGAACCTTAATAAGGATGAAGCATCAAAATTTATAGTCATGTAATAACAGGCGGAGTATCATGGTGTGTAAGTAAATGTCTTTTCAAACTGAAATTCTGTGAAAATGCAGATCCACAGACTTCACAAGTAAATGGCTTCTCTCCAGTGTGTGTTTGCATATGCCTTTTCAAATGAAAATGCAGATCCACAGACTTCACAAGTAAATGGCTTCTCTCCAGTGTGTTTGCATGTGCCTTTTCAAATAAGAGCTCTCTGAAAATGCTGATCCACAGACTTAAATGGCTTCTCTCCAGGGTGTGTACACATGTGCTTTTTCAATTCAGAAATCTGTGAAAATGCTGATCCACAGACTTCACAACTAAATGGCTTCTCTCCAGTGTGTGTTTGCATGTGCCTTTTCAATGTAGAACTCTGTGAAAATGCTGATCCACAGACTTCACAAGAAAATGGCTTCTCCCCAGTGTGTGTTTGCATGTGCCTTTTCAAATGAGAACTGTATGAAAATGCTGATCCACAGACTTCACAAGAAAATGGTTTCTCTCCAGTGTGTGTTTGCATGTGTGTTTTCAAATGAGAACTGTCTGAAAATGCTGATCCACAGACTTCACAAGTAAATGGCTTCTCTCCAGTGTGTGTTCGCATGTGCCTTTTCAATTGAGAGCTCCCTGAAAATGCTGATCCACAGACTTCACAAGGAAATGGCTTCTCTCCAGTGTGTGTTCGCATGTGCCTTTTCAATTGAGAGCTCCCTGAAAATACTGATCCACAGATTTCACAAGGAAATGGCATCTCTCCAGTGTGTGTTCGCATGTGCCTTTTCAATTGAGAGCTCTCTGAAAATGCTGATCCACCGATTTCACAAGGAAATGGCTTCTCTCCAGTGTGCGTTTGCATGTGATATTTTAAGGAGGTGCTACTAGAAAATGCTGATCCACAGACTTCACAAGTAAATGGTTTCTCTCCAGTGTGTGTTCGCATGTGTAATTTCAAACTGTAACTCTCTGAAAATGCTGATCCACAGACTTTACAAGTAAATGGCTTCTCTCCAGTGTGTGTTCGCATGTGCCTTTTCAATTGAGAGCTCTGTGAAAATGCTGATCCACAGATTTCACAAGAAAATGGCATCTCTCCAGTGTGTGTTCGCATGTGTAATTTTAAAGAGGTACTCCTAGAAAATGCAGATCCACAGACTTCACAAGAAAATGGCTTCTCTCCAGTGTGTGTTCGCATGTGTAATTTTAAAGAGGTACTCCTAGAAAATGCAGATCCACAGACTTCACAAGAAAATGGCTTCTCTCCAGTGTGCGTTCGCATGTGATATTTTAAGAGGTACTCCTAGAAAATGCAGATCCACAGACTTCACAAGAAAATGGTTTCTCTCCAGTGTGTGTTCGCATATGAGCTTTTAAGATGGTACTATTAGAAAACGCTGATCCACAGACTTCACAATTAAATGGTTTCTCCCCAGTGTGTGTACGAATGTGTGATTTCAAACCAAAACTCTGGGAAAATGTTGATCCACAGACTTCACACGAATATGGCTTCTCTCCAGTATGTGTTTTCATGTGATATTTTAAGTAGGAACTCCTGATAAATGCAGATCCACAGACTTCACAAGAAAATGGTTTCTCTCCAGTGTGTGTTCGCATGTGTGTTTTTAATCTGTAACTTTGTGAAAAAGTTGCTCCGCAGACTTCACAAGAAAATTTTTCTCTCCAGTGTGTGTTTCATGTGTGTTTTTAAGCTGGAATTCATAGAAAATGCTGATCCACAGACTTCACAAGAAAATGGCTTCTCCCCAGTGTGAGTACGCATGTGCCTTTTCAAATTTAGAACTCTCTGAAAATGCTGATCCACAGACTTCACAAGAAAATGGTTTCTCTCCAGTGTGTGTTTGCACGTGTATTTTCAAACTGTAACTCCGTGAAAATGCTGCTCCGCAGACTTCACAAAAAAATGGTTTCTTTCCAGTGTGTGTTTTCGTGTGTGTTTTTAAGCTGGAATTCCTAGAAAATGCTGATCCACAGACTTCAGAAGTAAATGGCTTCTCTGCAGTGTGTGTTTGCATGTGCCTTTTCAATTTAGAACTTTCTGAAAAGCTGATCCACAGACTTCACAAGAAAATAGTTTCACTCCAGTGTGTGTTTGCATGTGTGCTTTCAAACCTGAACTCACTGGAAATGGATCCACAAATTATACAAGAAAATACTTCCACTTCTGATCGAGTTTCCATATCTGTTTTCTATTTCTAATCTCTGTTATAAATGCTCATCAGCCCAAGGTTGAAAAGTTGAGTTTTACAAGAGCCTATTTTCCCACTTGTCTTTGAAATGTCAATTTAAGGAAAATGTTCATATACTGAATTCCAAACTCTGTTGATATGCAAGTGGGTTTCAGAGAAAACATTCATAAATTAAATTTCAAGGAAACGAATTGTCCTGTAAGTTCTAAATATGTAGATCCACACACATCAGAAGAATATAGTTGTTCTTTGATAGGTGTTTGAATGTCTTTAAACATTTAAAAACTATTCTTCCCCAATGCCATTGATATCTGTGAATGAATAAGAAATAACATATTATTTAAAAACCAAAACAAGAAACAAGGGATTCAACAATTTTTTGGTATTATGATATTACAATCAGTTCATATTTCAATTAACTGCATAACTGGTACATTAAAAATAAAAATGTTATTCAACAATACATTTAATGGAATTTAATATATATATATATATATATATATATATATATATATTATGATAATGGTATACAGTAATAACCTACTTATGTTGGTGTCTGGATAAATTTGAAATAATATAGAAACAATACATTTCCCTTGTATAAATAATATCATCTGCTAAATTATGACAATATACAAAGCTCAATATCGGCACTGTTAAGATAGAGGATGTCTGTTCAGAGGGACACGATGCAAAGCACCAGCAACTCAGACAATCCTATTAAAAGAAAAGCCCTCGTGGGTAGTGGGATCTTTCTGGCCCACAATATATGGCACTGCGAACAGGATTGGAAGGATACCTACCAGAAATTTGAATTTTTACGCACCACTGATTGAAAGTTAGCAGAAATGGCTTCAGGACAAAGCAGTAATGAACAATACCTGCAACTCGTTTAGCAGTTAATTTAACTTCAGCATAAAAAATAACAAACTTTTGAACTAGTAGAGAAATACCAAACCGGTCCCACATGAAAAAAACGATAGGCCCGTTATCGAACACGGTTACACCGAAGGTGAATGGGCACTATTCAACGACTCTTGGAGTTGATACAAACAGATGTGCGGCCTAACAGACCCAGTTGACGTTCGTAACGAGTTGAGGGCTTGTTCGAGCGAAGTAAGCAGACTACTTTTCAACCTAATAGGGCCTGAAGAACTCAACACAGCAATGGAAGAACAACTCTTATGATATATATGGCTGATAGCAGTGAAAGCTGTACATAAAGAAGTACATAGACACAAATTCCACAACACGAGACAGCATAAAGAGGAGGTTCTGGCACAATTTTTAGTGAGACTATGGTCCCAGGCGAGATTCTGGGAGTTCACTATCCAGTGTCCAAACGTGAGTTGCCAACGTTTTATAAACTACTCAGAAGACATGGTAGCTGGTCAACTCATCACTGGGCTCATGAACAAGGAATTTCAGAGCAAAATATTAACCAAAGTGAATACTCTTACGACGGTGGAGCAGAAGTTCCACAGGTTGGCCAGTTTAGAAACACGTGACTCCTCATTTGCAAAGCAGCCTGGATCCACTGTCGACATTTGGCTCATTGAGATCAGAGCGAGAGCGGTTTCAGGGTGAGGATACACCAAAAAACCATGTAACAAGTCGTGCAATGGGTGTGGAAAGACAATGCACCTAAACGGGCTGAAGGGACGGAGGACCTGTCCAGCAAGAATGCTTCAGTGCTGCAACTGTGGGATTAAGTCACTAACACAGAATTTGTGAATAGCTTGACGAAACGTCATTCCAAAATACTCGCCAGTGGAGAAAAGGGTAGTCGAGCACCTGAGAGATGAGGACTACCAGCGGTACCACACCTCGCATGGAGTTGGAGAACATTCAAAAGAAGCCCCCAGAACCACCTACTACCCTGGAAATCAAAGTATCTTTAATACCAGAATCCCACGCAGAATTTAGGCAGACTCTGCATAGTAGAATTCATCGACAAAGACACCATATCCAGGCCGTAGCAGATACTGGTGCTCAAACATGTTCGAGTGGCCCAGAGATACTGGAAGTATTAGGTGGCACTAGTGACATTCTGATACTTACCAGCCATAGGATTCACGGTATTACGAACAACCAACTACGCATTAAAGGCGTAATTTTTATGTGGATCAAGGTTGGAGCTATCTAAACCAGGTAAGTCATGTATGTGTCTGAAAACACCTCAGGATTTTACTCGTCTGAGTCAGTGAAGGCATTGGTCATTGTAGCATACATGCACAATCTAAAACTATAAGCTATAACATGGGACAGAATTGTGGCAGCTGTGTCTACCGACGATGAATGTCAAACGTTGGCATCGTACATAGAAGATGGATTCCCACAATCATGCCATGAACTACCGTAAAAAATCTGGCAATTCTGGCCAATAGCAGATCAACTATATTGCCTTGAGGGGTACCCATAAAAGAGGACAGAATCCTGGTACCAAAGGAGCTCAGAGCAGAGGTACTAGAAGCACTGCACTCTGCTCACCATGGCGTGACTGGGATGATGGCCAATGCGAGACAATGGTTATTTTGGCCGGTTTAGACGCCAGCATCAGACAGATGAGAGCTCAGTGGAAGAAATACAACTACATTGCCCCATCCAAGCCCAGGGAACCACTGATGCCACCTTCAAACCCGGAATTCCTATTCCAAAAAATGGCTACAGACGTATCTGATAGGTATCTGATATGAATGAGAAGAGTTACATGGCGTGCACCGGAGGAGATGTCATCAAACGGAGGGCCTCCATTCAACTCATGAGAGTACAACTCATTCTTGGAATATCTAGCCGTAAAAATAACCATAAGAATACTGATGGACTGCATTGATGGTTATGGTCACCTATGACACGATTGGGCAGCACGAGCAATGAAGACACATAGGAATACACCCCATCAGGACCTTGGCTTGTCTCCAGTGGAAATGCTATATGGAAGAACAATAACGGACCACCTCCCTATACTTCGCGAGATGGATCAGATACATAAATGCTGGAGGGAAACGAAGATGAGAGAAAGGGCAATGGCAAGAAAGCATGTTTTGAATCAAAAGCAATACAACACACAGTCACCCACTCCAAGAACTCCAGGTTGGCGAGTTAATAGAATCAGGAGGCCCATATCCACAAAGATGGACGAAAACAGGGAGAGTTGTTGAAACGATAGGCAACAGGCAGTGCCGGATGCGGTTGGACAGTAGTGGTAGAGTCACGTTACATAACCGTCGGTTCCTAAGAATAGGGAATGGCATTAATTTCGTCTGCTAGGAGTTTTAAAACCGAATTAGAAATAATTAAATCTATTATGTAAGGTTAAACTTTGTCTAAATCGATAAGTAGTAACATAATAACCATCATTAAAAAAGAAAAATATCATTAGATATGCAGTTTATTTTTAATAGATTTAAAAGTATTTGTTACGGTAAATTTCGACGATATCAGCCAGTCAGCCTCGTTTGCGATGTTTTTAAGTGCTTGTTTATAATTTTACTGTAACATTCGCGTTTGCAAAAAAAATTTACCAAAAATCAGGTAATTATCCAATTTTAATGAAATTTTCAGTATTGATTTAACAATTAATGAATTTTATAATGCATCAGTTATTTTATTTGAAAACTTTAATTTAGTATTTTTGCTATGAAAAATTGATATATAAAATTCATTTAAAATAAGAAAATCTTGATGTTAAGTTTAAAATGTTATATTTTTAGATTCTAAA
Organism: Doryteuthis pealeii; assembly: GCA_023376005.1. Lineage (NCBI taxonomy): Eukaryota > Metazoa > Mollusca > Cephalopoda > Myopsida > Loliginidae > Doryteuthis > Doryteuthis pealeii. The sequence continues at coordinate 906,703 of CM042171.1, read as the reverse complement.
AATAAATATCTACTTAATGCAAACCTTATTTTAGGCGCCAAAAGTAATAAGTTTTGAAGAAAAACTCGATTGAAAATGTACCCCCTCCCCTTTTTAAGCAGAAAAAACATCGATGTATAATTTTTTTCTTTTATAAAATAATAGCCAATTAAATAATTATCGAAATGAGTAAAAAAGAAATCTCCAAAAAATTATTTATTTATTATTTTTTTTTATTTTTCGATTTTCGGTACTTATTTTCTCATAGAAAAGCCACCGTAAATTTTTTTTTGTTTCTATTCATAACTTCGGTCTTTTATCTCTTATTTATACTGTAATTAGTATCGAAAATGACCAACTCGCAAAACATTTTACGCCCCCAACATAAGGGGGGTCAAAATTAAGTGACCTGAAAAAAATGAGAAAGTTTTGAAATAAAATAAATAATGCATTATAAAGATCATTCATTGATACATAAACACTGAAAATTTCATTAAAATTGGATAATTGTCTGATTTTTGGTAAATTATTTTCTGTAGGAGGGGCTAAAGTCATTTTGTCAAAAACGCATTTTAGGCTCATTTTACCAGTGAAAAGGTTTAATGTACATTGTACAGAGATAACAAAGGGAGGTAATTTTTTTTAAATCAGGGAATTGTCTGATTTTTATGAAATGACTTAATTTTATAATAAATAGCTTATTTTATTATAAATCCGATAATTTTCTGATTTTTAGTAAATTATTTTCTGTAGGGGGGCTAAAGTCATGTTGTCAAAAACGAATTTTAGGCTCCGTTTGCCAGTCCCTATTATGTTACTACTTATCGATTTAGACAAAGTTTGACCTTAAATAATAGATTTAATTATTTTCTAATTCGCTTTTAAAATTCCTAGCAGCCGATAAAAATGCTAATGGCTATGCTACTACTTATCGATTTAGACAAAGTTTAACCTTAATAATAGATTTAATTATTCTTAATTCGCTTTTAAAACTCGTAGTATCCGATTTTTTTTGCTACTCCCTACATCCCACTGATTAACACGGACACCAGCGAAAATAATATATCAATTAAATGTTGAAATGGATTAGATTTTAATAATAAATGAATTAGTTATCAAAAATTATTTTTATATCCATAAAGTAGTCAGAAATGAGAAATATTTCATTTATTCAGTGGAAAACAAAATTCTCCAGAAAATTAAGTTTTTTCTTTTGTTGTAGTTGTTGTTTAAATTTGTAAAAAAAAGATAATACCCTGAATGTTATACTTACTTCTTTTCTTTTTCTTTTGTCTGATTTTCTTTCTCATACAACGTTAAAGAAGATGGAGAAAAAATCTAATATTATAAACAGAACCAATCTTCTCTGGAAAATGTGTCGTTGATTTGCAATAAATACAGAAAAGTTTTTTTAAGAGCTATAAAACAAGGGACATAATTCTAATTTTTACCACATTTATTATGGAACATTTATTTACTCTAGTTACCACTAATTTTCACTTTGAAATTTAACCCCCCCCCCACCATTTTTAACACTATGAAACTTGCATAAAGGTTAATATTATTTGTCCGATCCATGATATATTTAAAAGAGAACTTGTAATTTTATTGTTGAATAGTAATGTTTGGTTCTTATTATATACGGAAGAGCAAACTGACAAAAACACAGTTGAGTTCTTTAGAAGTTTTTCATTAAGTACAAACGAGACGAGACGCGTCTGTCACGTAAAATATTCACTTTCAAACACCTCAGCCAAGAAAAGTAAATATTTCTTTATGTTATAAAAGATAGTATGGCAAAATGAGCCTAAAATGCGTTTTTGACAAAATGATTTTAGCCCCGCCCCCCGAAAATAATTTACCAAAAATCACTGAATAATCCAATTTTAATGAAATTTTCACTGTTTATTTATCAATGAATGATCTTTATAATGCATTATGTATTTTATTTCAAAACGTTGTGATTTTTTTAGGTCACTAAATATTGACGCCCCTCCCTATATTGGGCGTGTAACATTTTTTCGAGTTAGTATATTGTATAAATAATGAGATAAAAGACCGAAGTTATGAACAAAAACAAAAACAAAAATATGGTGGCTTTTCTATGAAAACATATGTACCGAAATTTGAAAAATAAAATGTAAAAAAATAATAAATATTTAATTTTTTAGAGATTTCTTTTTTTACTCATTACGATAATTATTTAATTGGCTATTATCTTATAAAAGAAATCTCACAAAATTTATTTATTCATTTATTTTTTTTACATTTCATTTTCTGGTTTTCAGTACTTATTTTCTCATAGAAAAGCCACTGTAAATTTTTGTTTTCTTTCTATTCATAACTTCGGTCTTTTATCTGAAATTTTTTAATGAAAGGAAAATCATTAAGTGTATTTCTTCTTTATCTTCTTACACTTCATTGTATTCTTTAGAACAGCATTTTGCCCTTTTTTGTAGTTTAGGACTGAAACATGTTTTATCCTTTTATGTTAATACAATTAAATGTTATTATCCTGTAAAAGGGCCAGTTTAGCAAAGTAGACAGAGTATCTGACTGGGAACCACAAGGTTCTAGGTACGAAAACAGCCCTCGACAACTCAGCATATGAGTAGCTCAGGGATCTGTGTGGTCAAGTGAGGAGTTGATGGTAAATGTAGTGCTCCACATCAGATGCCAAAACAATTTCTTTAGTCTAGCATGAATAAAAATTGATAGACTCCCTTGATGTCTGTCTGATACCAATTTTAGACCATATTCAGTGTTCGATCATCATTTCGATAGCCTAACGAATTATAAGGAATGCAGGTGTTAGCTTCGAACTAATACTTATTTTTATACTGATAACAATATGGCTGACACAGATTAATTTATGAGATTTTAATATTAATGAAAACCAGTAAGTGTATTCCCACTTTATCTTGTTACACTTTGTGTGTTCTTTGGAATTGTATTGTGCGCATTTTGTTTGTTTTGGACGGAAACATGTTTTATCCTTTTCTATTATTGGAATTAAATGTTGTTGTCCTTTATAAATTGACTTTGTCTATTCCCTAGAGAATATTCAGTGTTAGGTTATCATTTTTGATAGCCTAATGCATTCTAAGAAATTAGGTGTTAGCTTGGGACTAATACACCTGGTATATCTATGAGTAATTCCATGTCAAATCATCCAGAAAAAAGAAAACTGTTGCCCGTATTTTAAACATCATTTGTACGAAAAGAATTGTTTGGTTTTTGCTCAGAACTGAAGCTACGACATCAGTTAAAATGTTGCACTTTTATATTTTGTGTTTCGGTTCATTCATAAATTAAGGTCTATATGGAGAAAAATAACTGAGTGTAATAAAAATGATAAGGTTTATCAGGGTTCCCACTCATTTTAGGAAACCATTTTCCAGGACATTTCCAGGACATTTCCAGGACATTTCCAGGACATTTTAAAGATTTTCCAGGACAGCACTTATTCGCGGCAATTTTATAATTTACTATTATGTCTAATATTGACACATTAAGCCAGTTTTATTCTTACTTTTCTATGATGCCGGGTTAATGAAGTATCTTGAGTTCATTATACATGATGACTACATTTATCCATTAATTATAGAGGGTGTCCATAAAGTCAGTGTGCACTTTAAAGTTATAAATTCATTAAAGTGCAAATAGATTTTATGGACAAAATGTACTATAAAATTGTCAGGCCTCCTGTTTTTGCTTAGCTATGATCACCATTGCTGTTTTTAAATTGGCAAATCAATTTAGATATTTTACCCCTCTCCCTCCATGTTTAAAAATAATTTTTTTTTATTGAATTTGTACAAATTTCAAATATTTACTGTACTGTGTTTCTCACTTTTTATCGACAAATATATGGAGATATTTCCCAATGCCCCTTCACTTTATATCTATACTATATTTTACATACTATTATATATTAAAGTTATATTTCAAAGTTAAAATATTAGATAGTGAAGCACATTGGAAAAGAAAACATCTCAAAGAAGCATATGTTTGACTGTAGTGACCTAGTATAGAGATGAACACAATATGGGAACCAATTATTAAAAAGACTAAATCAAATTGTTTTAAAGTTAATTACTTTGAAAATAAAAATATTGAAAAAGACTGATGGCAAATTTTATGCCTTAAGTTGCACAGGAAACGCCAATAAACTTTTTCTAAATGATCATGATTCTTCTTGTGACACATGTCAGAATGATAGGCATGCAAAAACAATGGTCATTGTTTTTGAATGAGATCTTTGAAGGTTCTTCAATGCCTGTTTGATCAACTGTCAAACTGTTAAAAATAATTTCCCAGGTTGGATCATTACTATACTTGGATACAAAGGGAACACCTGAGGAAGGCTGGAGGATATAACAGCTGAAACATTATATGTATATACATACAATAAAGATGAGGACAACAATCCGAAAAATCAAAATTATTCCTATCAAACCTCATCTCAAAAATATAGTTCATGTTTATTTATGTTGTCATATTAGGCAGATGGGGGAGGGGATTGTGTTTTGTACAAATTCATAAAAACAAAATGTTTTAAACAGAACGGGTTGTTTGATCTTGTTTGGTTTCACAGCATATCAACCTCAGTGGATCATTTGATGCTGACAAACCTTTGAAATAAAGTAATTCTTAATGGATAATCAAATTTTTTTATATATACATTTTTCTATTCAACCTTTAAATGGGACCATAATAGGTACTACCACTCCGGTAAAGAGTGGACCAGGAAGCAATGGTGATGAAGGGTGCTCCACATTCCCCAGACCTCCAGAACTGGAACCTCACCATCAGATGGGACCTTCAGCCACCACCACCTAGCACATATTATAAGAAGGGTTGATCATGGATTGATCGGAGGGGCTCTCTCCGACCGCCCATCTAAACTAAGTAATGGTCTAAGCTAGGTATACCCAATTTGTTAAAAGTCCATGTTTTTACAATACAAATATACTTCCCCCCCCATTTCCAAAAAATAAGGATGCTACTCAGGTAGAAAATAAGTATCGAAAATCAGAAAATAAAATCAAAATAAAAACTAAAAATAGTTTTTAGATATTTTTTTCAATTTTTTTTTTTTTACTCATTTCGATAATTATTTAATCTTTATTTAATTATTTATCTTATAAAAGAAAAAAGTATACATCAATATTTGCTCTGTTTAAAGGGGGGCACTAATTTTCAATAGAGTAAGTGACAAAAAATTATTAGAGATTGATACTAAAGTAAAGTAGTTATTAAAAAAATATGTTTTTAAAATATAATAATATGATATTTTAAACTTAACATCATGATACTCTTTTCTTAAATGAATTTTATATATTAATTTATCATAGCAGAAATACCTAATTAAATCAAAAAGTTTTAAAATAAAATAACTGATGCATTATAAAATCCATTCATTGATAAAGAAATACTGAAAATTTCATTAAAATCAGATAATTCCCAGATTTTTGGTAATTTTTTTTTTTCAATCTAGTGTTAAATTCATTTTGTAAACACGGATTATACGGCAACTCTAGTGGCCATATTAAGTCATATTTGATAAAAATTGACCGAAAAAATAGTTTTAAATATATTAAAAATAAATTACATGTGTAATATTATTTTGCTTTTTGTACTGATGCTCATTATGTTACTGTGACCTGATTCAGGTTTGGAAGATAGAAAAAGAAAGAAAGAAAAAATCGGAAGTTAAAATCTTCCGATCGTTTGGGTCAGAATTACAGGGCCGCGATCGAAATATGACCTGATCTAGGTTTTGAAATTAGAAGAAAGAAAGAATTAATAAACGGAAATATAACTCGCTGGCCGACTTTAGCCGTAGATCCAAAACAGATGGGCGATCCGAAAATGACCTCGACCAGGGAGGTCGAGGCGATAGTGGCCGGTAGTAAAATCTCAAGTAGGTCGGAACTCCCAGAAGTGAGGGAAGCCGTTCTTAGACGAGTCTTTGATGTATCCAGACTTTTAGTCGCGGGGAAAAGATAAATCTTGTTTTATAGATTACCGGAACATGAAGAAACCAGGATTAAAGAGAATCTATTGTTTTTATGTTTCCCTATGGCTGGAGAATGGAGATAAACTCTTGTTGGAAATCGACATTAAAAAAAGGGTCGAATGTATTTAAAAAACACATTCAAGTGGCCGGAAGAGATGGTACCCAGATTGTGAGCGGAAGTAAATTTGATTGGCTCGTTGAACAAGAGGAAGGCGGTTACCCTTCTTGGGGTGGGTGGAGCAGAAAAATTCCCGATGTTTTCATGCCGACCGGAAATAAAATTGTTCCGGTCGGAGTATTATTTAACTCAGACGTTTTTGGCTTGAGGAGCAGAAGAGGCCGAATAGGCAGATGAGGCCAAACGGGCAGATGAAGTTGTGATCGCTTGAGAATCGGGCTAGCTGACAAGATTAACGCAATACTGAAAGCCGAGAGTAACTGACTTCAGCTAAGACCATTTTGAAACTTAGTCAACTTACGAACTGTTTTGCACAATACTTTGCAGAAGACCAGAAGTGTTTAATTACGGGCACATCACTCCCACAAACCTTGAGAAGTAATTATTTGTATTCTTATATTTTCGAATATAAATGTTGTTGATTTTTTTAAAAAGAAAAGATTCGTTATTCTTTTTTTCATGTGACCAATCGGACGCCATTAATCTCGGAAATCAGTTTCTATAGCAGATTTCTAGTCGTTTGAGATCTTAGCACAACGTGGGGCATTCGGCTAGACTTCCAGCAATTATAGAGACCCTGCAATCCGTGGTTGATGCAGAAAATCCGATCTTGACGGCCAATTTCGGAGATTCTGTGAGCCCTTCAGCTCGGGAGGACCGACGGGTTACATTTGGTGCCTTAATGACCCAGGATTTTTCGACCGGACTGTGACCACAGAAAAAAAAACCCAAGAAGAAACCACCCCAGGAACCCAGACAGCAAGGACGCTGAAACGTTGAGACCCAGGAACCCAGGAGCTTTGAACGAGACAGTTTTTAAAAGAAAAACAAAAACAAAAGAGACTCTAGTCAATTTGACTTAAAAAAAAAAAAAAAATTCTGAGAGAACCAGCAAACCAGAAACTGAGGAGGCAAGGATCATTTAAAGGTAGGACACTCTTTTGGTTTTTCCCTTTTTCTTTGTTGTCATATATCTCTTGCCAGTTTTTGAGTATAATGAGTGTGGGCGGGTCTCAAGATAGTTTGAATAGGGGTGTCAGGAAGCTGAAGGGTGGATTAGGAAGAGGAAACCTTCATAGGATATTAGGTGGGATGCGAGTGCCAGTGTTTAAGGGCGATTCTACCAGACTGCAAGACTGGATAGAGTCGATAGAAAAAAAGAAATTGATCTATGGACTATCAGATAGAGAATCGGTGCTGTTAGCATTTGAGGCAACAGCGGGACCGGTTTCAAAATCCATAAGAAGATGGATTGAAGAAAGTCCCGGTTTAGGGTGGGAAGAATTGAAAAATAGAGTGATAGAAAAGTATGCTAGTGTTCGTACCGAGATAGAGGCAAATAGGAAGTTACTTAGGCTGAAGCAGGAATCTGGAGAAACTCCTTCAGAGTTAGGTGAGAGAGCGACCGAATTGGCGTTGCTTGCCTACCCGGAGGAGACGGCTCGGGATGTAAGTGATCCACGGCATCTCTCTCTTCTTGTGGGAGAGATACACAGGAGGGTAATTTTTTTAAATAAGGGAATTGTCTGATTTTTATGAAATGACTTAATTTTATAAATAAATAGTTATTTTATTATAAATCGATAATTTTCTGATTTTTAGTAAAATTATTTTCTGTAGGGGGGCTAAAGTCATGTTGTCAAAAACGAATTTTAGGCCCGTTTGCCAGTCCCTATTATGTTACTACTTATCGATTTAGACAAAGTTTGACCTTAAATAATAGATTTAATTATTTTCTAATTCGCTTTTAAAATTCCTAGCAGCCGATAAAAATGCTAATGGCTATGCTACTACTTATCGATTTAGACAAAGTTTAACCTTAACTAATAGATTTAATTATTTTAATTCGCTTTTAAAACTCGTAGTATCCGATTTTTTTTGCTACTCCCTACATCCCACTGATTAACACGGAACCCAGCGAAAATAATATATCAATTAAATGTTGAAATGGATTAGATTTTAATAATAAATGAATTAGTTATCAAAAATTATTTTTATATCCATAAAGTAGTCAGAAATTAGAAATATTTCATTTATTCAGTGGAAAACAAAATTCTCCAGAAAAATTAAGTTTTTTTCTTTTGTTGTAGTTGTTGTTTAAATTTGTAAAAAAAAAGATAATACCCTGAATGTTATACTTACTTCTTTTCTTTTTCTTTTGTCTGATTTTCTTTCTCTACAACGTTAAAGAAGATGGAGAAAAAATTTAATATTTATAAACAGAACCAATCTTCTCTCTGGAAAATGTGTCGTTGATTTGCAATAAATACAGAAAAGTTTTTTAAGAGCTATAAAACAAGGGACAAATTCTAATTTTTACCAATTTATTATGGAACACTTTATTTACTCTAGTTACCACTAATTTCACTTTGAAATTTAACCCCCCCCCCATTTTAAACACTATGAAACTTGCATAAAGGTTATATTATTTGTCGATCCATGATAATATTTAAAAGAGAACTTGTAATTTTATTGTTGAATAGTAATGTTTGTTTCTTATTATACGGAAGAGGCAAACTGACAAAAACACAGTTGAATTCTTTAGAAGTTTTTCATTAAGTACAAACGAGACGAGACGCGTCTGTCACGTAAAATATTCACTTTCAAACACCTCAGCCAAGAAAAGTAATATTTCTTTATGTTATAAAAGATAGGTACTGCAAAATGAGCCTAAAATGCGTTTTTGACAAAATGATTTTAGCCCCGCCCCCCGAAAATAATTTACCAAAAATCACTGAATAAGCCAATTTTAATGAAATTTTCACTGTTTATTTATCAATGAATGATCTTTATAATGCATTTGTATTTTATTTCAAAACGTTGTGATTTTTTTAGGTCACTAATATTGACGCGCCCTCCCTATATTGGGCGTGTAACATTTTTTCGAGTTAGTATATTGTATAAAATAATGAGATAAAAGACCGAAGTTATGAACAAAAAACAAAACAAAAATATGGTGGCTTTTTCTATGAAAACATATGTACCGAAATTTGAAAAATAAAATGTAAAAAAATAATAAATATTTAATTTTTTAGAGATTTCTTTTTTACTCATTACGATAATTATTTAATTGGCTATTATCTTATAAAAGAAATCTCACAAAATATTATTTATTCATTTATTTTTTTTACATTTCATTTTCTGGTTTTCAGTACTTATTTTCTCATAGAAAAGCCACTGTAAATTTTTGTTTTCTTTCTATTCATAACTTCGGTCTTTTTTCTGAAATTTTTTAATGAAAGGAAAATCATTAAGTGTATTTCTTCTTTATCTTCTTACACTTCATTGTATTCTTAGAACAGCATTTTGCCCTTTTTTGTAGTTTAGGACTGAAACATGTTTTATCCTTTTATGTTAATACAATTAAATGTTATTATCCTGTAAAAGGGCCAGTTTAGCAAAGTAGACAGAGTATCTGACTGGGAACCACAAGGTTCTAGGTACGAAAACAGCCCTCGACAACTCAGCATTATGAGTAGCTCAGGGATCTGTGTGGTCAAGTGGGAGTTGATGGTAAATGTAGTGCTCCACATCAGATGCCAAAACAATTTCTTTAGTCTAGCATGAATAAAAATTGATAGACTCCCTTGATGTCTGTCTGATACCAATTTTAGACATATTCAGTGTTCGATCATCATTTCGATAGCCTAACGAATTATAAGGAATGCAGGTGTTAGCTTCAAACAAATACTTATTTTATACTGATAACAATATGGCTGACACAGATTAATTTATGAGATTTTAATATTAATGAAAACCAGTAAGTGTATTCCCACTTTATCTTGTTACACTTTGTGTGTTCTTTGGAATTGTATTGTGCGCATTTTGTTTGTTTTGGACGGAAACATGTTTTATCCTTTTCTATTATTGGAATTAAATGTTGTTGTCCTTTATAAATTGACTTTGTCTATTCCCTAGAGAATATTCAGTGTTAGGTTATCATTTTTGATAGCCTAATGCATTCTAAGGAAATTAGGTGTTAGCTTGGACTAATACACCTGGTATATCTATGAGTAATTCCATGTCAAATCATCCAGAAAAAAGAAAACTGTTGCCCGTATTTTAAACATCATTTGTACGAAAAGAATTGTTTGGTTTTTGCTCAGAACTGAGCTACGACATCAGTTAAAATGTTGCACTTTTATATTTTGTGTTTCGGTTCATTCATAAATTAAGGTCTATATGGAGAAAAATAACTGAGTGTAATAAAAATGATAAGGTTTATCAGGGTTCCCACTCATTTTAGGAAACCATTTTCCAGGACATTTCCAGGACATTTCCAGGACATTTCCAGGACATTTTAAAGATTTTCCAGGACAGCACTTATTCGCGGCAATTTTATAATTTACTATTATGTCTAATATTGACACATTAAGCCAGTTTTATTCTTACTTTTCTATGATGCCGGGTTAATGAAGTATCTTGAGTTCATTATACATGATGACTACATTTATCCATTAATTATAGAGGGTGTCCATAAAGTCAGTGTGCACTTTAAAGTTATAAATTCATTAAAGTGCAAATAGATTTTATGGACAAATGTACTATAAAATTGTCAGGCCTCCTGTTTTTGCTTAGCTATGATCACCATTGCTGTTTTTAAATTGGCAAATCAATTTAGATATTTTACCCCTCTCCCTCCATGTTTTAAAATAATTTTTTTTTATTGAATTTGTACAAATTTCAAATATTTACTGTACTGTGTTTCTCACTTTTTATCGACAAATATATGGAGATATTTCCCAATGCCCCTTCACTTTTAATCTATACTATATTTTACATACTATTATATATTAAAGTTATATTTCAAAGTTAAAAATATTAGATAGTGAAGCACATTGGAAAAGAAAACATCTCAAAGAAGCATATGTTTGACTGTAGTGACCTAGTATAGAGATGAACACAATATGGGAACCAATTATTAAAAAGACTAAATCAAAATTGTTTTAAAAGTTAATTATTTTGAAAATAAAAAATATTGAAAAAGACTGATGGCAAATTTTATGCCTTAAGTTGCACAGGAAACGCCAAATAACTTTTTCTAATTGATCATGATTCTTCTTGTGACACATGTCAGAATGATAGGCATGCAAAAACAATGGTCATTGTTTTTGAATGAGATCTTTGAAGGTTCTTCAATGCCTGTTTGATCAACTGTCAAACTGTTAAAAATAATTTCCCAGGTTGGATCATTACTATACTTGGATACAAAGGGAACACCTGAGGAAGGCTGGAGGATATAACAGCTGAAACATTATATGTAATATACATACAATAAAGATGAGGACAACAATCCGAAAAATCAAAATTATTCCTATCAAACCTCATCTCAAAAATATAGTTCATGTTTATTTATGTTGTCATATTAGGCAGATGGGGGAGGGGATTGTGTTTTGTACAAATTCATAAAAACAAAATGTTTTAAACAGAACGGGTTGTTTGATCTTGTTTGGTTTCACAGCATATCAACCTCAGTGGATCATTTGATGCTGACAAACTTTTGAAATAAAGTAATTCTTAATGGATAATCAAATTTTTTATATATACATTTTTCTATTCAACCTTTAAATGGGACCATAATAGGTACTACCACTCCGGTAAAAGAGTGGACCAGGAAGCAATGGTGATGAAGGGTGCTCCACATTCCCCAGACCTCCAGAACTGGAACCTCACCATCAGATGGGACCTTCAGCCACCACCACCTAGCACATATTATAAGAAGGGTTGATCATGGATTGATCGGAGGGGCTCTCTCCGACCGCCCATCTAAACTAAGTAATGGTCTAAGCTAGGTATACCCAATTTGTTAAAAGTCCATGTTTTACAATACAAATATACTTCCCCCCCATTTCCAAAAAATAAGGATGCTACTCAAGGTAGAAAATAAGTATCGAAAATCAGAAAATAAAATCAAAATAAAAACTAAATTAGTTTTTAGATATTTTTTTCAATTTTTTTTTTTTACTCATTTCGATAATTATTTAATTCTTTATTTAATTATTTATCTTATAAAAGAAAAAGTATACATCAATATTTGCTCTGTTTAAAGGGGGCACTAATTTTCAATAGAGTAAGTGACAAAAAATTATTAGAGATTGATACTAAAGTAAAGTAGTTATTAAAAAAATATGTTTTTAAAATATAATAATATGATATTTTAAACTTAACATCATGATACTCTTTTCTTAAATGAATTTTATATATTAATTTATCATAGCAGAAATACCTAATTAAATCAAAAAGTTTTAAAATAAAATAACTGATGCATTATAAAATCCATTCATTGATAAAGAAATACTGAAAATTTCATTAAAATCAGATAATTCCCAGATTTTTGGTAATTTTTTTTTTTCAATCTGTGTTAAATTCATTTTGTAAACAGGATATACGGCAACTCTAGTGGCCATATTAAGTCATATTTGATAAAAATTGACCGAAAAAATAGTTTTAATATATTAAAAATAAATTACATGTGTAATATTATTTTGCTTTTTGTACTGATGCTCATTATGTTACTGTGACCTGATTCAGGTTTGGAAGATAGAAAAAGAAAGAAAGAAAAAATCGGAAGTTAAAATCTTCCGATCGTTTGGGTCAGAATTACAGGGCCGCGTCGATCAATATGACCTGATCTAGGTTTTGAAATTAGAAGAAAGAAAGAATTAATAACGGAAATATAACTCGCTGGCCGACTTTAGCCGTAGATCCAAAACAGATGGGCGATCCGAAAATGACCTCGACCAGGGAGGTCGAGGCGATAGTGGCCGGTAGTAAAATCTCAAGTAGGTCGGAACTCCCAGAAGTGAGGGAAGCCGTTCTTAGACGAGTCTTTGATGTATCCAGACTTTTAGTCGCGGGGAAAAGATAAATCTTGTTTTATAGATTACCGGAACATGAAGAAACCAGGATTAAAGAGAATCTATTGTTTTTATGTTTCCCTATGGCTGGAGAATGGAGATAAACTCTTGTTGGAAATCGACATTAAAAAAAGGGTCGAATGTATTTAAAAAACACATTCAAGTGGCCGGAAGAGATGGTACCCAGATTGGTGAGCGGAAGTAAATTTGATTGGCTCGTTGAACAAGAGGAAGGCGGTTACCCTTCTTGGGTGGGTGGAGCAGAAAAATTCCCGATGTTTTCATGCCGACCGGAAATAAATTGTTCCGGTCGGAGTATTATTTAACTCAGACGTTTTTGCTTGAGGAGCAGAAGAGGCCGAATAGGCAGATGAGGCCAAACGGGCAGATGAAGTTGTGATCGCTTGAGAATCGGGCTAGCTGACAAGATTAACGCAATACTGAGAGCCGAGAGTAACTGACTTCAGCTAAGACATTTGAAAACTTAGTCAACTTACGAACTGTTTTGCACAATACTTTGCAGAAGACCAGAAGTGTTTAATTACGGGCACATCATCTCCACAAACCTTGAGAAGTAATTATTTGTATTCTTATATTTTCGAATATAAATGTTGTTGATTTTTTTAAAAAGAAAAGATTCGTTATTCTTTTTTTCATGTGACCAATCGGACGCCATTAATCTCGGAAATCAGTTTCTATAGCAGATTTCTAGTCGTTTGAGATCTTAGCACAACGTGGGGCATTCGGCTAGACTTCCAGCAATTATAGAGACCCTGCAATCCGTGGTTGATGCAGAAAATCCGATCTTGACGGCCAATTTCGGAGATTCTGTGAGCCCTTCAGCCGGGAGGACCGACGGGTTACATTTGGTGCCTTAATGACCCAGGATTTTTCGACCGGACTGTGACCACAGAAAAAAAACCCAAGAAGAAACCACCCCAGGAACCCAGACAGCAAGGACGCTGAAACGTTGAGACCCAGGAACCCAGGAGCTTTGAACGAGACAGTTTTTAAAAGAAAAACAAAAACAAAAGAGACTCTAGTCAATTTGACTTAAAAAAAAAAAAAAAAATTCTGAGAGAACCAGCAACCCAGAAACTGAGGAGGCAAGGATCATTTAAAGGTAGGACACTCTTTTGGTTTTTCCCTTTTTCTTTGTTGTCATATATCTCTTGCCAGTGTTTTGAGTATAATGAGTGTGGGAGGGTCNTAAGTGTCCAGGCCAGCTGGTGGATCTATATGTAGATGCCTTACAGGACGACGAAGTGAGGAATGAAATACTTCGTGGGAGACCGCCAGGTTGGCCGATGCGTTAGAGCTAGCCCGAGATGAGAGAGAGATTCTGGGATCGATCTCGAATTAGAAAGAGCCAAGCTCAGGAAAGAATTCTGGAAGGAGGGAGAAATATTTGGGAAAGAAGGGTCCCAGGTCCAAGAGGGGACGGAGAATACTCCAAAAAGTAAGTGAAGATTGGGAAGAAGAAATAGACCCCAGGCGTGAAACATGGTCAGTGTGGCGTGGATTTCATAATCCCCCACCGAGACATAACAGGATGGTTTGTTGGACATGTAAGGGTGAAGGACATAGGTCCGTAGAGTGTCCGACAGGTAGAAAGAGACAGGAAGCTGGGTGGGATAGACGGAATAAGGATAGGTCTAAAGAATCTCCAGTAGCTAGTCTCAAAGCTGTCCCAAGAAATCAGGGAAAGGCCTATGGAACAACTAGAGTAATTAGGACCAGGGTGGCCCCAATTAGAACGATAAGATTTAGATGTTGGAACTGTGGACAACCAGGCCATATGTCTGCCAACTGTCCTCATAGGAAGTGCTGGGTTTGTGATCAGTTAGGTCACGTTAAGAAGTCCTGTCCCAGGCGAAGAAGAGAAAACAGGACTGGGTATAAAACGAAGTGTTGGAAGTGCTTTAGATTGGGCCACATTAGCAAATACTGTTTTAGTGGAACAGAAAGTAAGATAGAGTCGGAAAGTTGTGACTCGGAGGCAGGAACGGATAATGCAAATTATCTGTTGTCAGTCCCAATGTCTGGAAAGACACAGGACTGGAGTAAAGGAAAGAAGATAGCAAGAAAAAGTAAGGTAGAGTCGGAGAGTTGTGACTCTGAGGTAGGAACAGATGATGAAGGATATCTGTTGCCAGTCCTAAGGTCTGGAAAGATGCAGGGCTGGAGAAAACGTAAGTCAGAAGGAAAGGCTCAGGTATTCTCGCTCTTAACTGGGGAGAAACAACTGACCTGTAGAGGTAGATTAGGGAAAATTAAAGTAGAAGCTTTAATTGACTCTGGGCGTCCGTGTCATTGATCAGTAGGGTCGTTTATGATCGCCTGAAGACTCGGAAGGAATTAGGGAAATCAGACCTAAGTATTAGTCAGGCTAGTGGTGAAGATTTGACTGTATTAGGTATGACATGGCTACCATTGAGAGTAGGTGGGGTGGAAAAGAACCACAAGCTGTATGTAGTACCTGGTTTGCACAACGAGATAATTTTAGGGAGAGACTGGCTAGGACGAAATAGGGCACAGTTGACGTTTACCCCCCAATGTTGTCAGTGGGTGGGGTAGAGGTGTCCCTAGGGGCGGTGAAGAAAAGGTAGTAGGAATACTAGCCAAGAAGGATGTAAAATGTCCGCCCAGAAAGATAGTCGCAAGTAAAGGTGAGGGAGAGGAAGTAGTTCCTATCTCCCAACTACGGGAGAGACTTGGAAAAGAAGAAAGTGTAGAGAGTGAGCCTGAGTTGCCACTCAAATTGAGGATAAGGGGACCACAGGCGATGAAACCTCAATGGGGAGTAGTGCTGGCCCCCAACAATGAGTAGGTAAGAAGGTAATGGAAAAGTGAATAATGTTCTTGAGTTGTTCGCGTGTGCTGCCGTTCGTGTGGAAGGGCCCCCATGCGGGGGTGGTGCTCGCGGATATTTTGAGACTGAATTCACCAAGCATTAGAGTAGGTAACCGAAGAGATAGATATCTGTATGAATTGATAGAAATACTAGTGGTGGTTACCTATAAGTAAAATAGGAGACTCACTCGTCTCTTGTAAGGATGAATAAAAACGAGTGAGGTGATCATAGCCAGATCAAGGTGGCTGATAGTGATAGACATAGGGCCGTATGGGGAGATATCGACCAAATTGGTGAAGGAAATTCCGAACTTGGAAAAATAGAAGAAAAGTTCACTGAGAGAAATTCGGATGATGATAAGTATCTAAGGTTGTTAGATTTCTTGGAGCAGGAGGCCTCTATGGTAGCATACCGTGGGAAGAAAATGCAGAATTATTTGAAAGGGGGTAGAGTTGTTGCAAACCAGACCAAAAAGAGCAGTGTTACCCATAGTGGGGAAAGCCCTAAGTGTGTTGTTCGGAACAGTATCTGAAAGCGACATGAAACAATCAGAAGAAAATTGAAAGATGTAGAAGAGGGTCAGAAAGTGTTAGCCCAGGTAGCTAAGGAAAGCGTGTCCATTTTAAACGTGACAAGAGTGGAGTTATCTAAGAACAGAGGCACTATAAATTGGCTTATTGGTAGTATGGAAACCTTGCAGGGAGAAGTGGGGAATGTGACAGACAAGTTATGGTAACCCCTGGTCGTCTTAGAAGTATTCTCGTAGGTATACGGGCAGGGCTCTCTCATCATTTGAGATTGCCAGTTGACCCTACTAAAGAATTGTGGATGTATTATAGTGCCTTGGGCTGTGTTACTTGTTTTAGAAGATGATAGACTGTTGGTATTGTTATCCGTTCCCCTACTGGATAGAGATAGTATTTTTGAAAGATATCAGATGATGAATTGACATCTCCCATAACCCGGGTAGACCAGACACTTGGAGCAGTTGCTCGATATAAAATTGAAACTGAATTTCTCGTTTTGAGCTTGGTTCGACTAGAATTCCTGCTGTTGTCAGAAGTAGAAGCAATAAGGTGTAAAATGTCATCAGATAAGTTTGAATAGGGGTGTCAGGAAGCTGATGAGGGTGGATTGGAACGAGGAAACCTTCATAGGATATAGGTGGGATTTCGAGTGCCAGTGTTTAAGGCAGATATCTACCAGACTGCAAGACTGGATAGAGTCGATAGAAAAAAAGAAATTGATCTATGGACTATCAGATAGAGAATCGGTGCTGTTAGCATTTGAGGCAACAGCGGGACCGGTTTCAAAATCCATAAGAAGATGGGATTGAAGAAAGTCCCGGTTTAGGGTGGGAAGAATTGAAAAATAGAGTGATAGAAAGTATGCTAGTGTTCGTACCGAGATAGAGGCAAATAGGAAGTTACTTAGGCTGAAAGCAGGAATCTGGAGAAACTCCTTCAGAGTTAGGTGAAGAGCGACCGAATTGGCGTTGCTTGCCTACCCGGAGGAGACGGCTCGGGGATGTAGGTGATCCAGGCCCAGCTGGTGGATCTATATGTAGATGCCTACAGGACGACGAAGTGAGGAATGAAATACTTCGTGGGAGACCGGCCAGGTTGGCCGATGCGTTAGAGCTAGCCCGAGATGGAGAGAGATTCTGGGATCGATCTCGAATTAGAAAGAGCCAAGCTCAGGAAAAGAATTCTGGAAGGAGGGAGAAATATTGGGAAAGAAGGGTCCCAGGTCCAAGAGGGGACGGAGAATACTCCAAAAAGTAAGTGAAGATTGGGAAGAAGAAATAGACCCCAGGCGTGAAACATGGTCAGTGTGGCGTGGATTTCATAATCCCCCACCGAGACATAACAGGATGGTTGTTGGACATGTAAGGGTAAGGACATAGGTCCGTAGAGTGTCCGACAGGTAGAAAGAGACAGGAAGCTGGGTGGGATAGACGGAATAAGGATAGGTCTAAAGAATCTCCAGTAGCTAGTCTCAAAGCTGTCCCAAGAAATCAGGGAAAGGCCTATGGAACAACTAGAGTAATTAGGACCAGGGTGGCCCAATTAGAACGATAAGATTTAGATGTTGGAACTGTGGACAACCAGGCCATATGTCTGCCAACTGTCCTCATAGGAAGTGCTGGGTTTGTGATCAGTTAGGTCACGTTAAGAAGTCCTGTCCCAGGCGAAGAAGAGAAAACAGGACTGGGTATAAAACGAAGTGTTGGAAGTGCTTTAGATTGGGCCACATTAGCAAATACTGTTTTAGTGGAACAGAAAGTAAGATAGAGTCGGAAAGTTGTGACTCGGAGGCAGGAACGGATAATGCAAATTATCTGTTGTCAGTCCCAATGTCTGGAAAGACACAGGACTGGAGTAAAGGAAAGAAGATAGCAAGAAAAAGTAAGGTAGAGTCGGAGAGTTGTGACTCTGAGGTAGGAACAGATGATGAAGGATATCTGTTGCCAGTCCTAAGGTCTGGAAAGATGCAGGGCTGGAGAAAACGTAAGTCAGAAGGAAAGGCTCAGGTATTCTCGCTCTTAACTGGGGAGAAACAACTGACCTGTAGAGTTAGATTAGGGAAAATTAAAGTAGAAGCTTTAATTGACTCTGGGGCGTCCGTGTCATTGATCAGTAGGGTCGTTTATGATCGCCTGAAGACTCGGAAGGAATTAGGGAAATCAGACCTAAGTATTAGTCAGGCTAGTGGTGAAGATTTGACAGTATTAGGTATGACATGGCTACCATTGAGAGTAGGTGGGGTGGAAAAGAACCACAAGCTGTATGTAGTACCTGGTTTGCACAACGAGATAATTTTAGGGAGAGACTGGCTAGGACGAAATAGGGCACAGTTGACGTTTAACCCCCCAATGTTGTCAGTGGGTGGGGTAGAGGTGTCCCTAGGGGGCGGTGAAGAAAAGGTAGTAGGAATACTAGCCAAGAAGGATGTAAAATGTCCGCCCAGAAAGATAGTCGCAAGTAAAGGTGAGGGAGAGGAAGTAGTTCCTATCTCCCAACTACGGGAGAGACTTGGAAAAGAAGAAAGTGTAGAGAGTGAGCCTGAGTTGCCACTCAAATTGAGGATAAGGGGGACCACAGGCGATGAAACCTCAATGGGGAGTAGTGCTGGCCCCCAACAATGAGTAGGTAAGAAGGTAATGGAAAAGTGAATAATGTCTTGAGTTGTTCGCGTGTGCTGCCGTTCGTGTGGAAGGGCCCCCATGCGGGGGTGGTGCTCGCGGATATTTTGAGACTGAATTCACCAAGCATTAGAGTAGGTAACCGAAGAGATAGATATCTGTATGAATTGATAGAAATACTAGTGGTGGTTACCTATAAGTAAAATAGGAGACTCACTCGTCTCTTGTAAGGATGAATAAAACGAGTGAGGTGATCATAGCCAGATCAAGGTGGCTGATAGTGATAGACATAGGGCCGTATGGGGAGATATCGACCAAATTGGTGAAGGAATTTCCGAACTTGGAAAAATAGAAGAAAAGTTCACTGAGAGAAATTCGGATGATGATAAGTATCTAAGGTTGTTAGATTTCTTGGAGCAGGAGGCCTCTATGGTAGCATACCGTGGGAAGAAAATGCAGAATTATTTGAAAGGGGGTAGAGTTGTTGCAAACCAGACCAAAAAGAGCAGTGTTACCCATAGTGGGGAAAGCCCTAAGTGTGTTGTTCGGAACAGTATCTGAAAGCGACATGAAAACAATCAGAAGAAAATTGAAAGATGTAGAAGAGGGTCAGAAAGTGTTAGCCCAGGTAGCTAAGGAAAGCGTGTCCATTTTAAACGTGACAAGAGTGGAGTTATCTAAGAACAGAGGCACTATAAATTGGCTTATTGGTAGTATGGAAACCTTGCAGGGAGAAGTGGGGAATGTGACAGACAAGTTATGGTAACCCCTGGTCGTCTTAGAAGTATTCTCGTAGGTATACGGGCAGGGCTCTCTCATCATTTGAGATTGCCAGTTGACCCTACTAAAGAATTGTGGATGTATTATAGTGCCTTGGGCTGTGTTACTTGTTTTAGAAGATGATAGACTGTTGGTATTGTTATCCGTTCCCCTACTGGATAGAGATAGTATTTTTGAAAGATATCAGATGATGAATTGACATCTCCCATAACCCCGGGTAGACCAGACACTTGGAGCAGTTGCTCGATATAAAATTGAAACTGAATTTCTCGTTTTGAGCTTGGTTCGACTAGAATTCCTGCTGTTGTCAGAAGTAGAAGCAATAAGGTGTAAAAGTGATGTCTTAGGAACTTGCGACTCTGTGAGTCCCATATATGTAATGGATAATCGTAAGTTGTGTATACTAGAGTTATACAAAGAGAAGTTTCAGGAAAAAAAGAATCAATTTTTAACTTATTGGGGACCAATATTAGCGATTAGGTGGAGTTGTGGAAAACCCCAGTGAAGGATTTTCTGAGGCCACGTTAAGAAAGATACCTAAGCTTTTAGGGCCAGTTGAGAGGATTGATTTAGACCAGTTACAGGATAAGTTAAGTTCAGTAGGGACATCGAATTCAGTGTGGAAGGGAACGTCGGGGATGGTGATAAACTGGTCGGTTATGATAGGAATTTGGCTGATCATAGTGATGATACTATCAGCAGTATTCTTGTGGAAAAGACGTAGGAAAGTATTAAGTAGGAAAAGAGCACTGGCAGGTGTGTGTGAGAGCAAGGAGGGAAACCCACTAGGTGTTTCTGTGTAAGGCAAGGGAAACTCAAATGAACCATTGCCAATGATTGATACAAGAAAAAAAAAAACTCTTGACGAAGGACTGAAGGCTGCTGTTAAAGCAAAAGCTTGTTGCTAAATATATGTGTGCGTGTGTGTACACATATATTACATGTGTTGATATTCTGAACATAATCTACGGATTGGATTGAGTAATTGGTAAGGAGCGCTGAGAGCTCTGTTTGAATTATATCCTACTGCATAAAAAGAACATTTAAAAGAAGAAAAACTCTACTGCATGATTAGTAGAAAGAAAATTAATATGAACGAAAAAAAAAAACTGAGAAAGAACTGGAACAATTGCATGATCAAGGAAGAAGTAAAGACGTTTTCTGTTTCTACTGCATGATTAGTAGAAACCTTATGTATGAATTGTTTTTGAACTTACCAGTTGGTAGGTGGGTTGATATGTAATTTACAAGTAAATGACAAAAGGCGAAGGGAGTGATGTGACCTGATTCAGGTTTGGAAGATAGAAAAAGAAAGAAAGAAAAAATCGGAAGTTAAAATCTTCCGATCGTTTGGGTCAGAATTACAGGGCCGCGATCGAAATATGACCTGATCTAGGTTTTGAAATTAGAAGAAAGAAAGAATTAATAAACGGAAATATAACTCGCTGGCCGACTTTAGCCGTAGATCCAAAAACAGATGGGCGATCCGAAAATGACCTCGACCGGGGAGGTCGAGGCGATAGTGGCCGGTAGTAAAATCTCAAGTAGGTCGGAACTCCCAGAAGTGAGGGAAGCCGTTCTTAGACGAGTCTTTGATGTATCCAGACTTTTAGTCGCGGGGAAAAGATAAATCTTGTTTTATAGATTACCGGAACATGAAGAAACCAGGATTAAAGAGAATCTATTGTTTTTATGTTTCCCTATGGCTGGAGAATGGAGATAAACTCTTGTTGGAAATCGACATTAAAAAAAGGGTCGAATGTATTTAAAAAACACATTCAAGTGGCCGGAAGAGATGGTACCCAGATTGGTGAGCGGAAGTAAATTTGATTGGCTCGTTGAACAAGAGGAAGGCGGTTACCCTTCTTGGGTGGGTGGAGCAGAAAAATTCCCGATGTTTTCATGCCGACCGGAAATAAAATTGTTCCGGTCGGAGTATTATTTAACTCAGACGTTTTTGGCTTGAGGAGCAGAAGAGGCCGAATAGGCAGATGAGGCCAAACGGGCAGATGAAGTTGTGATCGCTTGAGAATCGGGCTAGCTGACAAGATTAACGCAATACTGAGAGCCGAGAGTAACTGACTTCAGCTAAGACCATTTTGAAAACTTAGTCAACTTACGAACTGTTTTGCACAATACTTTGCAGAAGACCAGAAGTGTTTAATTACGGGCACATCACTCCCACAAACCTTGAGAAGTAATTATTTGTATTCTTATATTTTCGAATATAAATGTTGTTGATTTTTTTAAAAAGAAAAGATTCGTTATTCTTTTTTTCATGTGACCAATCGGACGCCATTAATCTCGGAAATCAGTTTCTATAGCAGATTTCTAGTCGTTTGAGATCTTAGCACAACGTGGGGCATTCGGCTAGACTTCCAGCAATTATAGAGACCCTGCAATCCGTGGTTGATGCAGAAAATCCGATCTTGACGGCCAATTTCGGAGATTCTGTGAGCCCTTCAGCTCGGGAGGACCGACGGGTTACATTACTACTTTTCGACTGAGACAAAAATTTGACCATAAATAATCAATTTAATTTTAATTAGTTTTTAAAATGAAAAGTAGACAAAAAAAATAGGTATCCTTAGTCTAAGCAGAGTGTTGCATGTCATGGACTGCTCATACACAAAGATTCTATCCTTAAGCATCATGGGTCACCACACTATGGCCAATAGGTGGCTCAATTGCAGTTGGTGTATTCTAAAGACCCAGACGACAGGGCTAAGAGCGGGTTATAAAATATCTAAATTGATGTGCCAATATAAAACTGGTGGGGGGCATAATTGTAGAATATCTACATATATTTCCTGATAAAAAGTGAAAAATACAGCACGTACATATTTGAAATTTGAATTTGTTTTGTAAAAATTCATGGTAAAAAAAATTAAACCTGGGGAGGGGGTAAAATATCTAAATTGATTTGGCGATGAAAAGTGGGGTTGGGGTGGGGCATTGTAAAATATCTCCATTAATTTACTGATAAAATGTGAAAAACATGACTCGGAAAATATAGATATTTGGCTAGAATTATGTCTTATGCCAGCAATTAAAAACAGCGTAAATTAGGGCAGGCATCCTGGATAAGTCCCTAGCTGAAGTAATGCCTGCTGTATATGAAAAAATAATTTGTCAATTGAAGGCGTTTTTATGGATTTTTTTTAGTTTGAAGACATTAATAGTAAGCCATATTTTTAAAAAAGGTTAAAATATTTACATTAACTTTTTGGGAAAAAGCGCTGTTTTTTGTGTTTTTTTTAATATTTTCAAAAATATGGCTTACTTTTAACACCTTCAAAACACTAAAAAATAATAATTTGTCGATAAAAACGCCTTCAATCAACAAATTATTTTTTCATATACAGCAGGCACCGCTTCAGCTAGGGACTTCATTCATAGGTGGGTTTGTTTTTTGATCTATTACCAAAGGAGACCGGGATGGAACTTTGCGAATAGTACCTGACCAATATTTCCAGGAGTGGGTGGGGGTAAAAAAGAACAATTTCCTCGTATATTCCTTTAAAATAAACTGAACCCTCATTTTATGTCCGTGTTTTTGCAATAAATGTTTTATTTTTTTTGCACCCGTTATTTTACAATACTAAATATATTTTCTTTATTTTAATATTCACTTCAATATGTATATTCTAAAAGTTTTTATTTTGTTTTAAAGGTTAGTTTTAAAGGCTCGTTTTACAATTTAGGCATAAATTGGATCCTCTTTTTATGACCGTAATTTTGTTTTTTCGTCGACGATGATTAAAATCTAACGTTTTTATTTTAGAGTACCAAAGCCAAAAAGAAAAGAAATAACAACAAAGGGTAAACTTCAACTTTTTACTTGTAAATTCCTACCATAAAATTAGGCTTTAGCATTTTATGGTAGGAATTTACGAGTAAAAAGTTGAAGTGTAAAAATGAACCCCCACTTTAAAACTAACCATTCTCACAAAATAAAAACTTTTAGAATACACACATTGAAGTGAATATTAAAATAAATAAAGAATATAAAATGAGGGTTCAGTTTATTTTATGGTAGGAGTATACGAGGAAATTGTTCTTTTTTACCTGGGTGGGGAGTATTATCACCGTAAAAAGAACACTTACTTTAACTGAGTTGAAATTGACATTTGATGTCCTTGAATATTTTGTTCAAGCACCGCTTGCTTGAAGACTTGCTAGGAAGGTGTGTTCCCCAGCCCCACCCCGTCAATATGACTAAAGACACTAACACTGCCAATCCTACATTGTTGACAGTAGCTTGATCCCAACCCCCACATCCGACAAACTACCGAGACTAAAATGGTTATCAACTTTTGTCTTAGGAAATGTTTTTACTTTCCAGTGTTTCCAAAAATGTTTAACAAACTTTTTTTGAATGAACATTAATTTTATTTAATTCTTAAATGTATCTTTTTTTTAAATTGTTCATTTTCAGTTAAAATTTTGCGTGTGTGCTATTCTATACAAGTACAGAAAATTCTTTTTAAATGTTCTAAATTTTACGAGGTATAGGGGGAGTTTTGTTAAACGTAATTTATTTCTTAACCTTTCTTCAACGAATACCTTATTATCTTTAGTCTGATGACAAATTCTTGACTTGTTCAGTGTCGTATAAAAATAAATCAAAATATTGCTACATGATGAAAATGAAACTTCTAAATAGCCAATCAGAAGCATTTTTACTGTTTAATGAATATTTATGACCAGTTTGGGAAATGTTGGGTAGGTCCATTGAGCAAAAAACAAAACAAAAAAATAAAAAAGCGTCCTTGTTATTTTACTAGTTATATTTGTTAACGGTAACAATGACATTAATTTTGTCTCAGATAATTCAATTTTTCCAGGACAAAAAAACGAAAATTTTCCAGGATTTTGAAAAAATACCCCTATCTTTTCAAGGTTTTCCAGTACTGGAAAACAAATTTTTTTTTCCCAGGTTTTCAAGGTTTTCCAGGACGCGTGGGAACCCTGTTTATGTTGGGGGCTGGATATATTTAAAAAACATTTTTTTCTTTTGCAGTTTCTATGTCTCCAAAAAGCACAAAGACATATTGATAAATAATCATACAAAGAAATGAAATAATCAAAGAACACATTATAATCTACCATTACACTTTATAACCCACTGAAACATATATTTTTATTGTGTTAAATTTTGCTTGAGTGCACAAAGCTCTAATAATTCCTATGGTAATAGCAATTTTTACCTCAACATAGATTCCACCAACTCCTGTCACTTTCTTCTCAGCTTAAAAATACAACCTTAAAAACAAATTTTAATAGTCATTTTATCATTACTAGCTTTAATCTATTATCCTGTCACTTTCTTCTCAGCTTAAAAATACAACATTAAAAACAAATTTTAATAAAGTCATTTTATCATTACTAGCTTTAATCTATTATTTTCTGAAATTAATCTCTAGTAGGCTTTGTCGCACCCACCCAACTACTAAACTTACAAATGGTTTTCCATTGTAGGAACCCTGTTGTTTGGGGAGTGTGTGGTTGAGGAGTTGATCTGAGGTATGGGTCCCCACAATTTATATGTATAAGGACTACGAAAATGTAGTTTCCATAGGTAACAAAAGAAGAAGACAAAATTGATAAAGGAAACAAACTTTATATACATAAATACAATTAATATAGTTTCATTGTTCTTTCAGTGGTGTTGCAGTCTGATTGTGTCCAACAACTGTGACATGGTGTTTATATTAGTGTGATTGCTTGTGTCAACATGATCGTAGTTTTGTCTGTGATTGGAACTTGTGATTGAAAGTTGAAATTTTTTGTTGTTGTTGAGCGAGAGAGAGAGAGAGAGAGAGAGAGAGAGAAATAGGAGACGAAAAAATAGACGGACCTGTTGAGTCGTATTTGAATGTTTTCAAACGTTCCTACTGTCGAGTTAGGAGCATCCGCTCCAACTCTGTTGAGCCAGGAAGAACGAAAGCTCCTCACTGTCTCTGTCTGTCTTTCAGTTAAATGGGCCTTTTTATAATTTTCTTATTGTCATTGTCTATTGTGATCATTAAGCTAAAATATTCCTCAAATATCAGGTGATTTGCAATGATGCAATATCAAATGATTTTGGTATCTGTGGAATTCTGGTGGCATAAATTATCGGATGAATTTAAACCAGTTTCTAATGTTTCTAAAATATTTCTTAACTAATATTCATTTGATTCTCTTTTGTTTACCTAATTCTAAACTCATGACATACCATTGTAAAACTAGTTATTTAAGAAAACTTAATTATTTTAATTTGGTCAATTCCACATGCCGTAAAAATATAGGGGCCAATCCCTATACCATTGCTTGCATTAGCTTTTATTCATTTGCATAATTTGTACATATGATCATAAAGACAACAGATAGTGTTTTCATAAGTTTTAGTTCCACACAGTGCAGCTGTGAAAACTGCCATTAAGTTTAAAGATTTGGTATAAGTCACAAAATATACAAAAAGGAACAATGAATTTACATTTTCGATGCAATTAGACAAAACAAATTCACATAAAAAAGGGGTTATTATAAAGTCAACAGGAAAAGGTTACGCCTCATAATTACCAAAAATTTAAAAACACAAAACATTTAAGCTTATCTAAAAATTACAAAGTAAAAGAACATACAAAAGGGTTTTTTGGGTTACTTAACTTATTTGCCTTCAAAGGCACAAATTGTGTGTGAAACTAGAATAAGTAAATAATTTACTATATTTAAATATAATAAAGATTATTCATAATTTAACAAGAAAATAATAATTGCTTAAACTATGTACAACAAATACAATTTTAAGATGAATGGAAAACAGTTTACTTTGTTAGCACCTTATCAGGATCAGATTCAAGTAACTATTTCTTAGTACCTCTGCTAAGAATGCGGTGAAAAATGACCACCCAAAAATCCAGTATTTTACAGTGAGTGAAGAGAAATTTGTGAATGATACCTACAGTCATCAGGTTTGGAAAGAAAGCTTCTTTGCTTGTTCTGAATTAATTTGATGAGAAGGAGAAAGAGAGAAAAGTTCTGAATTAAATGTGAGAGAGAGAGAGGGAGAGACAGTAAAGTCTGGAATTAAATGAGATAGATAGAGAGAAGGTCTGTGTGTGTGTGTGAGAGAGTGAGGGGGAGTAATCTGAAATTAAATGAGTGGGTAAAATTTGGAATTAAATGAGAGTGGGAGAAAGAGAGAGAGGGGGGGATAAATTCAAGAATCAAATTAGGGGCTAAAGATGTGAATTAAATGAAAGAGAGAGAGTGAGAAAGAGAGAGAGAGAGTGAGAAAGAGAGAGAGAGAGTGAGAAGAGAGAGAGAGAGAGTGGAGAATTTGTCTGGAATTAAATGAGTGACAGACACAACTGGGACCTGGATCTGACTCAGGTATTAGTGGCTGTGAGGTTCTCAATGTGTGAAACAACAAAATCCTCCCCCTACTACATGCTGTTTGGGCATGATGTGGTCCTACCGCTAGACAATTTGTTGACACCGTGTAGAAAATACCTGGGTGAGGACCACAACTGACTCATCATTGAACAGCAGAATAAAACCTTTGTCAAGGATTGGCATAGAATAAGGTGAGCACAGAAAAAGAGGAATGAGGCCATCAATAATAACTGCCAGAAAATAGAATTAAATGTATATTACTGAGCTCATGCTAGGCAGCGAAAACTAGATCATGGGTGGAGGCCCTGCCATAGAATATTTGAACAGACAGGTCCTGTCTCATTCTTAATATGGGATCAGGTTTAAAGTAAGGTGCAGACGGCCCATGCAAACGACCTAAAATTAGCAGAGAACGATGAGTGGGAAATCCCTGAACTTAGTACAAAGGAAAAAAGAATGAGAAAGGCGACATAGAGACAGATAGTGAAAATGAGTATATACATATACCCTATGATAGGTGGAGGCTTTGCCATAGAATAGTTGAACAGATACGTCCAGTCTCACTCTTAATATGGGATCAGGTTTCAAGTAAGGTGCAGACAGCCCATGCAAGCGACCTAAAATTAGCAGAGATCAATGAGTGGGAAATCCCTGAACCTAGTACTAAGGAAAAAAGAATGAGAAAGGCGACATAGAGACAGATAGTGAATATGAGTATATACATATACCCTATGATAGGTGGAGGCTTTGCCATAGAATAGTTGAACAGACAGGTCCAGTCTCATTCTTAATAGAGGATCAATATGGTGTTTTACTTTTTCTTTCTTTTGTGTCCACTTCTAGACATATATTTATACAAGATTTCATTGTCTACTATTACAAATAACTACACAAGATAAACAATCACCAATTTCCAAAAATGCATTTACACCTAATTTAGGGGATTTTAAACTATAGAAACTATTTTCCCTAAGGGAAATCTTAAAATGGTGACACGGTTACTGGGTACTAATGGGATATGGGAAGGCATTAGACAAACGTGTTAACCAAAACAGTCCAAAAATGGTAAAAGCTGGCAGCAGACATGGGCTTTTCAAATTCTCTCTAGTATGCTTTTTCAATTTTTTCAGTATGTGTTTGCATGTGCGATTTCAACCATGGGGTGCAACCTGTAATGCCTGAGGAAAGGATTGCAGTTCTGAGGGTCAGCAACTCTCCACTTCAGCCATTACTTGGTCAACTTGGGTCAATTGATCAACTCATCAAGTCAGGCTATAGACTCTATATGGTTGTCTCGACCGTAATTTTCAAATCAATTTCATAGAAAACTCATGACCCTTTACTTAACAAAATAAAATTAAACATTTACGTATCTTTAACTCTTGTAGTGACCATTACAAAAATGACCTGTCCAAACCAAAATAAAAGACTATATAATAGGAACCTTAATAAGGATGAACCATCAAAATTCATAGTCATGTACTAACAGGTGGAGTGTCATGGTGTGTAAATAAATGTTTTTTCAAACTGAAACTCTGTGAAAATGCAGATCCACAGATTTCACAAGAAAATGGCTTCTCTCCCGTGTGTGTTCGCATATGCCTTTTCAAACTGTAATTCTGTGGAAATGATAATCCACAGACTTCACAAGAAAATGGTTTCTCTCCAGTGTGTGTTCGCATGTGGATATTCAAACTAGACCTCACTGAAAATGCTGATCCACAGATTTCACAAGAAAATAGATTCTCTCCTGTGTGTGTTCGCATATGAGCTTTTAAGAAGGTACTAGTAGAAAATGCTGATTCACAGACTTCACAAGAAAATGATTTCTCACCAGTGTGTGTACGCATGTGTAATTTCAAACTACAACTGTGTGAAAATGCTGATTCACAGACTTTACAAGAATATGGCTTCTCTCCAGTATGTGTTCGCATGTGTAATTTCAAACTGTAACTCCGTGAAAACGCTGCTCCACAGACTTCACAAGAAAATGGTTTTTCTCCGGTGTGTGTTCGAATGTGTGTTTTCAAACTGTAACTCCATGAAAATGCTGCTCCACAAACCTCACAAAAAAATGATTTCTCTCCAGTGTGTGTTATCATGTGTGTTTTTAAGTGGGAATTCCTAGAAAATGCTGCTCCACAGACTTCACAAGAAAATGGTTTCTCTCCAGTGTGTGTTCGCATGTGTCTTCTTAAACTGGCAGCGACTGAAAATGTGGATCCACAGACTTCACAAGAAAATGGTTTTGCTCCAGTGTGTGTTTGCATGTGTGCTTTTAAACCTGAACTCTCTGGAAATGTGGATCCACAAATTTTACAAGAATATACTTCCACTTCTGACCGTGTTTCCATATCTGTTTTTTATTTCTGATCTGTGAAACATTGGGTTTTACAAGAGCCTATTTTCCCACTTGTTCTTTGAAATGTGAATTTAATGAAAATGTTCATATATTGAATGCTCTATTAATATGCAAGTGGGTTCCACTGGAGTCTCTTCTTGCACTTGTTCTTTGAAATATTGTTCAAGAGAAAACATTCATAAATTAAATTTCAAGAAAAAGATCCTGTAAGTTCTAAGTATGTAGATCCACACACATCAGAAGAATATAGTTATTCTTTGATAGGTGTTTGAATGTCTTTTTACATTTAAAAACTATTCTTCCCCAATGCCATTGATATCTGTGAATGAATAAGAAATAACATATTATTTAAAAAAAAAAAACAAGAAACAAGAGAGTTTATATTTCAATTACCTGCATAACAGGTACATTAAAATAAAGAAAATTGTTATTCAACAATTCATTTACTATCATTTCTCTGAATGTTTGAGATGAGGCTTGATGATTAGTATTGTCTGCATTATTCGGACTGTTGTCCCCATCTTTGTGATTATTTGGACACATGGCCTATTGGATAAGGTAGTTAGGTTAAGACAGTTCTAAGTGACAGTTATCTCTGGATTCAGGGTTCAATCCTGAGTAGAGGCAGTAACATAGAAAAATAATTAACACAACTCCTACCCCAGCTATGGTTAGCAGAAAGAGAACAGGAAAACCCCGAGGACTGAATAAAGGGTTAGGTTCGAAGTTCCATGATGACTCCCGATTCCGACAAGAAGGTTCCCAACTAAGACAAGAAAGTTGCTGAGTCCAACAAGAAATACCTGAAGAAGGCCGGAGGGCATATCGGCCGAAATGTTGTCCAAATAACAATAAAGATGGGGACAATAGTCCAAATAACGCAGATAATACATTTAATATCAATACAGTATTTTTCTTGTTATTCAACAATTTAACAAATAATAAAGTAAATTTAATGAAATTTAATATAAATAGATTATTATAATATTACAATCAGTTCATATTTCAATTAACTTAATAACAGGAACATCAGCATAAAGAAAAATTGTTATTCAACAATAAAGTAAATTTCATGGAATTTAATATAAATACAGTATTTTTTTCTAATCTTGACAAAGATTTTTAATAATTAAAAGGAAAATCCATTTATAAAAATATGATAAAATTTTTTCCCCTCTAACATTTAGCAAACCAAACAAGTGTACATGTGGCAAATATTTTATCACCTTCAACTTAAAACATGGGAAATATTACTTTATTCATATAGAACAAAAATGGAATGTAGGAATAAATGATTAATTATATTTTTATTTATATGGATAAGTAAATCACATTGAATTTATTAATAATGTTAATGATAATCCCATGGAATAATTCAGTTGTTTCAAGAAAATAAATTCATATATTCACTATGAATGATAATAATAATAACAACATTAGAATTTCACTGTGATTTTTTCTTAAATTAGTTCATGTTTATATATTATATAAACCAAAAGCACATTTTTATATTAAAAAGAGATGCAGATATTTTTATTCAAATACAAATAGTTCTTTTAATTATAAAACTGTAAACGAAAGACACGTTTTTATATTAAAATAATTAAAATTATCTTCAAAAGTTTTGAATCATTCAAAAGAACAAACAACAGCTCACGGAAAAAAAGAAAATTATGAACAATAAATCCATTGAAATTTAATGTAGACAAAAACAATATATGACTACCGGCTTTTATCTTAATTCTATGAAAAATCAATTCATGGTTCGATTTTAATGAAAATTTCCATAATTACTTACCTTTGGATGAAAATATGTCTGAAATCGCTTTTTTCTAAGATATATTAGGGGTAATAATTTTTTAACCCCCCCCCCCCCATGTTATTTTATGAAATATGAAAAATGAACTGACAAAAAACAATTTTTACTTTTTTCTATAAAGATAAGAGTCTGAATAATTATATCAGAATATTTTTATAAGTTTCAATGTAAAAGAACCATGAATTCTGCTTAAAAATATCAATAAAAAAATTGACACTTGTAAAAAAAATGGACTGTTTTACTTATTTTTCAAGATAACGATAAGCAATTTTTCCCCAATCAGATAATTTGATCTTTAAATTAATTGTTTTTCTTTGTAAGAACTATTTATGTTTGTTATTTCTGTTTTGCAAGATTTTTTTTTAAAAGTTCAAAAATATTAAAATTAAAGTAAAACTTTCAAAATTTCTCGTTCAGCTTAAGGTTTGTTTTGAATCTATTTGGTGAAATTATTTTTCATAATAAAAAAGTTTTAAAAAGATTTGACGGAAATTTAATCAACTAAGATTTCAATGGGTGATTTTGTTTATGTCATCCCACTGATTGACACGGCTAACAGCGAAATTAATATATCAATTAAATGTTAAAATGAATTAGATTTTTTTATAATAATTGAACCAGTTTTCAAAAGATTCCAGATATTTTTATATCCATAGATTATTGAAAAACCAGTCAAAAGCTTGTGAAAGATCTTTAATAGCTCCCTGAAGGACACCTCATCTGTCCAACAAATGAAAGACGATCTTAGGGATTGGCTGAATGCAATTGAAAAAACAGGACTTCCAGGTAAGTATAAAGCTTGGATGTATCAACACGGGGTCCTTCCACGGCTTCTATGGCCAATTACCATGGTGGAGTTACTGGAAAGAACCATCACAGTTCCTGAGAAGGTGGTTGGGGCTACCCCGGTCTTTAAGTAGCATAGCTCTATACAGCAATTCAACAACACTGCAACTCCCTCTCAGCAGTGTTACGGAAGAGTTTAAAGTCACACGTGCAAGGGAGGTGATGCTATACCGCAATTAGGGATTCATCAGCTAATATTAAAGTAAAGACTGGGAGGAAATGGAGTGCACATGGGGCAGTTGAGAGAGCAGAGGCACGGCTGCAATACAGTGTCATTGTTGGAAATGTGGCAGTGAGAAGGACTGGGCTGGGTAGCTACCACAGACAGCTGTACAAGGCCTCAAAGAAAGAGAAAAGGAAAATGGTGCAGGACGAGATACAAAAGGAGGAGGAAGAAATTCGCCTGGTCAAAATGATTGCTATGAGTCATCAAGGCGCCTGGACTCGTTGGGAAAATGTTGACCAACAAAAAATATCATGGTCAGAACTCTGGAGATCAGATCCTACTAGGATTCGATTTCTGGTTCAATCAACATATAATGTTCTGCCAAGTCCAGTTAATCTATACCTGTGGAATTTAGCAGATTCTCCAGTTTGTCAACTGTGCCATGGAAATGGCACTCTGGAGCATATTCTTAGCAGCTGCCCCAGGGCGTTGGGAGAAGGGCGATACCGCTGGCAGCACAACCAAGTACTCAGGGCCGTGGCAAAATCAATCAGTAAGGCACTCCTAAAAAGCAAGAATCAGTGCACCCCACAACAAGAGATCAGATTTATAAAAGCTGGGGAGAGGATTCATCAGAAACCACACAGAGCAGGGGGCTGCTCGCAACTGTAAGGAACTGGGACCTCCAAGTCAATCTAGGGAGGCAGTTGAAATTCCCGGAAAAGATCCTCACCACTTCTCTCTGGCCAGACATGGTTTTGACATCGGAGGCAAGTAAGCAGGTGGTGATATTAGAACTTACAGTCCCGTGGGAAGATAGGTTAGAGGAGGCAAATTGTAGGAAGACGGCCAAATACCAAGAGCTTGTGGTCGAATGCAGATCAAATGGCTGGAAGGCCCGAAATGAACCTTTCGAGGTTGGATGCCATGGCTTTGCTGGCAGGTCACTTTTGAAGATGTTTAAGACCCTTGGCATTAGGGGCCAGCAAAGTAGGAGAGCCATAACAGAAATAACAGGAGTTGCTGAGAGAGCATTGAGATGGCTCTGGATCCGCAGGAGCAATGTTTGGATAAATGCCACTAGGTCGCAAACCGGAAATTGATCAGTCCAGTTGGGGTCTTCTGGGCAAGGGTGTTTGGTGAGTAATGACCCGAAATACCTGTTGACCTTGGGTTCATCACTGATGACTGCGGCTTAGTATTTCACTCAACGGTGTTTATAAATTGTCAGAAATCAAAAATATTTTACTCCTTCAGTGGAAAAAAAAATTTTTCCCTATCAAATTAAGTTTTTTTTAAAAATTTCTAAAGAAAGTTAATACCTTGAACATTATACTCACTTCTTTCATTTTTCTTTTGTCTGATTTCTTTTCTTTTGGGTAATACAACGTTAAAGAAGATGGAGAAAAAATGTAATATTTAAAATAGAACTAATCTTTACTGGATGAATGAATTATGTTTCAGCCATTTAATAAGGTCTATATGGATGAAAATAACTATCAGAGTACAATTGAAATTATCAGGATTATGTTGGTGGCTGGATATATTTGAAATAATATAGAAACAATACATTTCCCTTGTATCAATAATATCATCTGCTAAATTACGACAATATACAAAGCTCAATATCGGCACTGTTAAGATAGAGGATGTCTGTTCAGAGGGACACTGATGGCAAAGCACCAGCAACTAAGACAATCCTATAAATAGAAAAGCCCTCGTGGGTAGTGGGATCTTTCTGGCCCACAATATATGTCGCTGTGAACAGGATTGGAAGGATACCTACCAGAATTTTGAATTTATACGCATCACTGATTGAAAGTTAGCAAGAATGGCTTCAGGACAAAGCAGTAATGAACAATACCTGCAACTCATTCAGCAGTTAATTTAACTTCAGTGTGAAAATAATGAACTTCAAACTGGTAGAGAAATGCCAAACTGGTCCCACATGAAAAAACCTGATAGGCCCTATAAGAGGTTCACAGAGTATTAACTCTGGTTCTTATAAAACATTGGGTTACTTAAAGGATAAGTACCCAATGCGGAACACTTCAGTTAGGAAAACGACAAACACGTTAGTTACATTTATATGACTTTATTACTACATGTATAGGGGAACAAAGTTCCACAGACTATAGAAATTCACAAGTGTCCAAACATACACAGTAGTATTCATAGACAAAATAGGTGGAAACCACTTACTGTGAGCAGTGTCGTGTCTGTGGCATCTGACATGCACCATAGGTGTCTGCTGAAGAGAGGTGACAGGCTTGTTCAGTGGCATCAGAAGAAGGTTCCCTCCTTGGGTTCCTGTGTCACGTGACCAAAATAGGGTCTCCAGACACAGGAGATTTACCAAAATCCTCAGACAAGGAAGACTGCCCTTACAGCCCGTCATCGAATACAGTTACACCGAAGGTGACTGGGCACTATTCAACGATTCTTGGAGTCAATACAAACAGATATGTGGCCTAACAGACCCAGCTGAGATTCATAACAAGTTGGGGAAGGCTTGTTTGAGTGAAGAAAACAAACTACTTTTTGACCTAATAGGGCCCAAAGAACTCAATACAGCCACGGAAGAACAACTCTTATGACATATACGGCTGATAGCAGTGAAAGGCGTACATAAAGAAGTACATAGACACAAATTCCACAACACAAGACAGCACAAAGGGGAGGCTCTGACACAATTTTTAGTGAGACTACCAGGCAAGATTCTGCGAGTTCACTATCCAGTGTCAAAAGCAATACAACACACACAGTCACCCACTCCAAGAACTCCAGGTTGATACAACTCCAGAATCAGGAGGGCCCATATCCACTATGATGGACGAAAACGAGGAGAGTTGTTGAAATGATAGGCAACAGGCAGTACCGGATGCGGTTGGACAGTAGTGGTAAAGTGACGTTACATAACCGTCGGTTCCTAAGAAAAATATTACCAGTTGTAGATATGTTACATAATCTATGCAGTTGCATAAGATTATTGTCAATCCCCTGTATTTCTAAAGGGATGGCTTTTTCATATCACGAGCGGGACTTTCCATGGAATAGTACAGAAAGCCCGTGAAATATGTGAAGTCATGCGGGACCTGGTTGGACCTCAGGCAGTGAAGATGTCCTGCCTTAACTGTAACTCACTCTGCACACGTGTGCTATGTTAGTCAGATATTTAGTTACATGAAATGTATAGTTAAGTAAATAAAAGCTTAAGAAAATAACACAGTTTTGTGGTTGGTGAATGTCTTGGTAACAAGACTGAAGAAGAAGAAGAAATGAGTTAAGTGCAACCGACAACCAAGACGAAGAGATGTTAGAAGAGACGCTAGAAGAACTTAAGAAGTCAAAGAACAGAAGGAGAATAGGGTATACAACAGATACACCGGATTATGCACTCAAACAATTAAACCCACAACCATTCACACAAATACCAAGGCCCATCAAAAATGAATCTCAAAGCGGCCTGCCTGAAATGATACAGGTATATTCAAGAGATGATGAGATGACGACAGACCACACTGATATGGAGGTAGAAGAAAACCCAACATCCATCAGCACTGTCCCCAACAATGCGAGGACCGACACATGATTAGTCGGAGTCATCCCGACAAGTGACCACAAAACAGGGGCATTGTGGTCATAGAAGTGGGGGGGGGACATGTGGAGATAGAGGACATCCCTTAAGAGGACACCAGTGGCAAAGCACCGGCAACTCGGGCGATCCTATAAATAGAAAACCTCTCGTGGGTAGTGGGATCTTTCTGGCCAACAATATGGGCACCACATTTCATTATGGAATTGAAAATAGGAAATCATAACAATATACAAATAAAACATGTTTATCTACTAAAAGTATTTAGAAAGGTTTAAAAGTTTAAAATACAGTATAAATCACATCTTACTTTTATACAAACACAATGAGACGTTTAAAATTCACTATAAAATTTTCAAGTGAATAAAAATAAACCAATTGAATTGAAAATATTCGTTTTTGCATCAATTCAAAGAAAAATATATAGTTTTAAAAACTGCACACACAAACACACACTAAATTATTATTTTTGAGTACTAAGAAAATAACTTTTAAATATTCAAGGTAAAAAAAAAAAAAAATAAATAAAAAATCTACATTGTAAATTAATTTAAAAAATTATTTTTAATAACATAAGATACTAATTATAAAATTAAGTCATTAACGAATAATTTAGTGAAATTTTCATAAAAATCGGGCGATTCCCTGATTTTTTGGTAATGGTTTGAAAATTAAAAAAAAAATTATTACCTCATTTTGCGATCTCAGTACATTAAACCTTTTGTATATTTTATCTAAAGTTGTTTTTTAATTGAAAGCTAGAAATACAAAGTTGGTTGCAAAAGATTGATTTTTAAATGCATAAAAATTTTGAAAGGTTTGAAATATTAACATTTCTATCAATTATTTAATTAAATTCCGATGTGATACAAAGGTCTCGACAAAGAACATAAATCTTTTTTTTAATCTTTTAAAACTACAGTAAATAATCTCACAATTTAAAAAGAATCAAAATTTAAAGTTAGGCTTAATGTTTTTCTTTTAAATCTATTTGATGAAATTATTTTTTATGATAAATTTTTTTTTAAAGATTTGACGGAAATTTAATCGGCTATTAATTTCGATGGGTGGCTTTGTTTATGTCATCACACTGATTAACACGGATAACAGCGAAAATAATATATCAATTAAATATTGAAACGAATTAGATTTTTATAATAATTAAATTAGATTTCAAAAGATTACTGATATGTTTTATATCCATAAATTATTGTCAGAAACTAAAATTATTTTACTTCTTCAATGGAAAACAAAATTTCCCAGCAAATCACGTTTTTGTTGTTTGTTTTTTTTTTAAATTGTAAAGAAAGTTAATACCCTGAACGTTATACTTACTTCTTTCCTTTTTCTTTTGTCTGGTTTCTTTTCTTTGGGGCTATACAACGTTAAAGAAGATGGAGAAAAAATATAATATTTTAAATAGAACTAATCTTTTCTGGTTGAATGAAAAAGTGTCGTTGATTTGAAATAAACACAAAAAAGTTTTTTAAGAGCGATAAAACAAGGGACATAATTTCGATCTTTTTTTTACATTTATTTCGAAACAAATTTATTTACTCACCTTTTTAAAAAATCTATGAAAAAATGAAAATAAAAAGAGATTACTAGGTACCACCAATTTGACCCTGTAAAATTTACCCCCCCTATATTTAACACAATGAAACTTACAGAAGATTTAATATTTTCTTGAAAACTTTTTTTCAATTCTAAAGAAAAAACATAAAATAAACTCCTGATGATTTAAAAAAATTATTTTCAGCATATGGAAATAATGAAAATTATGATTGAAAAACAATGTTTTCATTTTTGCACTGTTAAATCAACTGAAATTTAACGTAGCTAAAAACAAGTTACGATAAGAGGATTTTTAAAAAATTCTATGAAAAATCAATTAATAATCTGATTTTCACGAAAATTTCCATAAATGTTTACCATTGGATGGAAATATATCTGAAATAGTTTTTTTCTAAAATATATTAGGGGAAATATTTTTTACGAGGTCTATCCCCCTCCCATTTTATTTTATGAGATAAAAAAAATGACGCGTCAGAAAATTTTTTAAATTTTTTTCTATAAAGATAAGAGTCTGAATAACTATATCAATGAAATTGTATGAATGTACGAGGTGTAGTTTTTTGAGGAAAAATTAATGAAATCGGAAATAAAAAGTGTAAAAAAATGTCATAATATTAATATTTGAAAACTTTTTTTTGCATTTGTAATTGGTATGTACTATATTCTATTAAATTGTCAAAAAAATTTTTTTTTTTTAAGAAATTAATTTTTATGAGATTTTCAATATTTTGTGGGATTAAATATTTTTATTTTCTGCGTGAAATAAATTAAATTTTTTTTTTCCTGCGTCAAAAAATCGAATTTTTCACAGATATTTAAAAATATGATTTTTAGAATTCAGGTGAACTAAACATTGGTCCGATACGAGCTCGATTAATATTTTTAAAAGAATTTGTAATTTTTATTGTTGAATAGTAATGTATGATCCTTAGAATATACGGAAGAGCATAGCTGACATATTTGTTTTACAAATAGACGAGACGCTTCTAAGTAACCGAAGTTTGTTCCTGTTAGGCTGACAGTGTTAGCGTGAAAAAAATTATTTTATTTAACTTTTTTCAATGATTAAAATAAAAAGTAAGTATAATAGAATATTTTATCAGTTTTTTCTCTTAGAAAAAATATTCAAATTTTCATTCCATACTTTTACTGGTTGATCGTAAAAGGGAAATAATTTGTAACTTTTCTGTCTATATTACGGTCTGAAAATTACCCTTTCGCATGTAATACGGGCAGGTTTGTTTATTTTTTAAGATAACGATGTAATTTTTCCCAATCGGATAATTTGATCTT
This sequence comes from Doryteuthis pealeii, assembly GCA_023376005.1. Classification (NCBI taxonomy): domain Eukaryota; kingdom Metazoa; phylum Mollusca; class Cephalopoda; order Myopsida; family Loliginidae; genus Doryteuthis; species Doryteuthis pealeii. The sequence goes on along the minus strand of CM042171.1, from coordinate 867,849 downwards.
GGAATTAACTATTTTTCTTTGTAACAACCCTGTACAATCATTTTTTTACGAGATTTTTGATACACAAAGTTCAGAAATATCTACTTCCGTTTTATTCAAGATGGCCTAAACGGTTTGGTGGTACCTAGAGATTACTATGATAAAATAGAATAACAAATAAACATTTTATAGGGATACCCATTTTTTCGTCTGCTAATTTTAGAAACGAATTAAAATTAATTAAATGGATTATTTATGGTAAAATTTTTGTGAGTTGAAAAGTAGTAACATAATGACCGTCAACAACAAAAAAAAATTACATCTGTAATTTATTTTTAATACATTTAAAACGATTTTTTGGTCAATCTAAAATGTCACATTCTTAGATTCTAAAAAAATATTTTTAATAACTACTTTACTTTAGTATCAATTACCCATACGTTTTTGGTGAAAATCCTCCCCCCTTTTAAACAGAACAAATATTGATGTATATTTTTTATTATAGAATAATAGCCAATCAAATATCGAAATGGGTAAAAAAAAAAAGAGATCTCCAGAAATTATTTTTTTTAGTTTTTATTTTCCGAATTTCGGTACTTATTTACTACCCGAGCAGATTCTTTGAAAAAAAAAATTTCTGCTGTTCACATGTTTTGTCTTTTTATTTATGCAGAAAATAGTATCAATCACATATATACCAAAAACCAGTTGGGGGTGGGGTGGGGGGGGTGTTAAAGTTCAGTGATCAGAAAAAATATGAAAGCTTTGAAATAAAATAACTGATGCATTATAAAATTCATTAATAGATAAATCAACACTGAAACATTTATAGGTTGGTTGGTTTATTAATTTTAACGGCATATCAACCTGTCCAGGGTTATATCATGCCTAGCAGTTGGGTTATTTTGAAACATTTATATATACAATCGGATAATTACCTGATACAATCGGATAATTACCTGATTTCTTTTTATAACATTTTCAAGTCAGTGCACTTTTCAATTTAAAAAATAATATACTATACTTAGTAGGTACCACTAATGTTACCCTGTGAAATTTACCCCCCCCCCTGCTATATTTAACATAATGAAACTTGCAGAAAAATTAATATTTTCTAGAAAAATTTTTTTTCTATTCGAAAGAAAAAACATTAAACAAACTAATGAAAAAAAGTGACCCATCAGAAAACAAGTTTTTATTCATTTTAATAGTAAATTTTGGCTAAAAAAAAAGTATGTCCGTTACAGCCAACCATACGTAGATGCATAATCGTAAGAGGGTAATAATATGTAATTTTTTCTGTCTAAATTGCGACCTGAAAATTACTCTTTTGCATGTAATACAGATAGGTTTATCTATTTTTTAAGATAACGATATAATTTTTCCCAATCGGATGATTTGATCTTTGAATTAACTGTTTTTCTTTGTAACAACCCTGTATGATCATATCTAATTGTTTTTTTATGAGATTTTTGATAAACAAAGTTCGGAAATATTTATTTCTGTTTTATTCAAGATGGCCTAAAGTGATGATAGGTTTTCATAGTTTTGAAAAAACACGCTGGAAATGATTCTTTGTTTTTTAGTTTCAGGAAAATAATTTTTTAATTTTCTGTTGAGGTTTGGTAAGTAGCAGAGGAGTGCATAGTGAAAATAATGCGTGAAATAATAATAGAATTTACAATAGGTAAAAGTATAAAGTGAGGAGCTGGTCACATAAGGTACGGATAAAGATAAGTCAGCAGCAGTTAACACCACGAGGTAAATTCAACAAGGATTTATTACGAACTGATTCAATTTCATACAAGGGTTAAAAAAGCGGGAACAAACATTTTGGGCGGAAGTGGGTGGAGTCTGAGCTCCTGCTGGTGTTGCATCAAATATATTTATAGAAATGTAAGCTTATAAAAAACTTAACATTTTCAAATAACTTTTTTCAGGTGTACATTTTTAAAACAACGAAAAAAGAAAACACGCTACAAATATTTTTTTTCGAGTTTTACAAAAATGATTTTTAAATTTTAACACACACAAAAAAAAAAGAAAATATAATTAGATCTTTTTATAAGAAATACTTTAAAAAGTTGGTTTATGGACTGAGGAATCCAAAAATACTATTTAAAATGTCTCATAATTAGCCAATTTTAAGTTATTAATGACTTCTAATTTTTCCATAGCAAGATAAATAGGTGGGAGGAAAAATTACAATATGGTATTGCATCTATAACAACAAAAATTTTGTATTATTATTTTACATATTTTGAACATTATTTGCCACCACACACTTCATTTATCATTTATTGTTGTTTATTACAACAGTTTTTAAAAAAGCACGCTAAAAGATATTGTTTTGTTTTTTTTGGTTTCAGGAAAATAATTTTAAAATTTTCAAATGACTTTTTCCAGGTGTATATTTTTAAAACAACGAAAAAAGAAAACACGCTACAAAATTTTTTTTTTTTTGAGTTTTACAAAAATGATTTTTAAATTTTTAACACACACAAAAATAATTCATGGAATCTTTTTATAAGAAATACTTCAAAAATTGGTTTATGAACTGAGGAATCCAAAAATACTATTCAAAATGTCTCATAATTAGCCAATTTTAAGTTATTAATGACTTCTAATTTTTTTATGGCAAGATAAATAGGTGGGAGGAAAAATTACAATGTGTCATTGCATCTATGACAAAAAGAAAATTATTATTAACTTATATATTTTGAACATTATTCATACCAAATGGACAGTTGTTTTTTGTTCAGAACTGAAGCTACATCAGTTAAAATTTTGCACTTTTATGTTTTGTGTTTCTGCTCAGCCATTTAATTAGGTATACGAAATGAGACAAAGACAATGTAACATAACAACTTAACTTTAATCAACTGAATACAGCTCAGCAAAGACACAACTACAATGTCCGCTGTCTGTTGCATTTAAATAGTCCCAATCAAGGGAAGATAACCCAACCACTCAAAAAGGGAGGTAATCACGTCTCATATCACAGTATACATGGAGGAAAATAACTGTCAGAGTGTTATAATATGATAAGATTTATGTTTGTCACTGGATATATTTAATGATATTTTCATAATGTCTCCTGAAACACAAAGGTATGGCTTTGATATGTCATAAAACTTTGATTAACCTCTGAAATTTGCATATTTGATATCCAATAATGGAAGAGAGGGATTGTTTTGTGAATTTTGAGTTAGTGACATCAACTCATGTCTTTAAGCCATGATGGTGGATAATACTCATCACTTCCTCCATTTTTGAAACATTTTAATTTTATCAAGAGATTTACCAATTATTTATTTTCTATTTCTCTGAAAAAATCTAACATGAAAATATGCCAATTGAATCAGAAAAAATACTTTTGTGCTTCAATTCAAAGAAAAATTTTGTTTTTAAAACTATGACCCCGCCCCTCCCAAATCCAACATTAATTATCATTTGAGTTTTAAGTAAATAACTTTTAAATTTACAAATCACTTTTTAGGGGGTATTGAATTTTTATTTTTCAGTTTCTTTATTTTTTTATACATTCTTTATGATTTGATCTTTCTAGAAATATGAAAATTAGAGTCCAGAAAATTTTTTTTTTCAAATTAACAATGGTCAATATTAACATTCTGAATTCATAAAAAGCTTTCTTTTCAAATTAAAATAAATAAATAAATAAATAAAATAAAATAAAACATTTATTATAAAATTAAGTAATGAATAAAGTAAAAAAGTCTACGGGGCGGCCTAAAGTCGGTATCAGCCAGTCAGCGAGGGAGTCTATCCCCTTTTCAATAGCGCTAGACCAAGGAGATTGTTTTTAGCATCTGCGGTGGAGCGCCACACCTACCATCAGCTCCTTACTTTACCGCACAGATCCCTGTGCTACTCATACGCTGAGTTGGCGAGGACCGGTATCGAACTAGGAACCTCGTGGTTTCTAGCCGAACGCTCTACCGACTGAGCTAACCCAGCCCATGAGTAATGAATAAAGTAGTGAAAATTTCATTAATCTCTCACAATTTGACAATAGATTTATTCCAAGAATTCCAATTACTATTTGGCTTATTCTGAGGGAAATCTTCCAACTTAAAGGTCAATGTGTTTGTGGCTTTTCCTCTTTGGTTAAAATTATTTAAGCACAGGATTTACATGGATGAAAACATATCAGTAGAAAAGAAATAGGACACCAACAAATATCCAACATTTTTTCCACATAATCAGTTATCAAATAAAATCAAACAATTCATGATTGTCAACGGATCTCTCATGGGATTTTTGGAGACAATGATATTTGATACACCTTTCTTTTTTTTCTTTCTTTTTTACTTCTATGAGGATAATCACAAAAGTAAGGTCTCAGAAAGGCTAGGAATGCTGAGAAACTATTCATGTGTCTGTTGGCAACACTGTTGTGCATGCACCTGCACGTGCCTTGCTGCAACGTTCAGTCTTGGTTTGGCATTTGTTTCTGATGGAGCTCCCAACTGACGCTACACCTAAGTGTGAAATTTGCACGGTTATTCAATTTTGTATTATTGTCCTCATCTTTATTGTTATCTGTTAGGGAGAGTTATCTCCTCCCTAGCGATTCGAACCGGTACTTTCTAAAAAGGAGGGGGACAAAATACTGACAGCTAGACAGACAAGAACCGAGCCCGCTACGTGACACACATGTATCCTACATCAAGCTGAACTGAATCCAAAACCATTCCACTGTATTCCCTGTCAGTGAGAATAAAAACAAATATTGTCATTATTAACATATTCCCTGTTTTTATTATCAATTCTGTATATCCTACATCTCTGGATACAACATTATCTATACAAGGTATTAACATATTCCCTGTTTTTATTATCAATTCTGTATATCCTACATCTAAGGATACAACATTATCTATACAAGGTATTAACATATTCCCTGTTTTTATTATCAATTCTGTATATCCTACATCTAAGGATACAACATTATCTATACAAGGTATTAACATATTCCCTGTTTTTATTATCAATTCTGTATATCCTACATCTAAGGATACAACATTATCTATACAAGGTATTAACATATTCCCTGTTTTTATTATCAATTCTGTATATCCTACATCTAAGGATACAACATTATCTATACAAGGTTCCCAAGTTCAAGAAGGTTCCTGAGTCTGACAAGAAATACCTGAAGAAAACCAGAGAGTACATTGCCCGAAACGTTGTGGAGATAGCAATAAAGATGAGGACATCTTAGTTGGAGTGAAATAAACATGTTTGGGTCTTCCTTGAATAGTTGCTGATAGAAGAATAGGTTAAATCGAACTTAATGGACATAAATTCCACCAATGAATGTCAATCCTGCCGAAAGAAAAAAAATACCAAAATCAGGAAATTGAATGAATTTAATTAAATTTTCACTGTTGAAATATAAATGAATTAAAGATATAATGCACCGGTTATATTATTTAAAAACTTTTATATTTTTTCAGGTCAGTTAATTTTGAATCATGTGTCTTTGAGGTGCAACACAGATTCTCAAAGATACAGGGTTCAAAGTTAACTGACTTGAAAAAATGTAAAAGATTTTAAATAAAATAACTGGTGCATTATATCTTTTATTTGCTCAACACAGAAAATTTCATTAAATTCAGTTTATTCCCTGATTTTTGGTATTTTTTGTTATCGGTGGTGTGACATATGATGGTGGAATTTACGTTGGTTAAGTTCAATTTAAAGGAAAAATATTTGTCCCCAGTTGCTAGGAAAAAATCTTATATTAAACTGAGAAAATCTAATTGAGATATAATTAGTCATACATAGACCTTCCCTGGAAATGAAATAATCAAAGGACACTTTATAATCAACCATGACACTTTATAACCCACTGAAACATATAATATTTTTATTGTGTTGAACTTTTCTTGAGTGCACATGAGCCCTAATAATTCCTATGGTGATAGCAATTTTTACCTCAACATAGTTTCCACCAACTCCTGTCACCTTCTCAGCTTAAAAATACAACCTTAAAAACAAATTTTGCTCGTTCCAAATTCCTCTGCCTAAGACCAAATTCCTAAGCTGAATTTAAGATTTCACAACAATGTTCTATTACAAATAGCTACACAAATCAAACAATCACCTATCTCCAAAAATGCTAATTTAGGGGATTTTAAACAAACGAACTATTTTCCCTAAGAGAAATCTTAAAATGGTGACATGGTCACTGGGTACTAACAGGATAGGGGAAGGAAGGTGCATAAGACAAACCTGTTAACCAAAACAATTTAAAAAATGGTAAATGCTAGCGGAAGCCATATGAGAGTCTTCATGTTCTGAGTATGATGTTAAATTCTATCTGATGGTGAGATTCCAGTTCTGGAGATCTGGGGAATGTGGAGCATCCTTCATTGCCATTGCTCCCAGGTCCACTCTGACCTGGAATGGTAATTTTACCTATTAGGGTCCCATCCATAGGTTAAATAGAAAAACATGAGTTTTAAAAAAATTGGCTACCTCTCAAGAATGAATGAAAACCAAAACTCTTCAGCATAAAATGATCCAATAAGGGTTGACATGCCGTAAAACCTAAATAACTAACAATCAACTTGATGATAAAAAAGATGAGGCTTGATGATTAGTATTATCTGCGTTATTCGGACTATTGTCCTCATCTTCATTGTTATCTGTACAACGTTTTGGCCGGTATGCCGTCCGGCCTTCTTTAGGTATTTCTTGTAGGACTCGGGAACCTTCTTTTTGGACTCGGGAACCTTCTTGTCATAATCAGGAGCCATCATGAATCTTTCAATCTAACACTTTATTCAGTCCACGGGGGTATCCTGTTCTCATTCTGCTAACCAAAGCTGGGGTAGGAGCTGTGTTAATTATTTTTCCTTGTAAATGCCGCCTGTCAGGATTGAATCTGGAATCCAGAGATAACTGTCACTTAGAACTGTCTTAACCTAACTACCTTATCCACTAAGCCATGTGTCCAATTGAAATCAGATAACAATGAAGATGAGGACAATAGTCCGAATAACACAGATAATACTAATCATCAAGCCTCATCTCAAACATTCAGAGAAATGATAAAAAAGAATTTATGGGATTTTAAACTAATGAGCTATTTTCCCTAAGAGAAATCTTAAAATGGCAACACTGTCACTGGGTACTAACAGGATAGGTGAAGGAGAAAGTGTTAGACAAACCTGTTAAACAAAACAGTACAAAAAATGGTAAAAGCTAGTAGCAGCCACAGGTTTTTCCAATTCGCTCTAATAGGCTTATCCAGTTTTTTTCAGTATGTGTTTGCATGTGTGATTTCAAACATGGGTTGCTACCCCACTTCGGCTGTTACATGGTTAAGAAGGGCCAATTGATAGGCTTAGCGGGTCAAGCCATAGACCCTATACAATTGTCTTGACCATATTGATTGTCTTGACTATATTCTTCAAATCAATTTTATGGCAAACACTTGACCTTTTACTTAATGAAACAGACTTAAACATCTAAGCATCTTTAACTCTTGTAGTGACCATTACAAAAGTGACCAGTCCAAATCAAAATAAAAGACTACATAATAGGAACCTTAGTTAGGATGAAACATTAAAAGTTATAGTCATGTAATAACAATTGGAGTATCATGGTGTGTAAATAAATGTTTTTTTCAAAATTGAGCTCATGCTTGAACTTTAGACGAACATAACACTGCATAATGGGAACCTTAGTAAGCATGAATCATTAAAACTTATAGTCATGTAATAACAGGTGGAGTATCATGGTGTGTAAATAAATGTCTTTTCAAAATTGAGCTCATGCTTGAACTTTAGACAAACATAACACTGCATAATGGGAACCTTAGTAAGCATGAATCATTAAAACTTATAGTCATGGAATAACAGGTGGAGTATCATGGTGTGTAAATAAATGTCTTTTCAAAATTGAGCTCATGCTTGAACTTTAGACAAACATAACACTGCATAATGGGAACCTTAGTAAGCATGAATCATTAAAACTTATAGTCATGTAATAACAGGTGGAGTATCATGGTGTGTAAATAAATGTCTTTTCAAAATTGAGCTCATGCTTGAACTTTAGACAAACATAACACTGCATAATGGGAACCTTAGTAAGCATGAATCATTAAAACTTATAGTCATGTAATAACAGGTGGAGTATCATGGTGTGTAAATAAATGTCTTTTCAAAATTGAGCTCATGCTTGAACTTTAGACAAACATAACACTGCATAATGGGAACCTTAGTAAGCATGAATCATTAAAACTTATAGTCATGGAATAACAGGTGGAGTATCATGGTGTGTAAATAAATGTCTTTTCAAAATTGAGCTCATGCTTGAACTTTAGACAAACATAACACTGCATAATGGGAACCTTAGTAAGCATGAATCATTAAAACTTATAGTCATGGAATAACAGTTGGAGTATCATGGTGTGTAAATAAATGTCTTTTCAAAATTGAGCTCATGCTTGAACTTTAGACAAACATAACACTGCATAATGGGAACCTTAGTAAGCATGAATAATTAAAACTTATAGTCATGTAATAACAGGTGGAGTATCATGGTGTGTAAATAAATGTCTTTTCAAAATTGAGCTCATGCTTGAACTTTAGACAAACATAACACTGCATAATGGGAACCTTAGTAAGCATGAATCATTAAAACTTATAGTCATGGAATAACAGTTGGAGTATCATGGTGTGTAAATAAATGTCTTTTCAAAATTGAGCTCATGCTTGAACTTTAGACAAACATAACAAGTAAGGTTAAACAATTACAAGTTATAGTCATGTAATAACAGTTGGAGTATCACGGTGTGTAAATAAATGTCTTTTCACACTGGAACTGCTTGAAAATCCAGATCCACAAATTTCACAAGAAAATGGTTTCTCTCCAGTGTGTGTTCGCATATGTAATTTCAAACTGCAACTCTGTGAAAATGCTGATCCACAAACTTCACAAGAAAATGGCTTCTCCCCAGTATGTGTGAGCATATGCCTTTTCAATTTAGAACTCTGTGAAAATGCTGATTGACAGACTTCACAAGAAAATGGTTTCTCTCCAGTGTGCATTTGCATGTGATATTTTAAGGAGGTATTTCTAGAAAATGCTGATCCACAGACTTCACAAGAAAATACTTTCTCACCAGTGTGTATTTGCATATGTCTTTTCAATCCACTACTCCGTGAAAATGCTGATCCACAGACTTCACAAGAAAATGGTTTCTCACCAGTGTGTGTTTGCATGTGTGATTTCAAACCACTACTCCGTGAAAATACTGATCCACAGACTTCACAAGAATATGGCTTCTCTCTAGTATGTGTTTTCATGTGATATTTTAAGTTGGAATGCCTGAAAAATGCCGATTCACAGACTTCACACGTAAATGGTTTCTCACCAGTGTGTGTTCGCATGTGTGCTTTCAAACTGTAACTCTGTGAAAATGCCATTCCACAGACTTCACAAGAAAATGGTTTGTCTCCAGTGTGTATTTGCATGTGTCTTCTTAAACTGGAATTCTGTGAAAATGCTGATCCACAGATTTCACAAGAAAATGGCTTCTCTCCAGTGTGTGTTCGGATGTGTTTTTTCAAACTGTAACTCTTTGAAAATGCCAATCCACAGACTTCACAAGAAAATGGCTTCTCCTCATTCTGTATATGTCTGTGTATTCTTAAACTGGAAGCTTCTGGGACTGCTAGTTCACCAACTTCACAAGAAAATGGTTTCTCTCCAGTGTGTGTTTGCATGTGTGCTTTCAAACTAGAACTCATTGGAAATATGGATCCACAAATTTTACAAGAAAATACTTCTGCTTCTGAATGTGTTGCCATATCTGTTTTTAGTTTTGATCCAATTCTGATATCCGTTTTCTGTTCTGATATCTGGAAAAATTCTTATCTGGATTTAACTAGAGCCTATTTTCCCACTTATTTTTTGAAATGTGAATTTTAGGAAAATGTTCATATACTGAATTCTCTATTAATATGCAAGTGGGTTCCACTGGAGTCTCTTCTTGCACATTGTTCAAATGAAAATATTCATGAATTAAATTTCAAGAAAAAGAATTGTCCTGTGAGTTCACAATATGTAGATCCATACACATTAAAAGAATATATTTGTTCTTTGTTAGGTATTTAAAGGTGTCCTTTTACATTTCAGCACCATTCTTCTCCAATGCCATTGATATCTGTGAATGAATAAGAAATAACATATTATTTTAAAAAAAAGGAACAAGATATTCAATAATTTTCTCATATTATCATATTACAATCAGTTCATATTTCAATTAACTGCATAACAGGTAAATTAAAATAAAGAAAATTGTGTTTCAACAATTCGTTTAATATCAATACAATATTTTTCTTGTTTATCAACAATTTAACAAATAATGAAGTAAATTTAATTAATGTGTTATTTTAAGAAATAAATAAAACATGAAATTCATCAGCATAAAGAAGAATTGTTTTACAAAAATTTCATGGAATTTAATATGAGAATTTTTTTCTAATTTTGACAAAGATTTATCAGAATTAAATGGACACTCCATTTATAAAAATATAAGAAAATTATTTCCACTTTCCATTTAACAAACAAAACAAGAATATTTGTGACAAACATTTTATCATCTTAACCAAAATGAATCATCTGGAAAATAACTTTTTTCATGTAGAACAAAAATGGAATGTAGGAATAAATGATTAATTATATTTTTTATTTTATTTTATTTATATGTAAATCACATTGAAATTTACAATAATAATAATAATAATAATAACAATAACATTAGAATTTCACTGTAATTTTTTAAAAGTTCATGTTTATTAATAAACCAAAGGCACATTTTTATATTAAAAGATTTTATTTAATCAGAAGAGAGATGCAGATATATTTATTCAAATGAAAATAGTTTTTTAAAATTATAAAACTGTAAACGAAAGACATGTTTTTTATATCAAAATAATATTATCTTCAAAAGTTTTGAATCATTCAGAAGAAAGAACAAAAAAAAAAGACCTGATGATTTTTTTTTTCATTTTCAGCTCATAGAAAAAATGAAAATTATGAACAATAACAATAAGGTACTACCAATTTTCCCAGTGAAATTTACCCCCTTATATTTAACTCAATGAAACTAGCATAAAGATTAATATTACCTTGAAAATTTTGTGTCCATTCAAAAGAAGAAACATTGAGCAAACTCATGATTATTTAAAAAAAAAAATTTCAGTTTACAGAATTAATGAAAATATAGAACAAAAAACAATGTTTACATTTTTACAGCATTAAATCAATTGAAATTTAATGAAGACTAAAACAATATATGACTACTGGCTTTTTAAAAAATTCTATGAAAAAATAATTAATGGTTCGATTTTCATGAAAATTTCCATAATTACTTACCTTTGGATGAAAATATGTCTGACATAGCTTTATCCTAATATATATTAGGGGAAATAATTTTTTTAACGAGGTCTACTCCCGCCCCCATGTTATTTTATGAAAAATGACAAAAAATGATTTTTACCTTTTTTCTATAAAGATAAGAATCTGAATAATTATATCAGAAGATCTTTATAAGTGTCAATGCGAGAGCTTTTTACTAAAATAACCATGAATATAGAATTTGGCTAAAAAATATCAATAAAAAAATTGACACTGTTGTAAAAAAATGGACTGTTTTACTTATTTTTCAAGATAACAATGAGTAATTTTTCCCAAATTGGATAATTTGATCTTTAAATTGATTGGTTTTCTTAGTAAAAACTCTTTATGTTTGTTATTTCTGTTTTGCAAGAATTTTTTTTTTTAAATTTCAAAAATATTTTCGTTTCTGAAAATTTTAACATTTTGAATAAATATTTTGAATGGTTTGAAATATTGTTAACATTTCTATCAATGACTTAATTAAATTCCAATGTGATACAAAGGTCTCCACAAAGAAAATAAATCTTAGTTTTTTAAAATCTTTCAAATCTACAGTAAGTAATCTTACAATTTAAAAAAAAAATCTTTCAAAATTTCTCGTTCCGCTTAAGGTTTGTTTTGAATCTATCTGATGAAATTATTTTTCATGATGAAAAAAGATTTTAAAAAATTTGATGGAAATTTAATCGGCTAAGATTTCGATGGGTGACTTTGTTTATGTCATCCCACTGATTAACACGGATAACAGCGAAAATAATATATCAATTAATTGTTGAAATGAATTAGATTTTTATAATAATTGAATCAGTTTTCAAAAGATTCCAGATATTTTCATCCATAAATTATTGTCAGAAAATATTTCACTTCTTCAATGGAAAAAAAAAAATTCCAGCAAATTATGTTTGTTTTTTGTTGTTGTTTTCTTTTTGTAAAGAAAGTTACTTTTCTTTTTCTTTTGTCTGATTTCTTTTCTTTTTGGGTTATACAACGTTAAAAAACATGAAATTGAACTTACCACCTCCTCATCATGAGGAGTTGAAATACTGTTGAATATAGAAATTCCGCATGGGCAGTGCAGAGTGGGAATAGCCCGCATGTAAACAGTTACTGATTATTTAAGGCCTACCCTCCCAGACCAAAGGAAGAAAAACCATAGTCGGATTTTGCTGATGAGAGGAGAGGTGTGTAATACTACTGGAAGATTGTTGTATATAGAAGACTTTGGCAGTTGGGAGAGCATATGCGTTGGACTTGATTGCGGCCCCCCCTCAACACAGAGTTTACTTTCATTCTTGTTACAGAAATGATAACAATATACAAATAAAACATTTGTTTATCTACTAAAAGTATTTACAAAGGTTTAAAAGTTTAAAATACAGTATTGATCACATCTTATATTTATACAAACACAATGAGACGTTTAAAATTCCCTATGAAATTTTTAAGTTAATAAAAATAGATCAATTGAATCAGATAAAATACTCTTTTTTTGCATCAGTTCAAAGGAAAATATTGTTTTGTAAACTCCACACAAACTAAATTATTATTTTTGAGTTCTAAGAAAACAACTTTTAAATTTTCAAATAACTTTATTCGGTTATTGAATTTTTATTTTATTATTATTTTTTCTATGTTCTTCAGCATTTGACCTTTGAAAAAATGTAAAAATTGAGGACTGGAAATTTTTATATTCAAATGTCCACAGGTTAAAAAAACCCAAAAAAACCAAAAAAAAACCTACATTCTAAATTTATAAAAACATTTTTTTAATAAAATAAGCTATTTATTATAAAATTAAGTAATTTCATAAAAATCAGACAATTCTCTAATTTAAAAAAAAATTACCTCCCTTTGTTATCTCTGTACAATGTACATTAAACCTTTTTACTGTTAAAATGAGCCTAAAATACGTTTTTGACCAAATGACTTTAGCTGGCAATACAGAAAATAATTTACCAAAAATCAGACAATTATCGAATTTTAATGAAATTTTCAGTGTTTATTTATCAATGAATGATCTTTATAATACATTATTTATTTTATTTCAAAACTTTGATTTTTTTTCAGGTCACTTAATTTTGATGCCCCTCCTTACTCTGGGAGTGTAAAATATTGGCGATTTGGTCTTTGATTGATACTAATTACAGTAGAAATAAAAAGATAAAAGACTGAAGTTGTAAATAGAAAAAAAAAATTTAAGTGAAATATTTTATAAGAAAATAAGTACCGAAAATCGGAAAATAAAATGTTAAAAAAATAATAAATAATTAATTTTTTTAGAGATTTCTCTTTTACTCATTTTGATAATTATTTAATTGTCTATTATTAGGCATGTGCAAACCGCGAGCTTTCAAAATGTCCGCATAATTGTAAAAAATATTTTAAAACATCAATAAAAAATGGAAAATTAACTTTTTAATGTTTTCTTTTACGTTTAATATTAAAAACAATTCCAAGTTTATGTGTTATATAAAAGAAAAAACAAATTTCTCTTACAGAAAACCTAAATTTTTGCATTTAAAAGTAAATTCCCATAAATTCTTAATCTTTGTTGACAGTTATTGCATCTTGACGTGTGCACTATTTCTTAGTATGGATGATAATACATATAATAATTTCTTTTCTGAAGCAAAATCAAATTACTAATTTAGCATTTCCTTGATGCCTCACGATTTAACTCTTAATATTATTGAAAAAGAGAGTTGGGAAAATCAAAATTAAAATGTTAGAAATTATTTATAATAAAATTCTAATAATAGAATTTTAACTGAACGGTAATATCTGCTTTCTGGATATAAACGGGAGAATTATTTGTTTCCAAATAAAATAATAAATTTCTTCAAACACTGTTTGAGTTTTACAGAGTATAATTATACACACGTCATGGATTTGAACCTATTAACTTATGTACCCAGAACACACCAGTGAAAACAATAATAACAACAGTTTTCCCCAAAACCCAGAGTTTTTATTTCTCTTAGATCCATCCGTAATAAGAATAAGACAATTTTTAATTCAAACATTATTTTCAAAAATTTATGAAATAAAAACCGACATATATTGTCATTATTTTTAGCGAGATATTTTTTATACAATATTTTCTTTGATTAAATAAATACGATTTTGCTGTACATTAAACAAAAGTATTTATTTTACATTTTATAAATTTTTTAAAAATCCCTGAAAAATAAAATAAAAATGTAAATAGGAACTTTTAAGATAAAATTCTTTTGAAAATAATCTAACAATTTAAAAAAAAAAAAAATGTTTTTCTTATTTACGAGATCTAAGTTTCAATGTTTAAGATGCCCTATTTCCAAAACCGATTTAGTAGCGAGTTATCTTTTTTTTACATATGTTCTGTCATTAAATTATCTTTCCAAAAATGTAAAATCTATTTATGTACAAAAAAAATTACTAAGATCTTTGTACAGGGGAATGCGCGAAACAAAAACTAACAAAAAAAATGATTAGCCTTTTCAATTTAGTAAACATTTACAATATATGTTCGTCTTTTATTACTTCATATACCGAAAGTTTTATTAAAATCGGATAGTTAGTTTATTTTATACATGATTTTTAGAAGAATTTCCTGTGATCCCCCTTTTTTAGAGCCAGCAATAATTTGCACATTCCTTATAAAAGAAAAAAATTATACATCGATAATTTTTCTGCTTAAAAAAGGGGGGTAACATTTTCAATAGAGTTTTTATACTTTGTTTGACTAAAATAAGTTTTGCATTAAATAAATATTTATTTCTAGAATCTAAAAATATAACATTTTAAACTTAAAATCCGAATATTTTTTATTTTAGATGAATTTTATATATTAATTTTTCATAGCAAAAATACTAAATTAAAGTTTTGAAATAAAATAACTGATGCATTATAAAATTCATTAATTGATAAATCAATACTGAAAATTTCATTAAAATCGGATAATTCCCTGATTTTTAGTATTTTTTTTTTTTTTTTTTTGCTAACGTGAATGTTATATTAAAATTGTAAACAAGCGCTTAAAACCCTTGAAAAAGAGACAGAATGGCGGATCACTTCGAAATTGATCGAAACAAATCCCTTTAAATGTATTAAAATAAACTGCATATGTAATGATATTTTTTCTTTTTTTAATGATGGTCATTATGTTACTACTTATCGATTTAGACAAAGTTTAACCTTAAATAATAGATTTAATTATTTTTAATTCGCATTTAAAACTCGTAGTATCCGATTTTTTTTGCCAGTGCCTACTTTTAACACATTTTGAATATCTTATCTGACTTTATTTTTAATTAAAAGATAAAAATACAAAGCTGGTTGCAATAGATCGATTATTACATGCATAAATATTCTGAATGGTTTGAAATATTATTAACATTTCTATCAATGACTTAATTAAATTCCGATGCGATGCCAAAATCTCGACAAATAAAATAAATCTTAGTTTTTAAAATCTTTCAAATTTACAGTAAATATTCTTACAATTTAAAAAAAATCTTTCAAAATTTCTCGTTCGGCTTAAGGTTTTTTTGAATCCATTTGATGAAATTATTTTTTATGATAAAAAAAGTTTTTAAAAGATTTGACGGAAATTTAATCGGCTATGATTTCAATGGGTGACTTTTAGGTACCACCAATTTGACCCTGTGAAATTTACCCCCCCCCCTATATTTAACACAATGAAACTTACAGAAAATTTAATATTTTCTTGAAATTTTTTTTCCATTCTAAAGAAAAAACATAAAATAAACTCCTGATGATTAAAAAAAATTTTTTTCAGCATACGGAAATAATGAAAATTATGATTGAAAAACAATGTTTTCATTTTTGCACTGTTAAATCAACTGAAATTTAACGTAGCTAAAAACAAGTTACGATAAGAGGATTTAAAAAAAATTCTATGAAAAATCAATTAATAATCTGATTTTCACGAAAATTTCCATAAATGTTTACCATTGGATGTAAATACATCTGAAATAGTTTTTTTCTAAAATATATAAGGGAAAATATTTTTTTACGAGGTCTACCCCCCCCCCCGCTATTTTATTTTATGAGATAAAAAAAATGACGAGTCAGAAAATTTTTTTTTCTCTTTTTCCATTAAGAGTCTGAATAACTATATCAATGGAATTGTATGAATGTACGAGGTGTAGTTTTTTGAGGAAAAATTAATGAAATCGGAAATAAAAAGTGCAAAAAATGTTATAATATTAATATTTGAAAACTTTTTTTTTCTTTTATAATTGGTATGTACTATATTCTATTAAATTGTCAAAAAAAATTTTTTTTTTTTTTAAGAAATTAATTTTTAAGAGATTTTCAATCTTTTGTGTGATTAAATATTTTTATTTTCTGCGTGAAATAAATTAAATTTTTTTTTTCTTGCGTCAAAAAATCGAATTTTTCACGGATATTTAAAAATATGAATTTTATAATTCAGGTGCACTAAACAGTGGTTCGATACTAGCTCAATTAATATTTTTAAAAGAATTTGTAATTTTTAATGTTGAATAGTAATGTATGATCCTTAGAATATACGGAAGAGCATAGCTGACATATTTGTTTTACAAAGAGACGAAACGCTTCTAAGTAACCGAACTTTGTTCCTGTTAGGCTGACAGTGTTAGCGTGAAAAAAAAATTTATTTAACTTTTTTCAATAATTAAAATAAAAAGTAAGTATAATAGATTATTTTATCAGTTTTTCTCTTAGAAAAAATATTCAAATTTTCATTCCATACTTTTACTGGTTGATTTTTGATAAATAAAGTTCGGAAATATCTATTTCCATTTTATTCAAGATGGCCTAAACGGTTCGGTGGTACCTAGTGACTTTGTTTATGTCATCTTACTGATTAACACGGATAAATGCGAAAATAATATATCAATTAAATGTTGAAATGAATTAGATTTTTATAATAATTGAATCAGTTTTCAAAATATTCCAGATATTTTTATATCCATAAAGTATTGTCAGAAATCAAAAATATTTCACTTCTTCAGTGGCAAACAACATTTTCCAGCTAATTACTTCTTTTTTTTCTTCTCATTTGTAAATAAAGTTAATACCCTGAACGTTATACTTACTTCTTTCATTTTTCTTTTGTCTGATTTCTTTTCTTCGGGGCTATACAACGTTATAGAAGATGGAGAAAAAATGTAATATTTTAAATAGAACTTATCTTTTTTGGTTAAATGAAAAAGTGTCGTTCATTTAAAATAAAGACAGAAAAGTTTTCTTAAGAGCGATAAAACAAGGGACATAATTCCGATCTTTTTTCTCATTTATTTCGGAACAAATTTATTTACTCACCTTTTTAAAAATCTATGAAAAAAGGAAAACAAAAAGAAATTACTATGATAAAATAGAATAACGAATAAACATTTTATTGGGATACCCATTGTTTCGTCTCCTAATTTTAGAAACGAATTAAGATTAATTAAATGGATTATTTAAGGTAAAATTTTTGTTCAAGTCGAAATGTAGGTATATTAGGTACCACCAATCAGTTTAGGTCATCTTGAATAAAACGGAAATAGATATTTCCGAACTTTGTTTATCAAAAATCTCGTTAAAAAAAGATCGTACAGGGTTGCTACAAAGAAAAATAGTTAATTCAAAGATCAAATTATCCGATTGGGAAAAATTACATCGTTATCTTAAAAAATAAACAAACCTATCCATATTACGTGCGAAAGGGTAATTTTCAGGCCGCGATTTAGAGAGAAAGAAATACATATTATTACCCTCTTACAGTTATGCATCTAAGTACGGATGGGTGTAACGGACAAACTTTTTTAGCCAAATTTTTTCTATTAAAATGAATAAAATCTTTAAAAACTTTAATATTACAATTTACTATGAATAAAAACTTGAAAAACTTTAATCTTAAAATTTCGCAGTGAAATTGACGTTAAAAAATGTCTTCGGTTTTAGTATTAATTCTTAAAATCGAAAATAAAATGAAAATTTGAATATTTTTTCTAAGAGAAAAACTGATAAAACAATCATTCAATATATTATTTTTATTCTAATTGTTCGTAAAAGTTAAATAAAATATTTTTTTACGCTCAGAAAAACAAACTTTAGTTACCGAGAAGCGTCTCGTCATATGTCAGTTTTGCTCTTCCGTACATTCTAAGAATCACACATTACTATTCAACAATAAAAATTACAAATTCTTTTAAAAATATTAATCGAGCACGGATCGGACCAACTTTTAGTTCACCTGAATTCTAAAATTCATGTTTTTAAATATCCGTGAAAATTTTGATTTTTTTCCACAGGAAAAAAAAAAATTTAATTTATTTCACGCAGAAAATAAAAATATTTAATCACACAAAAGATTGAAAATCTCGTAAAAATTAATTTCTTTAAAAAAATTTTTTTTTTTTGACAATTTAATAGAATATAGTACATACCAATTACATAAGAAAAAAAAAGTTTTCAAATATTAATATTATGACATTTTTTTTGCACTTTTTATTTCCGATTTCATTATTTTTTCCTAAAAAAACTATAATTCGGTACGTTATACAATTTCATTGATATAGTTATTCAGCCTCTTATCTTTATAGAAAAAAAGTACCAAATTTTTTTTCCACATCATTTTTTTTTTATCTCATAAAATAAAATAGGGGGGTGATAGACATCGTAAAAAAATATTCCCCTAATATATTTTAGAAAAAAACTATTTCAGATGTATTTACATCCAATGGTAAACATTTATGGAAATTTTCGTGAAAATCGGACCATTAATTGATTTTTCATAGAATTTTTTTTAAATCCTCTTATCGTAACTTGTTTTTAGCTACGTTAAATTTCAGTTGATTTAACAGTGCAAAAATGAAAACATTGTTTTTCAATCATAATTTTCATTATTTTCGTATGCTGATAAAAAATTTAAAAAATCATCAGGAGTTTAGTTAATGTTTTTTCTTTCGAATGGAAAAAAATTTTCAAGAAAATATTAATTTTTCTGCAAGTTTCATTGTGTTAAATGTAGGGGGGGGTAAATTGCACAGGGTCAAATTGGTGGTACCTAAGGTATATATATTGTAGGGACCACCAATCAGTTTAGGCCATCTTGAATAAAACGGAAATAAATATTTCCGAACTTTGTTTATCAAAAATCTCGTAAAAAAAAAAAAAAAATCGTACAGGGTTGTTACAAAGAAAAATAGTTAATTCAAAGATCAAATTATCCGATTGGGAAAAATTACATCGTTATCTTAAAAAATAAACAAACCTATCCATATTACATGCGAAAGTGTAATTTTCAGGCCACAATTTAGACAGAAAAAAAACAACATATTATTACCCTCTTACGGTCATGCATCTAAGTACGGATGGGTGTAACGGACAAATTTTTTTAGCCAAATTAAAATTATTAAAATGAATAAAATCTTTAAAAACTTTAATATTACAATTTACTATTAAAATGAATAAAAACTTGAAAAAATTTAATCTTAAAATTTCGCAATGAAATTGACGTTAAAAAATGTCTTCGGTTTTAGTATTAATTCTTAAAATTGAAAATAAAATGAAAATTTGAATATTTTTTCTAAGAGAAAAACTGATAAAATAATCAATAAAATATTTTTATTCTAATTGGTTGTAAAAGTTAAATAAGATAATTTTTTACGCCAAGAAAAACAAACTTTGTTTACTGAGAAGCGTCTCGTCTCTTTGTATAAAAACAAAACAAATATGTCAGTTTTGCTCTTCCGCATATTCTAAGAATCACACATTACTATTCAGCAATAAAAATTATAAATTCTTTTAAAAATATTAATCGACCTCGGATCGGACCAATTTTTAGTTCACCTGAATTCTAAATTTCACATATTTAAATATCCGTGAAAAATTCGATTTTTGCGCAGAAAAAAAAAACTCATTTATTTCACGCAGAAAATAAAAATATTTAAGCACACAAAAGATTGAAAATCTCGTAAAAATTAATTTCTTAAAATAATTTTTTTGGGGGACAATTCAATAGAATATAGTACATACCAATTACAAAAACAAAATAAAAGTTTTCAAATATTATGATATGTTTTTGAACTTTTTATTTCCAATTTCATTAAGAATTAATATTTTCTTTAATTTTTTTTCCATTCGAAAGAAAAAAAATTAAAAAAACTCCTGATGATTTAAAAAAAGAAAATTATTTAGCTTACGGAAATTATAAAAATTAGATCGAAAAACAATGTTTTCATTTTTGCACTGTTAAATCAACTGAAATTTAACGTAGCTAAAAACAAGTTGCGATAAGAGGGTTTTTCAAAAAATTCTATGAAAAATCAATTAATAATCTGATTTTCACGAAAATTTCCACAAATGTTTACCTTTGGATGAAATAGTTTTTTTCTAAAAAATATTAGGGGAAATATTTCTTTTTACGAGTTATATCCCCTACCCTATTTTATTTTATGAGATACAAAAATGACCCATCAGAAAAATTTTTTACTTTAAAGATAAGAGGCTGAATAACTATATCAATGAAATTGTATAAAATACAACCCAGTAGATTTTTGGGAAAAATTAATGAAATCAGAAATAAAAAGTGCAAAAAAAAATGTCATTATTTGAAAACTTTTTTTTTGCTTTTGTAATTGGTATGTACTATATTCTATTAGATTGTAAAAAAAAAAAAAATTATTTTTCAGAAATTAATTTTTAAAAGATTTTCACTCTTTTGTGTGCTTAAATATATATATATATTTTTTTTTTTTTGTGTGTGTGTGTGAAATAAAAAAAAAAAATTTTCTGCGTGAAAACATAGAATTTTTCGCGGATATTTAAATATATGGATTTTAGAATTCAGGTGAACAAAAAATTGGTCCGATCCACGCTATATTTATATTTTTAAAAGAATTTGTGATTTTTACTATTGAATAGTAATGTGTGAGTCTTACAATATCCGTAAGAGCAAAACTGACATATTTGCTTTGTTTTTATACAAAGAGACGAGACACTTTTCAGTAACTATTGTTTGTTTTACTTAGCGTAAAAAAATATTTTTCAACTTTGTCGACCTATTAGAATAAAAAAGTAAGTATATATTGATTATTTTATCAGTTTTTCTCTTAAAATTATTCCAATTTTCATTTCATTTCATTTTCGATTTTAAAAATGAATACCAAAACCGAAGACATTTTTTTAAAAAGCTCTACTCACGTGGTTGGCGTCGGCTGGAGTGGCGGTGTCCATTACGAAGTGCCGAAGGCGAGATCTGTGCATAACGGGAATTTTATACCTTGCTACTGGATGTAAGCAGGTCTAAACGTCAGATGACAGAGATTCCAGTTTTGTTTTTCACGTCGTACTGACCAGTTGACTTGAGATCGATCCTACGGAATTTGATTCTTTGTTATTCTTGAGTTTGTTAACTTTGGATAGTTAATCGACCCTTGATAGAGTCAGAGGGTCGCGAAACAGGCATTGTTTCGCAAGAACCGGATAACTGACCACGTACTCCATGCCCTTTTCTCTTTTTCTTTTCCTTACCCCCTCACGATCGAAATATTTTCGACGTTACTCCAAATGTCGAAAGTTTTATTAAAATCGGATAGTTGGTTTATTTTATATGATTTTTAGAAGAATTCACTTTTTTTTTAGAGCCAGCGAAAAATTAAGTATACTGGGTAAACCCACAATTTGCCTAAAATTCGTTTTTGACAAAATGACTTTAGCCCCCCCCCCTTACAGAAGATAATTTACCAAAAATCAAGGAATTATCGGATTCTAATAAAATTTTCAGTGTTCTTTATAATGCATTATTTATTTTATTTCAAAATTTTCTCATTTTTTAGGTCACTCAATTTTGCCCCCCACCCCTTACTTTGAGGTGTAAAATCTCGGCGAGTTGGTCCTTGTTTGATACTTATTGCAGTAGAAATAAAAAGATAAAAGACCGAAGTTGTAAATAGAAAAAAAAGTTTAAGTGGAATATTTTATAAGAAAATAAGTACCGAAAATCGGAAAAAAAAGCGGGGGAAAAGTAAATGATTAATTTTTTTAGATATCTTTTTTTACTCATTTTGATTTAATTGGCTATTATCTTATAAAAAAAAAAAAAATTATGCATCAATATTTTTTCTGCTTAAAAAGGAGGGGGGGGGGCTAAATTTTCAATAGAATTTTTCTTCAAAATGTATACTTTGTTTGACTAAAATAAGTTTTGCTTTAAATAAATATTTATTTCTATAATCTAAAGATATAACATTTTAAACTTAACATCAGAATATTTTTATTTTAAATAAATTTTATATATTAATTTTTCATAGCAAAAATATTTAATTAATGTTTTGAAATAAAATAACTGATGCATTATAAAATTTATTAATTGATAAATCAATACTGAAAATTTCATTACAATCAGATAATTACCTGATTTTTAGTAAATTTTTTTGCAATCGCGAATGTTACATTAAATTTGTAAACAAGCCCTTTATACCATTTAAAAAATGACAAATTGGCGAATGAGAACGAAATAGATCAAAAGTAATCGTTTGAAAAGTATTAAAAATAAATTGCCAATGTAATGATATTTTTTCTTTTTTTAATGATAGTCATTATGTTACTACTCATCGTTTTAAACAAAAGTTTTGCCTTAAATAGATTTAATTAATTTTAATTGTTTTTTTAAATTTTTAGCAGACGACAAATTTGGTATACCTAGAGTATACCTCTCGAAAAATAGTATCATAATGAGCAAAAAAAATTATATTACATCTGTAATTTAAAAAAAATTATATTACATCTGTAATTTATTTTTAATACATTTAAAACGATTTTTTCAGTCAATCTAAAATGTCAGATTATTAGATTCTAAAAAAATGTTTTTAATAACTTTAATTTAGTATCAATCACCCATACTTTTTTGGTCAAAATTTACCCCCCCCCTTTAAACGGAACAAATATTGATATATATTTTTTTCTTTTATAGAATACTAGCCAATCAAATAATTATTGAAATGAGTAAAAAAAAGAGATCTCCAGAAATTATTTTTTTAGATTTTATTTTCCAAATGTTGGTACTTATTTACTACCCGAGCAGATTCTTTGCGAAAAAAAATTCTGCTGTTAACAACTTTTATCTTTTTATTTATGCACAAAATAGTATCAATCATATATATACCAAAAACCAGGGTGGGGGGTTAAAGTTCAGTGACCTGAAAAAATATGAAAGCTTTGAAATAAAATTTATATATAATCGATAATTACCTGATTTCTTTTCATAATGTTTTCAAGTCAGTGCACTTTTCGATTTTATAACATTAAAGATGTGGATAATAGTGTAAATAATCCATATATATTTTCTATTGTGCATATCTTATGACATTAATATTAAATGTTCATGCACTGACATAAAAAAAGTATAACTTCATCTTCTCTTCTACCTGCTATTAATAAAACAGTAAATTGGAAAGGATAAAAAAATATTCACCCATCTTAGTTGAAAGAAAAAAATACCAAAATCAGGGAATTAACAGAATTTGATGAAATTTTCAGTGTTGAAATATAAATGAATTAAAGATATAATGCACCGTTTATTTTATTTAAAAACTTTTATATTTTTTCAGGTCAGTTAACTTTGAACCACGTATCTTTGATGTGCAACACAGATTCTCAAAGATACAGGGTTCAAAGTTAACTGACTTGAAAAAATGTAAAAGATTTTAAATAAAATAACTGGTGCATTATATCTTTTATTCTCTAAACACAGAAAATTTCATTAAATTCAGTTTATTCCCTGATCTTTGGTATTTTTTACTATTGGTGGGGTGACATATGATGGTGGGGTGACATATGATGATGGGGGTGACATATGATGGTGGGGTGACATATGATGGTGGAATTAAGATTAGTTAAGTTCAATTTAACCGAAAAATATTTGTCCCCAGTTGTTGGGAAAAAATCTTATATTAAACAGAGAAAATCTAATTGAGAAATAATTTGTCATACATAGATCTTCCCTGGAAATGAAATAATCAAAGAACACTTTATAATCAACCATTACATTTTATAACCCATTGAAACATATATAATATCTTTATTGTATTGAACTTTGCTTGAGAGTACACAATAGTAATAGTAATTTTTAGATTCCACCAACTCCCGTCAGCTTCTTCTCAGTTTAAAAATACAACCTTAAAAACAAATTTTACAGTGACCGAATAGAAATTCACAACCGATACCTACAGTCACCAGGTTTGGAAAAAAAGCTTCTTTGTTCATTCTGAATTCCTCTGCATAAGACCAATTTCCTAAACCGAATTTGAGAATTTCAAAACTTTCATTTTTACTATTAAAACTTTTAAGTTATCCTTTTCAAAAAATATTTAATGTCAAAATGATGAAGAAATTATGCCTTTGTCCACTTTCAATGAACTTGTATTTTTGTCTGAACTAATTTGATAGTTTACAAGGTTGCATCCCATGATGTTAGGATGCTGTTTACTAAATTATTGTTTGAACTAATTTAATAGTTTACAAGGTTGAGTCCCATGATGTTAGGATGCTGTTTACTAAATTATTGTTTGAACTAATTTAATAGTTTACAAGGTTGAGTCCCATGATGTTAGGATGCTGTTTACTAAATTATTGTTTGAACTAATTTGATAGTTTACAAGGTTGAGTCCCATGATGTTAGGATGCTGTTTACTAAATTTGTGATTGAACTAATTCAATAGTTTACAAGGTTGAGTCCCATGATGTTAGGATGCTGTTTACTAAATTTGTGATTGAACTAATTTAATAGTTTACAAGGTTGAGTCCCATGATGTTAGGATGCTGTTTACTAAATTTGTGATTGAACTAATTTAATAGTTTACAAGGTTGAGTCCCATGATGTTAGGATGCTGTTTACTAAATTATTGTTTGAACTAATTTGATAGTTTACAAGGTTGAGTCCCATGATGTTAGGATGCTGTTTACTAAATTTGTGATTGAACTAATTCAATAGTTTACAAGGTTGAGTCCCATGATGTTAGGATGCTGTTTACTAAATTTGTGATTGAACTAATTTAATAGTTTACAAGGTTGAGTCCCATGATGTTAGGATGCTGTTTACTAAATTTGTGATTGAACTAATTTAATAGTTTACAAGGTTGCGTCCCATGATGTTAGGATGCTGTTTACTAAATTTGTGATTGAACTAATTTAATAGTTTACAAGGTTGAGTCCCATGATGTTAGGATGCTGTTTACTAAATTATTGTTTGAACTAATTTAATAGTTTACAAGGTTGAGTCCCATGATGTTAGGATGCTGTTTACTAAATTATTGTTTGAACTAATTTAATAGTTTACAAGGTTGAGTCCCATGATGTTAGGATACTTTTTACTAAATTATTGTTTGAACTAATTTGATAGTTTACAAGTTGCGTCCATGATGTTAGGATGCTGTTTACTAAATTTGTGATTGAACTAATTTAATAGTTTACAAGGTTGAGTCCCATGATGTTAGGATGCTGTTTACTAAATTATTGTTTGAACTAATTTGATAGTTTACAAGGTTGAGTCCCATGATGTTAGGATGCTGTTTACTAAATTTGTGATTGAACTAATTCAATAGTTTACAAGGTTGAGTCCCATGATGTTAGGATGCTGTTTACTAAATTTGTGATTGAACTAATTTAATAGTTTACAAGGTTGAGTCCCATGATGTTAGGATGCTGTTTACTAAATTTGTGATTGAACTAATTTAATAGTTTACAAGGTTGAGTCCATGATGTTAGGATGCTGTTTACTAAATTATTGTTTGAACTAATTTAATAGTTTACAAGGTTGAGTCCCATGATGTTAGGATGCTGTTTACTAAATTTGTGATTGAACTAATTCAATAGTTTACAAGGTTGAGTCCCATGATGTTAGGATGCTGTTTACTAATTTTGTGATTGAACTAATTTAATAGTTTACAAGGTTGAGTCCCATGATGTTAGGATGCTGTTTACTAAATTATTGTTTGAACTAATTTGATAGTTTACAAGGTTGAGTCCCATGATGTTAGGATGCTGTTTACTAAATTTGTGATTGAACTAATTCAATAGTTTACAAGGTTGAGTCCCATGATGTTAGGATGCTGTTTACTAAATTTGTGATTGAACTAATTTAATAGTTTACAAGGTTGCGTCCCATGATGTTAGGATGCTGTTTACTAAATTTGTGATTGAACTAATTTAATAGTTTACAAGGTTGAGTCCCATGATGTTAGGATGCTGTTTACTAAATTATTGTTTGAACTAATTTGATAGTTTACAAGGTTGAGTCCATGATGTTAGGATGCTGTTTACTAAATTTTGTGATTGAACTAATTTAATAGTTTACAAGGTTGAGTCCCATGATGTTAGGATGCTGTTTACTAAATTTGTGATTGAACTAATTTAATAGTTTACAAGGTTGAGTCCCATGATGTTAGGATGCTGTTTACTAAATTATTGTTTGAACTAATTTGATAGTTTACAAGGTTGAGTCCCATGATGTTAGGATGCTGTTTACTAAATTTGTGATTGAACTAATTTAATAGTTTACAAGGTTGCGTCCCATGATGTTAGGATGCTGTTTACTAAATTTGTGATTGAACTAATTTAATAGTTTACAAGGTGCAGTCCCATGATGTTAGGATGCTGTTTACTAAATTGTTTTGAACTAATTTAATAGTTTACAAGTTGAGTCCCTGTGAAGAGAGGATATTCCACCATCATATGTCACCCCACGATAGCAAAAAATACCAAAAGTCAGGGAATAAACTCGAATTTAATGAAATTTCTGTGTTGATGTATTAACGAATAAAAGATATAATGACACAGTTATTTTATTTAATATCTTTGTGACGGAGANAATGATGCTCTAGGATGCTGTTTACTACTAATTATTGTTTGAACTATTCTAATAGTTTACAGAGGTTGAGTCCCATGATGTTAGGATGCCCGTTTACTAATTTTGTTTGAACTAATTTAATAGTTTAACAAGGTTGAGTCCCATATGTTAGGTGCTGTTTACTAATTATGTTTGCACTAATTGATAGTTTACAGGTTGAGTCCCAGAGTTGGATGGCTGTTACTAAATTGTGATTGACTAATTCAATAGTTTACAAGGTTGAGTCCCATGATGTTAGGAATTGCTGTTTACTAAAATTTTGATTGAACTAATTTAATAGTTTACAAGGTTGAGTCCCATGATGTTAGGATGCTGTTTACTCCATTTGTGATTGAACTAATTTAATATTTTAACAAGGTTGAGTCCCATGAGTCAGGGATGCGTTTACTAAATTATTGTTGACCTTTTGATAGTTTTACAAGGTTGAGTCCCCATGAGTTTAGGATGCTGTTTACCTAAATTTGTGATTGAACTAAATTCAATTGTTTCAGGTTGAGTCCCATGTTTAGGTGCTGTTTACTAAATTGTGATTGAACTATTTAATAGTTTTGCAAGGTTTGCGTCCATGATTTAGGATGCTGTTTACTAAATTGTGATTTGAAACTAATTTAAATAGTTTACAAGGTTGAGTCCCCATGATGTTAGGATGCTGTTTACTAAAATTATGTTTGAACTAATTTAATAGTTACAAGGTTGATCCCATGATGTTAGTGAGATGCTGTTTACTAACTTATTGTTTGAACTAATTTTAAATAGTTTACAAGGTTGCGGTCCATGATGTTTAGGATACTGTTTACTAAATTATGTTTGAACTAATTGAATGTTTACAAGTTGAGTCCCATGATGTTAGGATGCTGTTTACAAATTTGTGATTGAACTAATTTAATAGTTTACAAGGTTGAGTCCCATGATGTTAGATGCTGTTTACCTAAATTTGTGATTGAACTGAATTTAATAGTTTTTACACGGTTGCGTCCAATGATATTAGGATGCTGTTTACTAAATTTGTGATGAAAAATTAATAGTTTACAAGGTTGAGTCCCATGATTTACGGATCGCTGTTATAATTTTGTTGAACAATTTGATAGTTTAACAAGGTTGAGTCCCTGATTGTTAGGAATGCTGTTACTAAATTGTGAACTTGAACTAATTCAATAGTTTCAAGGTTGAGTCCCATGATGTTAGGATCCTGTTTACAATTTGTGATTGAACTAATTTAATAGTACAAGGTTGAGTCCATGATGAGTTAGGATGCTGTTACTAAATTTGTGATTGACTATTTAATAGTTTACAGGTTGCGTCCCCATTGATGTTAGATGCTGTTTACTAAATTTGGTGATTGAACTAATTTAATAGTTTAGCAAGGTGAGTCCCATGATGTTAGGATGCTGTTTACTAAATTATTTGTTTGAACTAATT
This sequence comes from Doryteuthis pealeii, assembly GCA_023376005.1. Classification (NCBI taxonomy): domain Eukaryota; kingdom Metazoa; phylum Mollusca; class Cephalopoda; order Myopsida; family Loliginidae; genus Doryteuthis; species Doryteuthis pealeii. Next base: position 839,129 of record CM042171.1, on the reverse strand, counting down.
TAATAGTTTACAAGCTGTTGAGTCCCATGATGTTTAGGATACTTTTTACTAACTTAATTTTGAGATACTAATGGATAGTGTTACGACGTGCGTCCATGATGTTAGAGCTGTTATTTGCAAGTAGGAGAGCCAGCCGATCGTAAACAAAGAGGTTATATCAGGTACTAGAAGAATATAACCATTACGTAATACGAGACAAGTACAATAAGAAACATACTCGCGGAGACTCTGAATAATGTCCGTGACATCGCCGAGTACCGACCAAGTGTCTTAACAATAAATAAATAAAATACGCACCAGTAAGAGCGATAAACAAAACAAGCCAAGAGAACCAATCGAGTGCAATCAGTTAATAGACCAGAACTAAAATTTGTGATTGACTAATTAATAGTTTACAAGGTTAGTCCCATGATGTTAGGATGCTGTTTACTAAATTTTTTGAATCTAATTTGATAGTTTCAAAGGTTGAGTCCATGATGTTGGATGCGTGTTTAACTAAATTTGTGATTGAACTAATTCAATGTTTACAAGGTTGAGTCCCATGATGTTAGGATGCTGTTTCTAAATTTGTGATTGACTAATTTTATATGTTTACAAGGTTGCGTCCCATTGTTAGGATCTGTTTACTAAATTTGTGATTGAACTATTTAATAGTTTACAAGGTTTGATGCCCCCTGGATGTTAGGAATGCTTTTCTAATTATTGTTTGAACACTAATTTGATAGTTTACAAGGTTGAGTCCCATGATGTAAGATGCTGTTTACTCAAATTTGGTGATTGAACTAATCAATAGTTTACAAGGTTGAGTCCATGATGTTAGGATGCTTGTTTTTACTAAATATTGTATTGAATAATTTAATAGTTTACAAGGTTGAGTCCCCATGATGTTAAGATTGCTTGTTTACTAAATTAATTGTTTGAACTAATTTGATATTTACAAGGTTGAGTCATGATGTTAGGATGCTGTTTACTAAATTTGTGATTGAACTAATTAAATAGTTTACAAAGGCTTGAGTCCCATATGTAGGATGCTGTTTACTAAATTGTGATTGAACATAATTTAATAGTTTACAAGTTGGCGTCCCATGATGTTAGGATGCTGTTTACTAATTTGTGGATTGAACTAATTTGAATAGTTTACAAGGTTGCAGTCCCATGATGTTAGGATGCTGTTTACTAAATTTATTGTTTGAACTAATTTAATAGTTTACAAGGTTGAGTCCCATATGTAGGATGCTGTTTACTAATTATTGTTTGAACTAATTTAATAGTTTAAAAGGTTGGTCCATGATTTAGGATGCTCGTTTCTAAATTGGTGATTGAACTAATTTAATAGTTTACAAGGTTGAGTCCCATGATGTTAGGATGCTGTTTACTAAATATTGTTTGAGACTAATTTAATAGTTTACAAGGTTGAGTCCATGATGTTAGATGCTGTTTACTAAATTTGTGATTGACTAATTTAATAGTTTACAAGGTTGAGTCCCATTGATGTTAGGAGCTGTTTACTAAATTTGTGGTTTGAACTAATTTAATAGTTTACAAGGTTGTCGCAGATTTAGGATACGTCTAATATTTTTACTAATTGATAGTTTAGCAGTGATAGAATTGGTCTGTTTACTAAATTTGTGATTGAACTAATTTAATAGTTTACAAGGTTGCGTCCTATCTTATAATGTATTGATATTAGTTTACGTGATAGGTACTGTTTACTAAATATTGTTTGAACTATTTTATGTATTTTACATAAGGTTGAGTCCCATGATGTTAGGATGCTGTTTACTAAATTAATTGGTTTGAACTAATTTAATAGTTTACAAGGTTGATCCCATGATTTAGGATGGCTGTTTACTAAATTATTTTTGAACTAATTTATAGTTTTACAAGGTGCGTCCATGATGTTAGGATACTGTTTACTATTATTGTTTGAACTAATTTGGATAGTTTACAAGGTTGAGTCCCATGATGTTGGATGCTGTTACTAAATTTGTGTTGAACTAATTTATAGTTTAACAAGGTTGAGTCCCATGATGTTAGGAAGCTGTTTACTAAATTTGTGATTGAACTAATTTAATAGTTTACAAGGTTGCGTCCCATGATTAGGATGCTGTTTACTAAATTTGTGCATTGAACTATTTAATAGTTTAACAAGGTTTGCGTCCCATGATGTTAGATGCTGTTTACTAAATTTTGTGTTGAACTAATTTAGATAGTTTACAAGGTTGAGTCCCATGATGTTAGGATGTGTTTACTAAATTTTGATGAACTAATTGAATAGGTTTACAAGGTTGAGTCCCATGATGTTAGGATGCTGTTTACTAAATTTGTGATTGAACTAATTAATAGTTTACAAGGTTGAGTCCATGATGTTAGGAATGCTGTTTTCTAATTCTGTGATGAACTAATTTAATATTTACACCAGGTTGCGGTCCACATGATGTTAGGATGCTGTTTACTAATTTGTGTGAACTAATTTATAGTTTACAAGGTTGAGTCCATGTATGTTAGGATGCCTGTTTACTTAATTATTGTTTGAACTATTTAATAGTTTACAAGTTGAGGCCCATGATGTTAGGATGCTGTTTACCTAAATTATGTTTGAACTAAATTTAATAGTAGAAGGTTGAGTCTCTGTAGGATTTTCAAATTGTGCTATTTGAAGTACAGTCCCATGATGTTAGGCATGCTGTTTACTAAATTTGTGATTGGAACTAATTTATAGTTTACAAGGTTGATCCCATGATGTTAGATGCTGTTACTAAATTATTGTTTGACTAATTTATAGTTTACAAGTTGAGTCCCATGATGTTAGGATGCTGTTTTACTAAATTTGTGAATTGAACTATTCAATAGTTTTACAAGGTTGAGTCCCCATGATGTTAGGATGCTGTTTACTAAATTCTGTGATTGAAACTATATTTATAGTTACAAGTGTGCGTCCCATGATGTTAGGGATGCTGTTTACTAAATTTGTGATTGAACTAATTTAAATAGTTTTACAAGGTTGAGTCCCATGATGTTTAGATCTGTTTACTAAATTATTGTTTGAACTAATTTGATAGTTTTACAAGGTTGAGTCCCATGATGTTAGGATGCTGTTTACTAAATTTGTGATTGAACTAATTCAATAGTTTACAAGGTTGAGTCCATGATTTAGGATGCTGTTTACATAAATTTGTGATTGAACTAAATTTAATCAGTTTACAAGGTTGAGTCCATGATGTTAGGATGCTGTTTACTAATTATTGTTTGAACTAATTTGATAGTTTACAAGGTTGAGTCCCATGATGTTAGGAGCTGTTTACTAAATTTGTGGATTGATAATAATTCAATAGTTTAACAAGGTTGAGTCCATGATGTTAGCGATGCTGTTTTACTAAATTTGTGATTGAACTAATTTAAAATAGTTTACAAGGTTGGTCCATGATGTTCAGGATCTGTTTACTAAATTATGTGATTTGAACTATTAATAGTTTACAAGGTGCAGTCCCATGATGTTAGGATGCTGTTTACTAAATTATGTTTTGAACTAATTAATAGTTTACAAGGTTGAGTCCATGATGTTAGGATGCTGTTTACAAATTGTTAACTAATTTATATTACGGTTCCATGAAGTTGCTGCTAATTATTTGACTATAAAGTTTTACAAGGTTTGTGTCCCATGATGTTAGGATGCTGTTTACTAAAATTATTGTTGAACTAATTAATAGTTTACAAGGTTGGTCCCATGATGTATGGATGCTGTTTAACTAAATTTGTGATTGACTAATTTATAGTTTACAAGGTTGAGTCCCATGATGTTGGATGCTGTTTACTAAATTATTGTTTGAACTAATTTAACTATGTTTACAAGGTTGAGTCCCATGTGTTTAGGATGCTGTTTACTAAATTATTGTTTGAACTAATTTAATAGTTACAAGGTTGAGTCCATGATGTTAGATGCTGTTTTACTAAAATTATTGTTTGAACTAATTTAAATTGTTTATCAAGGTTGCGTCCATGATGTTAGGATCTGTTTACTAAATTATATGTTGCACTAATTTGATAGTTTACAAGGTTGAGTCGCCATGATGTTAGGGATGCTGTTTACTAATTGTGATTGAACTAATTTAATAGTTTACAAGGTTGAGTCCCTGATGTTAGGATGCTGCTTTACTAATTTGTTTGAACCTAATTTAATAGTTTACAAGGTTTGAGTCCATGAATCGGTTAGGATGCTGTTTACTAAATTATTGTTTTGAACTAATTTAAATAAGTTTACAAGGTGCGTCCATGATGTTAGGATCTGTTTACTAAATTTTGTTTGAACTAATTTAATAGTTTACAAGGTTGCCTCATGATGTTTGGATGCTGTTTACTAATTATTGTGATTGAACTAATTTAATAGTTTTACTAAGGTTGAGTCCATGATGTTAGGTCTGTTTCTAAATTTTGTTGAACTATTTAGCTAGTTTACAAGGTTTGAGTCATGATAGTAGGATGCTGGTTACTAAATTTGTGAATTGAACTAATTTCAATAGTTTACAAGGTTGATCCCATGATGTTAGGATGCTGTTGACTAAATTTTGTGTTGAACTAATTATAGTTTACATAGGTTGAGTCCCATGATGTTAGGATCTGTTTACTAAATTTTTGATTGACTAATTATAGTGACAAAGTGTTGAGTCACTAAAATTGTGTTAGGGCGTTTCACAAATTAAGTCGATCTGCTAAAACTAGTTTACAATTGCGTCATTGTAGGTCTGTTTCTATTTGTGCTTGCTCAACTATTTACAAAGTTTACAGCGTTGAGTCATGATGTTAGATTCTGTTACTAGATAGTTTTGAAAGTATCGCTTTGAGCTATGTTAATCAACAGTGTTAGCCATAAGGCTCTGAGTATCCGTAATGCATTCGAGTATAAGTGGGTAAGATTCGAGAATTTTCGGCGCAATCGCGTCTTTAACCAAGATTATAGTTGGCATTTAAAGTTACCAAGAGTTGGTTTCCATGATGTACTGGGAAAACTTTTGCAGACTCAATTATTAAAGGTTTCCAGTTCTTGAGACATAATTTTGTACTTGTTATTGAATAAATGCATGTTTAGGTTATGAAGAAGACTAATTAGTCGTTACTATTTATAGTAACAGGTGAGGCCAGCATGTACCTAGGAATGCTAGTTTACTATAGCAGATTTCCGCTTTGAATTACAAGCGTGCCTTCGGCAACTTTTACAATATAACCTGATCATGTTGATGCAAGAATTGATTGACAGCCAATTTCGGCATTGACTTTGCTCAGTAGGACCGCTAGTGTTTACATATTCAAAATTTTTGGTGAACACGACCCTTTTACAATAAGACTTACTTTAAGAGCATCTTCTCATTGTATGTTAGGTTAAGTGCCAGTAATAATAAAAGCTAAAATATAAGGAACTTAAAGGAGAACATTAATCTTAGTATGTAAAACAGGTGCGATCTCATGGTGTTAGGATGATGTTTATAAGAAATCTGTTGAACTCAATTACAGTTTCACAACGTAATGAGTTTCCTATCCATGATGTTAGTGCATGCTTTAAATTATTGATTCTGTTGAACAATGCTGATACAAACTTCACAAGTTGGTTCCCATGATGTGGTTAGTTGATAGCCTGTTAATTTAAACTCGTAAATCTTCGTTCAAAAGAATGCACAAGTGGCATTTCATGATATTTTACAGGAGTCGTATGTCTAGGAATGCTGTCCACATCTACAAAATTTGTTTCGACAGATTGTAAGTTTACATGTGATGTCCTCAACTTGTTAGAGCCTAATGCTGCAGCTTTACTAGAATACCTCCTGTTAACAATATCATGCAATATCAACTGAAGGCCATTTCTGCATGACTGTTGGGATGCTGCTTCTAAGAGTTTTAAATTGAACAAGTATGCAACACACCTGAAAGATTTTCTTGGGTTGTGGTCCCAGCATGTTTCAGCACTAGTATTATAAATTTGTGAAAGATATGCGAACTGGATAGAACATTTTGAATAGTACAAGGCCCATGATGTAGGAATCTGTTTATCAAATTATCCTTTGAATAATAACTCAGTTTACACAGTTGAGCATGCATGTTAATGACTGTTTACTAAACTTTTAGTTTCATCAAACTATCCTTATGAGTCTTTATAAGGTTGGACTGTCCACTGATTTAGTAATACATACGTTTAATCTTAATGTTTATTTGTTTATTAGTAAACGTCAATTTGCATAATCTGATTAGAAGTTATGGTCAAGATCGTTAGATCGCTTCGTACTATTTTGATGCTAATATGTTACAAGGTATCCATTTGCCGAAATGGCTGTACAAGATTCAGTTTTCTGCATCAACTAAGTCTTATAGTTTAGTCAATATCGAGTCCGAATGCCAATGTGTTAGATTGCTAACGACTAATTATGTCTGAACTAATAGTTCGAACTAGTTTACAAGGTTGAATGTGCCTAGTGGTGCACTGAACTAAATATTACACTCTTTTTCTTCTATCAAGTCTCCCATTTTATACTTTAAAATACTAAACATTATTGTATCTCAATTGATGTTCAGGAGTCCCATTATTAATACTTTGGTCTCTCAAATATTGTGGACTATTAAGCAATTATCCCATGTAGATGTTTCTAAATTTGTAACTAATTATCAGTGTAACCAAGCTTTGAGTCATGCTGTTTGCCTTAGTTGTACCATCAAAAGACTGTCTGAATGGCCATTTAAATAGTTCAGGTTCTGAAGTTCTCATGACCCACTGTAGATCTTTACTATTGATGTTGAACCATTTACGATCACTTTACAGTTGCTTGCCCTGATATGCATGTGCTACCTATTATTGGAACTATTAATTACAGTTGCTCCAGATTTGGCACTGTATATATGACATTTGAGTTTCAAGGCCCAGGTTAGGTGCGTTAATTGTACTAATTTAATATACAATTGAGTCTATTTGAGCTGTTCTTTGGAATGACAATATGTTTACAAGGGCCAATGATGTAGAGCTGTATATTGAACTAATAAAAAATAACAAAATGTTAGGGTAAATTAAGTCTAATGTAATCTATTCTTTGTTTTCTGAAACTAGTGAAAAAAGGAAAACAAAAGAACAGTGACGAAATTCCAGTTTTGCAGCGGACTTAATTGTGAAAGCCCTCAACACAGAATTTTTTTTTATTATTCAACAAAATTTCAAATTAGTTCCATCAAAATTTAGTAAACAGCATCCTATACAATCATCGGGATCAACCTTGTAAACTATTAATTAGTTCAATCACAAATTTAGTAAACAGCATCCTAACATCATGGGACTCACCTTGTAAACTATTAAATTAGTTCAATCACAATTTAGTAAACAGCATCCTAACATCATGGGACTCACTTGTAAACTATCAAATTAGTTCAACAATAATTTAGTAAACCAGTATCCTAACATCATGGGACGCAACCTTGTAAACTATTAAATTAGTTCAAACATAATTTAGTAAACAGCATCCTAACATCATAGGGAACAACCTTGTAAACTATTAAATTAGTTCAAACAATAATTTAGTTAAACAGCATCCTAACATCATGGACGCACCTTGTAAACTATTAAATTAGTTCAAACAATAATTTAGTAAACAGCATCCTAACATCATGGGACTCAACCTTGTAAACTATTAAATTTAGTTCAACAATAATTTTAGTAAACAGCATCCTAACATCATGGGACTCCAACCTTGTAAACTATTAAATTAGTTCAAATCACAATTTTAGTAAACATGCATCCTAACATCATGGGACTCAACCTTGTAAACTATCAATTAGTTCAAACAATAATTTAGTAAACGTATCCTAACATCAATGGGACGCAACCTTGTAAACTATTAAATTAGTTAAACAATAATTTAGTAAACAGATCCTAACATCATGGGACTCAACCTTGTAACTATTAAATTAGTTCAAACAATAATTTAGTAAACAGCATCCTAACATCATGGGACTCAACCTTGTAACTATTAAATTAGTTCAAACAATAATTTAGTAACACAGCATCCTAACATCATGGGACTCAACCTTGTAAACTATTAAATTAGTTCAATCACAAATTTAGTAAACAGCATCCTAACCATCATGGGACGCAACCTTGTAAACTATCAAATTAGTTCAACAATAATTTAGTAAACAGCATCCTAACATGACTGGAAGACACAACTTGTAAACTATTAAATTAGTTCAAACAATAATTTAGTAAACCAGCATCCTTAACATCATGGGACCTCAACTTGTAAACTATTAAATTAGTTCAACACAAATTTAGTAAACAGCATCCTAACATCATGGGACTGCACCTTGTAAATATTAAATTAGTTCAATCACAATTTAGTAACAGCACCTAACATCATGGGACTCAACTTGTAAACTATTGAATTAGTTCAATCACAAATAGTAAACAGCATCCTAACATCATGGACTCAACTTGTAAACTATCAAATAGTCAAACATAATTTAGTAACAGCATCCTAACATCATGGGACTCAACTTGTAAACTATTAAATTAGTTCAATCACAAATTTAGTAAACAGCATCCTACATCATGGGACTCAACCTTGTAAACTATTGAATTAGTTCAATCACAAATTTAGTAAACAGCAATCCTAACATCATGGGACTCAACCTTGTAAACTATCAAATTAGTTCAAACAATAATTTAGTAAACAGCAATCCTACATCATGGGACTCAACTTTAAACTATTAATTAGTTTCAATCACAATTTAGTAAACAGCATCCTAACATCATGGGACGCAACCTTGTAAACTATTAAATTAGTTCAATCACAATTTAGTAAACAGCATCCTAACATCATGGGACTCACACTTGTAAACTATTGATTACGTTCAATCACAAATTTTAGTAAACAGCAATCCTAACATCAATGGGACTCAACCTTGTAAACTATCAAATTAGTTCAACAATAATTTAGTAAACAGCATCCTAACATCATGGGACTCAACCTTGTAAATATCTAAATTAGTTCAATCACAAATTTAGTAAACAGCATCCTAACATCAATGGGACGCAACGTTGTAAAACTATCAAATTAGTTCAAACAATCAATTTAGTAAAAAAGTATCCTAACATCATGGATCAACCTTGTAAACTATTAAATTAGTTCAAACAATAATTTAGTAACAGCATCCTAACATCATGGGACTCAAACTTGTAAACTATTAATTAGTTCAAACAATAATTTAGTAAACAGCATCCTAACATCATGGGACTCAACCTTGTAAACTATAAATTAGTTCAATCACAAATTTAGTAAAACAGCATGCTAAACATCATGGGACCTACAAGCCTTGTAAACTATTAAATTAGTTCATCACAAATTTAGTAAACAGCATCCTACATCATGGTGACTCCTTGTAAACTATTGAATTAGTTCAATACAATTTAGTAAACAGCATCCTAACATCATGGGACTCAACCTTGTAAACTATCAAATTAGTTCAAAAATAATTTAGTAAACAGCATCCTAAATCATGGGACTCAACCTTGTAAACTATTAAATTAGTTCAATCACAAATTTAGTAAACGCATCCTAATATCATGGGACGCACCTGTAACTATTTTAGTTCAATCACAAATTGTAACAGCATCCTACTCATGGGACTCAACTCTTGTAACTATTAAATTGTTCAATCACAAATTTAGTAAACAGCACTCCTAACATCATGGGACTCAACCTTGTAAACTATCAAATTAGTTCAAACAATAATTTAGTAAACAGTATCCTAACATCATGGACCGCAACCTTGTAAACTATTAATTAGTCAAACAAATTTAGTAAACAGCATCCTAACATCATGGGACTCAACCTTGTAAACTATTAAATTAGTTCTCAATCAATAATTTAGTAAACGAGCATCCTAACATCATGGGACTCAACCTTGTAAACTATTAAATTAGTTCAATCACAAATTTAGTAAACAGCATCCTAACATCATGGACTCACCTTGTAAACTATCAAATTAGTTCAAACAATAATTTAGTAAACAGTATCCTAACATCATGGGACGCACCTTGTAAACTATTAAATTAGTTCAAACAATATTTTTTAGTAACAGCATCCTAACATCATGGGACTCAACCTTGTAAACTATTAATTAGTTCAAACAATATTTAGTAAACAGCATCCTAACTCATGGGACTCAACCTTGTAAACTATTAATTAGTTCAACAAATAATTTAGTAACAGCATCCTAACATCATGGGGACTCAACCTTGCTAAACTATTAAATTAGTTCAATCACAAATTTAGTAAACAGCATCCTAACATCAATGGGACACACCTTGTAAAACTATTAAATTAGTTCAAACAATAATTTAGTAAACAGCAATCCTAACATCATGGGACTCAACCTTGTAAACTATTAAATTAGTTCAAACAATAATTTAGTAAACAGCATCCTAACATCATGGGACTGCACCTTGTAAACTATTAATTAGTTCAATCACAAATTTAGTAAACAGCATCCTAACATCATGGGACGCAACCTGTTAAACTATTAAATTACGTTCAATCACAAATTTTAGTAAACAGCATCCATAACATCATGGGACCAACTTGTAAACTAAAATTAGTTCAATACAAAATTTAGTAACGCATCCTAAACTCATGGGACTAACCTTGTAAACTATTCAAATTAGTTCATCAACAAATTTAGTAAACAGCATCCTAACATCATGGGACGCAACCTTGTAAACTATTAAATTGTTCAATACAAATTTAGTAAACAGCATCCTAACATCATGGGATAACCTTTTTTTTTTTTTTGTTTTGTAAACTATAAATTAGTTCAAACATCAAATTTAGTAAACAGCATCCTAACATCATGGGACTCAACCTTGTAACTATTAAATTAGTTCATCACAAATTTTAGTAACAGCATCCTAACATCATGGGACTCAACCTTGTAAACTATTAAATTAGTTTCAATCACAAATTTAGTAAACAGCATCCTAACATCATGGACCACCTTGTAAACTAATATAATTAGTTCAAACAATATTTAGTAAACAGCATCCTAACATCATGGGACTCAACCTTGTAACTATTGAATTAGTTCAATCACAATTTAGTAAACAGCATCCTAACATCATGGCACGCAACTTGTAACTATTAAATTAGTTCAATCAACAAATTTAGTAAACAGCATCCTAACATCATGGGACTCAACCTTGTAAACTATTAAATTAGTTCAATCACAAATTTAGTAAACAGCATCCTAACATCAATGGGACTCACTTGTAAACTATCAAATTCGTTCAACCAATAATTTAGTAAAAGATCCTAACATCATGGGACTCAACTTGTAAACTATTAAATTAGTTCATCACAATTTAGTAAACAGCATCTACATCATGGACTCAACCTTGTAAACTATTAATTTAGTTCAATCACAATATTTAGTAAACAGCATCCTAACATATGGGACTGCACCTTGTAAACTATTAAATTAAGTTCAATCACAAATTTAGTAAACAGCATCCTAACATCATGGACTCCACCTTGTAAACTATTAATTAGTTCAAACAAAATTTAGTAAACAGCATCCTAACAGTCATGGGACTCAACCTTGTAAACTATTAATTAGTTCAATCACATAATTTAGTAAAACAGCATCCTAACATCACTGGGACTCAACCTTGTAAACTATTAAGTTAGTTCAATCACAATTTAGTAAACAGAATCCTAACATCATGGGACTCAACCTTGTAAACTATAAATTAGTTAAACAATAATTTAGTAAACAGCATCCTACATTCATGGGGACTCAACCTTGTAAACTATTAAATTAGTTCAATCAAATTTAGTAAACAGCATCCTAACATCATGGGACCAACCTTGTAAACTATTAATTAGTTCAATCACAAATTTAGTAAACAGCATCCTAAACATCATGGGACTCAAACCTTGTAAACTATTTGACATTAGTTTCAATCAACAATTTTAGTAACAAGCATCCTAACATCATGGGACTCAACTTGGTAAACTATAAATTAGTTCAAACAATAATTTAGTAAACAGCATCCTAACATCATGGGACTCAAACCTTGTAAACTATTAAATTAGTTCAATCACAATTTAGTAAACAGCATCCTAACATCATGGGACGCAACTCTTGTAAACTATTAAATTAGTTCAATCACAAATTTAGTAAACAGCATCCTAACATCATGGGACTCAACCTTGTAACTATTAATTAGTTCAATACAAATTTAGTAAACAGCATCCTAACATCATGGGATCAACCTTGTAAACTATTAAATTAGTTCAAACAATAATTTAGTAACAGCATCCTAACATCATGGATCAACCTTGTAACTATTAAATTAGTTCATCACAAATTTAGTAAACAGGCATCCTAACATCATGGACCAACTTGTAACTATTAAATTAGTTCAATCAATAATTTAGTAAACAGCATCCTAACATCATGGGACTCAACCTTGTAAACTATTAAATTAGTTCAATCAAAATTTAGTAAACAGCATCCTAACATCATGGGCCTCAACCTTGTAAACTATTAATTAGTTACAATCACAAATTTAGTAAACAGCATCCTAACATCATGGGACTCAACCTTGTAAACTATCAAATTAGTTCAAACAATAATTTAGTAAACAGCATCCTAACATCATGGACTCAACCTTGTAAACTATTAAATTAGTTCAATACAAAATTTAGTAAACAGCATCCTAAATCATGGGACCAACCTTGTAAACTATTAATTAGTTCAAACAATTTAGTAAACAGCATCCTAACATCATGGGACTCAACTTGTAAACTATACAATTAGTTCAACACAAATTTAGTAAACAGCATCCTAACATCATGGGACTCACCTTGTAAACTATCAATTTAGTTCAAACAAATTTAGTAAAGCAGTATCCTAACATCATGGGACGGCAACCTTGTAAACTATTAAATTAGTTCAAACAAATTTAGTAAACAGCATCCTAACATCATGGGACTCAACCTTGTAAACTATTAAATTAGTTCAAACAATAATTTTAGTAAACAGCATCCTAACATTATGGGACTCAACTTGTAAACTATTAAATTAGTTCATCAACAAATTTAGTAACAGCATCCTAACATCATGGACGCACCTTGTAAACTATTAAATTAAGTTCAATCACAAATTTAAGTAACAGATCCTAACATCATGGACTCAACCTTGTAAACAATTGAATTAGTTCAATCACAAATTTTAGTAAACAGTATCCTAACATCATGGGACCACCTTGTAAACTAATTAAATTAGTTCAAACAGATAATTTAGTAAACAGCATCCTAAACATCATGGACTCAACCTTGTAAACTATTAAATTAGTTCAAACAATATTTAGTAAACAGCATCCTAACATCATGGACTCAACGCTTGTAAACTATTGAATTAGTTCAATCACAAATTTAGTAAACAGCAATCCTAACATCATGGGACTCAACCTTTGTAAACTATTAAATAGTTCAATACAATTTAGTAAACAGCATCCTAACATCATGGGAACACTTGTAAAACTATTAAATTGTTAATCATTTTTTAGTAAACAGCATCCTAACATCATGGGACTCAACCTTGTAAACTATTAAATTAGTTCAATCATAATTTAGTAAACAGCATCCTAACATCATGGGACTCAACCTTGTAAACTATTAAATTAGTTCAATCAACAAATTTAGTAACCAGCATCCTAACATCATGGGACCACCTTGTAAACTATAAATTAGTTCAAGCAAAATTTAGTAAACAGCATCCTAACATCATGGGACTCAACCTTGTAAACTATAAATTAGTTCAAACAATCAATTTAGTAAAACAGCATCCTAACATCATGGGACAACCTTGTGTAAACTATTAAATTAGTTCAATCACAAATTTAGTAAACAGCATCCTAACATCATGGGACTGCAACCTTGTAAACTATATAAATTAGTTTCAATCACAAAATTTAGTAAAGCACATCCTAACATCATGGGACTCAACCTTTGTAAACTATAATTAGTTCAACAACAATATTTAGTAAACAGCATCCTAACATCATGGGACTCAACCTTGTAAACTATTAAATTAGTTCAATCACAAATTTAGTAAACAGCATCCTAACATCATGGGACGCAACCTTGTAAACTATTAATTGTTCAATCACAATTTTAGTAAACAGCATCCTAACATCATGGACTCAACCTTGTAAACTTAATTAGTTCAATCACAAATTTAGTAAACAGCATCCTAACATCATGGGACTCAACCTTGTAAACTATAAATTAGTTCAATCACAAATTTAGTAAACAGCATCCTAACATCATGGGACGCAACCTTGTAAACTATTAAATTAGTTCAATCCAATTTAGTAAACAGCATCCTAACATCATGGACTCAACCTTGTAAACTATTATTAGTTCAATCACAAATTTAGTAAACAGCATCCTAACATCATGGACTCAACCTTGTAAACTATCAATTAGTTCAAACAATAATTTAGTAAACAGCATCCTAACATCATGGGACTCACCTTGTAAACTATTAAATTAGTTCAATCAAAATTTAGTAAACAGCATCCTAACATCATGGGACTCAACCTTGTAAACTATTAATTAGTTCAAACAATAATTTAGTAAACAGCATCCTAACATCATGGGACTCAACCTTGTAAACTATAAAATTAGTTCAAAAATAATTTAGTAAACAGCATCCTAACATCATGGACTCAACCTTGTAACTATTAAATTAGTTCAAATCAATATTTAGTAAAACAGCATCCTAACATCATGGGACGCAACCTTGTAAACTATTAAATTAGTTCAAACAAAATTTAGTAAACAGCATCCTAACATCATGGACTCAACCTTGTAAATAATTAATTAGTTCAAATCACAAATTTAGTAAACAATCCTAACATCATGGGACGCAACCTGTAAACTATTAAATTAGTTTCAACAAAATTTAGTAAACAGCATCCTAACATCATGGGGACTCAACCTTGTAAACTATTAAATTAGTTCAAACAATAATTTAGTAAACAGCATCCTAACTCATGGGACTCAACCTTGTAAACTATTAAATTAGTTCAAACATAATTTAGTAAACAGCATCCTAACATCATGGGACTCAACCTTGTAAACTATTAAAATTAGTTCAATCACAAAATTTAGTAAACAGCATCCTAACATCATGGGACACAACCTTGTAAACTATTAATAGTTCAACAAAATTTAGTAAACAGCATCCTAACATCATGGGACTCAACCTTGTAAAACTATTAAATTAGTTCAAACAAAATTTAGTAAACAGCATCCATAACATCATGGGACTCAACCTTGTAAACTATTAAATTAGTTCAATCCAAATTTAGTAAAACAGCATCCTAACATCATGGGACTCAAACCTTGTAAACTATTAAATTAGTTCAATCACAAATTTAGTAAACAGCATCCTAACATCATGGACTCAACCTTGTAAACTATCATTAGTTCAAACACAAATTTAGTAAACAGCATCCTAACATCATGGACTCAACCTTGTAAAACTATTAAATTAGTTCAATCACAATTTAGTAAAACAGCATCCTAACATCATGGGACTCAACCTTGTAAACTATTAATTAGTTCAATCACAAATTTAGTAAACAGCATCCTAACATCATGGGACTCAAACCTTGTAAACTATATTAGTTCAACACAATAATTTAGTAAACAGCATCCTAACATCATGGGACTCAACCTTGTAAACTATTAAATTAGTTCAATCACAATTTAGTAAACAGCATCCTAACATCATGGGACGCAACCTTGTAAACTATTAAATTAGTTCAATCACAAATTTAGTAAACAGCATCCTAACATCATGGGACTCAACCTTGTAAACTTATTGAATTAGTTCAATCACAAAATTTAGTAAACAGCATCCTAACATCATGGGACTCAACGTTGTAAACTATCAAATTAGTTCAAACAACATAATTTAGTAAAAGCATCCTAACATCATGGGACTCAACCTTGTAAACTATTAAATTAGTTCAATCACAAATTTAGTAAACAGCATCCTAACATCATGGGACTCAACCTTTGTAAACTATTAATTAGTTCAATCACAATTTTAGTAAACAGCATCCTAACATCATGGACGCAACCTTGTTAAACTATAAATTAGTTCAATCACAAAATTTAGTAAACAGCATCCTAACATCATGGACTCAACCTTGTAAACTATTAAATTAGTTCAATCACAAATTTAGTACAGCATCCTAACATCATGGGACTCAACCTTGTAAACTATTAATTAGTTCAATCACAAAATTTAGTAAACAGCATTCCTAAACATCATGGGACTCAAACTTGTAAACTATTAATTAGTTCAATCAATAATTTAGTAAACAGCATCCTAACATCATGGGACTCAACCTTGTAAACTATAAATTAGTTCAAACAAAATTTAGTAAACAGCATCCTAATATCATTGGACGTCAACCTTGTAACTATTAAATTAGTTCAATCACAAATTTAGTAAACAGCATCCTAACATCATGGACTCAACCTTGTAACTATTAAATTAGTTCAATCACAAATTTAGTAAACAAGCATCCTAACATCATGGGACTCAACCTTGTAAACTATCAAATTAGTTCAAACAATAATTTAGTAAACAGATCCTAACATCATGGGACGCAACTTGTAAACTATTAAATTAGTTCAAACAATAATTTAGTAAACAGCATCCTAACATCATGGGACTCAACCTTGTAAACTATTAAAATTAGTTCAAACAATAATTTAGTAAACAGCATCCTAACAATCATGGGACCAACCTTGTAAACTATTAAATTAGTTCAATCACAAATTTAGTAAACAGCATCCTAACTCATGGGACGCAACCTTGTAAACTATTAAATTAGTTCAATCACAAATTTAGTAAACAGCATCCTAACATCATGGACTCAACCTTGTAAACAATTGAATTAGTTCAATCACAAATTTAGTAAACAGCATCCTAACATCATGGGACTCAACCTTGTAAACTATCAAATTAGTTCAAACAATAATTAGTAAACAGCATCCTAACATCATGGACTCAACCTTGTAACTATTAAATTAGTTCAATCACAAATTTAGTAAACAGCATCCTAACATCATGGGACTCAACCTTGTAAACTATTAAATTAGTTCAATCACAAATTTAGTAAACAGCATCCTAACATCATGGACTCAACCTTGTAAACTATTGAATTAGTTCAATCACAAATTAGTAAACAGCATCCTAACATCATGGGACTCAACCTTGTAAACTATCAAATTAGTTCAAACAATAATTTAGTAAACAGCATCCTAACATCATGGGACTCAACCTTGTAAACTATTAAATTAGTTCAAACAATAATTTAGTAAACAGCATCCTAACATCATGGGACTCAACCTTGTAAACTATTAAATTAGTTCAAACAATAATTTAGTAAACAGCATCCTAACATCATGGGATGCAACCTTGTAAACTATCAAATTAGTTCAGACAAAAATACAAGTTCATTGAAAGTGGACAAAGGCATAATTTCTTCATCATTTTACATTAAATATTTTTTGAAAAGGATAACTTAAAAGTTTTAATAGTAAAAATGAAAGTTTTGAAATTCTCAAATTCGGTTTAGGAAATTGGTCTTATGCAGAGGAATTCAGAATGAACAAAGAAGCTTTTTTTCCAAACCTGGTGACTGTAGGTATCGGTTGTGAATTTCTATTCGGTCACTGTAAATTTGTTTTTAAGGTTGTATTTTTAAACTGAGAAGAAGCTGACGGGAGTTGGTGGAATCTAAAAAATTACTATTACTATTGTGTACTCTCAAGCAAAGTTCAATACAATAAAATATTATATATGTTCAATGGGTTATAAAATGTAATGGTTGATTATAAGTGTTCTTTGATTATTTCATTTCCAGAAGTCTATGTATGACAAATTATTTCTCAATTAGATTTTCTCTGTTTAATATAAGATTTTTTCCCAAAACTGGGGACAAATATTTTTGCGGTTAAATTGAATTTAACAACTAATTCCACCATCATATGTCACCCACCACATAGTCACCCATCATGTCACACTAGTCACAATAGAAAAAATACCAAAAATCAGGGAATAAATGAATTTAATGAAATTTTCTGTGTTAGAGAATAAAAGATATAATGCACCAGTTATTTTATTAAAATCTTTTACATTTTTTTCAGGTCAGTTAACTTTGAACCTGTATCTTTGAGAATCTGTGTTCACTCAAAGATCGTGGTTCAAAGTTAACTGACCTGAAAAAATATAAAAGTTTTTTAAATAAATAAACGGTGCATTATACTCTTTAATTCATTTATATTTCAACATGAAAATTCATAAATTCTGTTAATTCCCTGATTTTTGGTATTTTTTTTCTTTCAACTAGATGGGTTGAATATTTTTTATCCTTTCCAATTTACTGTTTATTAATAGCAGGTAGAAGAGAAGATGAAGTTATACTTTTTTATGTCAGTGCATAAACATTTAATATTAATGTCATAAGATATGCACAATGAAATATATATGTTATGTTACACTATTATCCACATCTTTAATGTTATAAAATCGAAAAGTGCACTGACTTGAAAACATTATGAAAAGAAAATCAGGTAATTATCGATTATATATAAATTTTATTTCAAAGCTTTCATATTTTTTCAGGTCACTGAACTTTTAACCCCCCACCCTGGTTTTGGTATATATATGATTGATACTATTTTGGCATAAATAAAAAGATAAAAGTTGTTAACAGCAGAATTTTTTTTCGCAAAAGAATCTGCTCGGTGAGTAAATAAGTACCACATTTGGAAAATAAAATCTAAAAAAAATAATTTCTGGAGATCTCTTTTTTTACTCATTTCAATAATTATTTGATTGGCTAGTATTCTATAAAAGAAAATTATATCAATATTTGTTCCGTTTAAAGGGGGGGGGTTAATTTTGACTAAAAAGTATGGGTGATTGATACTAAATTTAAAGTTATTAAAAAACATTTTTTTTTAGAATCTAATAATCTGACATTTTAGATTGACTGAAAAAATCGTTTTAATATGTATTAAAAATAATATTACAGATGTAATATAATTTTTTAAATTTCAGATGTAATATAATTTTTTGGCTCATTAATGATCTATACGAAAGGAAAAAGAGCAAGACATTGTCTTGCCTGCCGGGATCGAACTCGCGTCCTCCTGCATGCAAAAACAAATGCGTTTTGGGCACTGGACGGATGCGAGGTTCGACTGATGTGCCCGGATGTTTGGCTAATATGCCCATAAAATAACAAGTGAGTCGAGCGCTGGGCAGTCAGCAGCAGCAGAAGCAGTCGACGACGAAGCGCTTTTCAGTAAAGAAATGGATTTTAGTCGAACAGAAACAAAACTAAATAGGAAATGTGATTTTGAACTGTTAAAGATTATTTCGACTACGACGACGGATTTTCCAGCTGTTAGACGAAGAATGTGTTGACCAACAGAGGGTCTGGCCTGTGAGAAGACGGAGATCTCGCTTGTTTTTGGTTCCCCCTGGCGGGAGCTTGTTGATTCGAATGTCTATTTCACCCCATATATCCCCCCCCTTCTATAATCTTTTACATTTTTTTCAGGTCAGTTAACTTTGAACCATGTATCTTTGAGAATCTGTGTTACACCTCAAAGATACGTGGTTCAAAGTTAACTGACCTGAAAAAATATAAAAGTCTTTAAATAAATAACCAGTGCATTATACTTTAATTCATTTATATTTCAAGACTGAAAATTTCATTAAATTCTGTTAATTCCCTGATTTTTTGCTAGTTTTACTTTTGGCGGGTTGACATACGGTGGTGGAATTTAGGTCTGTTAAGTTCAATAAAAAATTATTTTATTTAACTTTTTCGACCAATTAGATTAAAAATAATATATTGATTATTTTATCAGTTTTTCTCTTAGAAAAAATATTCAAATTTTTTTTTTGATTTTCGATTTTAAGAATTAATACTAAGACATTTTTTTAACGTCCACTGCAATTTGAGAAATTTTTTCAATTTTTTATTTTATTAAATTTAATATTAAATTTTAAAATTTTTTTATTTTAATAGAAAAATTTTGGTTTGTCCGTTTTACACCCATCCGTACTTAGATGCATAACCGTAAGAGGGTAATAATATGTATTTTTTTCTGTCTAAATTGTGGCTTGAAAATTACCCTTTCGCATGTAATACGCACGGATATGTTTGTTTATTTTTTAAGATAATGATGTAATTTTTCCCAATCGGATAATTTGATCTTTGAATTAACTATTTTTCTTTGTAACAACCCTGTAGGATCTTTAATTGTTTTTTACGAGATTTTTGATAAACAAAGTTCGGAAATATTTATTTCTGTTTTATTCAAGATGGCCTAAACTGGTCAATTGGTGGTCGCTAATAAAGCATTTATTGCAAAAACACGGATACAAAATGAGGGTTCAGTTTATTTTATGGTAAGAATAAACGAGAAAACTGTTCTTTTTTACCATTTTATGATAGTAATCTCTTTTTATTTTGATAATTTTGTAAAAAGGTGAGTAAATAAATGTGTTCCGAAATAAATGTGTTCCGAAATAAATGTTTAAAAAAAAGATCGGAGTTATGTCCCTTGTTTTATCGCTCTTAAGAAAACTTCTCAGTGTTTATTTCAAATGAACGACACTTTTTCATTTAACCAGAAAAGATTAGTTCTATTAAATTATTACATTTTTCTACATCTTCTTTAACGTTGTATAGCCCCAAAGAAAAGAAATCAGACAAAAGGAAGAAGTAAGTATTACGTTCAGAGAATTATGTTTCTTTATTTACCAAACAAAAACAAAAAAAAAAAAAAACACGTAATTTGCTGGAAAATGTCGTTTGCCACTGAAAAAGTGAAACATTTTTAATTTATGACAATAATTTATGGATATAAAAAATATCTGGAATTTTTGAAAACTGATTCAATTATAAAAAAGCGAATTCATTTCAACATTCAATTGATATATTATTTTCGCTGTTATCCGTGTTAATCAGTGGGATGACATAAACAAAGTCACCCATCGAAATCTTAGCCGATTAAATTTCCGTCAAATTTTTAAAAACTTTTTTTGTCATGAAAAATAATTTCATCAGATAGATTCAAAACAAACCTTAAGCCGAACGAGAAATTTTAAAAGATTTTTTTTTAAATTGTAAGATTATTTACTGTAAATTTGAAATATTTTAAAAACTAAGATTTATATTCTTTGTCGAGACCTTTGTATCACATCGGAATTTAATTAAGTCAATTAAGAAATGATTCAAACAATTCAAAATATTTATCATAATCAATCTTTTGTCAACTTTGTATTCTTATCTTTTAATTAGAAATAAAGCTATATAAGATATTCAAAATGTGTTAAAAGGTTCAATCTACATTGTACACTGTACAGAGATCGCAAAGGGAGGTAATAATTTTTTTTTTAAGAATTTTTAAACTATTACCAAAAATCAGGGAATTGTCCAATTTTTATGAAATTTTCACCAAATTATTCGTTAATGACTTAATTTAGTAATAAATAGCTTGAAATAAGCTATTAAAAAAATGTTTTTTTCAATTTAGAATATAGTTTTTTTTTTGTTTTTTTAACCTGTGGACATTTGAATATAAAAATTTCCAGTCCTCAATTTTTACATTTTTTCAAAGGTCAAATGCTGAAGAACATAGAAAAAATAATAATAAAATAAAAATTCAATAACCGAATAAAGTTATTTGAAAATTTAAAAGTTGTTTTCTTAAAACTCAAAAATAATAATTTATTGTGTGTGTGTGTGTGTGTGTGCAGTTTGTAAAACAATAGTGAATTTTAAACGTCTCATTGTGTTTATATAAATATAAGATGTGATCAATACTGTATTTTAAACATTTAAACCTTTGTAAATACTTTTAGTAGATAAACAAATGTTTTATTTGTATATTGTTATCATTTCTGTAACAAGAATGAAAGTAAACTCTGTGTTGAGGGGGGGGGGTCCACAATCAAGTTCGACATATATGCTCTCCCAACTACCAAAGTTTCTATATACAACAATCTTCCAGTAGTATTACACACCTCTCTTCTCATCAGCAAAATCCGACTATGGTTTTTCTTCCTTTGGTCTGGGAGGGTAGGCCTTAAATAATCAGTAACTGTTTACATCCGGGCTATTCCTACTCTGCACTGCCCGTGCGGAATTTCTATATTCAACAGTATTTCAACTCCTCATGACGAGGCGGTTGTGAGTTCAATTTCTGTGGTCACTCGCCACAGGTCAGACGTATCCGGGATGTATTTTGGTCATGGGGGTAGGGAATCTGCATGTTCACAATTTTCTATTTTCAATTCCATAATGAAATATGGTGCTGATATTGAGCTTTGTATATTTTCATAATTTAACAGATAATATTATTGATACAAGGGAAATGTATTATTTCTATATTATTTCAAATATATCCAGCAAATCTCGCAAAACAGAAATAACAAACATAAAGAGTTGTTACAAAAAACAATTAATTCAAAGATCAAAGATCAAATTCTCCAATTGGGGAAAAATTACTCATCGTTATCTTGAAAAATAAGTAAAACAGTCCATTTTTTCAAACAGTGGCAATTTTTTTATTGATATGTTTTAGCAGAATTCTGTATTCATGGTTATTTTACTAAAAAGCTCTTGCATTGACACTTATAAAGATCTTCTGATATAATTATTCAGATTCTTTCTTTATAGAAAAAAGTAAAAATCTTTTTTTTGTCAGTTGATTTTTTTCATCTTTCAAAATATAACACTTGGAGAGTAGACCTCGTTAAAAAATTATTTTCCCTAATATATATTAAGAAAAATCTATTTCAGACATATTTTCATCCAAAGGTAAGTAATTATGGAAATTTTCATGAAAATCGAACCATTAATTATTTTTTCATAGAATTTTTTAAAAAGCCAGTAGTCATATATTGTTTTAGTCTTCATTAAATTTCAATTGATTTAATGCTGTAAAAATGTAAACATTGTTTTTCGTTCTATATTTTCATTATTTTTGTAAGCTGAACATTTTTTTTTTTAAATAATCATGAGTTTGTTTAATGTTTCTTCTTTTGAATGGACACAAAATTTTCAAGGTAATATTAATCTTTATGCTAGTTTCATTGAGTTAAATATAAGGGGTAAATTTCACTGGGAAAATTGGTAGTACCTTATTGTTTTGTTCATAATTTTCATTTTTTCCATGAGCTGAAAATGAAAAAAAATCATCAGGTCTTTTTTTTTTTTTTTTTCTCTTCTTTTGAATGATTCAAAACTTTTCTAGATAATATTATTTTGATATAAAAACGGGTCTTTCATTTACAGTTTTATAAAAAAAAAAAAAACTATTTTATTTGAATAAATATATCTGCATCTCTCTTCTGGTTAAATAAAATGTTTTAATATAAAAATGTGCCTTTGGTTTATTAATAAACATGAACTTTTAATAAAATTACAGTGAAATTCTAATGTTATTGTTATTATCATTATTAATATTATTATAATGTACCAGTTATGAAGTTGATTGAAATATGAACTGATTGTAATATGACTATACAAGAAAATTCTTGAATCTCTTGTTCTTTTTTTAAAAATAATACTTTAATTCTTATTCATTCACAGAAATCAACCGCATTGGGAAGAATAATTTTTGTGGATCCATATTTCCAGTGAGTCCTAGTTTGAAAGCACACATGCAAACACACACTGGAGAGAAACCATTTTCTTGTGAAGTTGGTAATTAGCAGTCTCAGAACCTTCCAGTTTAAGAATACACAGGCACATACAGACTGAGGAGAAAGCATTTTCTTGTGAGGTCTGTGGATTGACATTTCACAACATTACAATTTGAAAACCCACATGCGAACACACACTGGAGAGAAACCATTTTCTTGTGAGGTCTGTGAATCCGCATTTTCAGTTGCTACCAGTTTAAGAAGACACAAGCGAATACACACTGGAGAGAAACCATTTTCTTGTGATGTATGTGGATCAGCATTTTCATTATCTTCCAGTTTAAGAAGACACAAGCGAATACACACTGGAGAAAAACCATTTTCTTGTGAAGTCTGTGGATCAGCATTTTCTATGAATTGCAACTTAAAAACACACATGAAAACACACACTGGAGAGAAACCATTTTCTTGTGAAGTCTGTGGATCGGCATTTTTTAGCAGTGACAATTTGAAATCCCATATGCGCACACACACTGGAGAGAAGCCATTTTCTTGTGAAGTCTGTGAATCAGCATTTTCCCATAGTGACAATTTGAAATCACACATGCGAATACACACTGGAGAGAAGCCATTTTCTTGTGAAGTCTGCGGATCAGCATTTTCACGTCGTTCCAATTTGAAATCACACATGCGAACACACACTGGAGAGAAACCATTTTCTTGTGAAGTCTGCGGATCGGCATTTTCTAGGAGTGACAGTTTTAAATTACACATGCGAACACACACTGGAGATATGCCATTTTCTTGTGAGGTCTGCAAATCAGCATTTTCAGACAGTTCCAGTCTGAAATCACACATGCGAACACACACTGGAGAGAAGCCATTTTCTTGTGAAGTCTGTGGATCAGCATTTTCAGCCCCTTCCAGTTTAAGAAGACACATACGAATACACACTGGAGAGAAACCATTTTCTTGTGAAGTCTGTGGATCGGCATTTTTTAGCAGTGACAATTTGAAATCCCATATGCGAACACACACTGGAGAGAAACCATTTGCTTGTGAAGTCTGCGGATCAGCATTTTCACAGAGAAACAATTTAAAAACACACATGCGGACACACACTGGAGAGATGCCATTTTCTTGTGAAGTCTGCAAATCCACATTTTCAGACCCTTCGAGTTTAAGAAGACACATGCAAATACATGCTGGAGAGAAGCCATTTTCTTGTGAAGTGTGTGGATCATCATTTTCAGTCAATTCCAGTTTAAGAATACACATACGAATACACACTGGAGAGAAACCATTTTCTTGTAAAGTCTGTGAATCAGCATTTTCACAGAGTTCCCACTTAAAACGTCACATGCGAACACACATTGATTAGAAACCATTTTCTTGTGAAATGTGTGAATCAGCATTTTCACAGAGTTCAATTTGTAAAAAACATTTATTTGCACATTGTGATACTCCACTTGTTATTACATTATTATGAGTTTTAATGGTTCATCCTTATTAAGGTTCCTATTTGCTGCATAATTTATGGTAGAATAGATTATTGACAACACTGTAGTGTAAATGTAAATTTACAGAAGGTTGGGGACCTTTGACCCCAGAGGCCGAAAACCTGCCAATCACTTGAAGTCACGTGAGAGCTAGTTAGCTTATGGGTACAAACTAGGATGTCAGGCTAGAAGGATATTCTTGCTTAGCTGGAACTCATCATTTGTACAGCGCTGTGTGTTAGTAAGAAAAGTAAATAAAAGATTTTTTTCAAGAAAAGTATGGTGTTGTTGGTTGATGCATACATTAGTTAGAAGATCGGCCAACAAGAAGAAAAAGAAAATGAATCAAGAAGAAGTGATAGAAGCTAGATGATCAAATGGCTAAACAAGTAAAGAAGAAAGAAAGTAAATTATGCATCCCATATCTCAGTCTATCTGCCTCCCTCTCTAGTGAAAGAACATTGTGTATATACCCACAACATGTATTTAATTACATAGTCTAAACTGGTAGGAAAAGAAAGACTTTATGTATATTTTGTATATACTGGTATACTATTATCTCATCAAGTTAGATGTTGTTAATTGATATATATATATATATATATATGTCTGTGTGTGTATGTATACATATTTAAAAGTGTTTTATAATATGCTGGAAGCATTGTGTTTATATTGTTTTTTTGTGGTTTGTTTTGAAGGCTATCACAATACGAGTGTAAAGAAAAATAAGGTAAATATGGTGTTGTTTGTTAACCTGTCATTTATTCTTAATATTTCAAGATACCCATATCTGTAGAAGAGATTTTTATGTAACATATTATGTAGTCTTTTGTTTTGGTTTGGACTGGTCACTTTTGTAATGGTCACTTCAAGAGTTAAAGAAGCTTAAATGTTGAGAGAATCATACAGCTTCATGGCTTGAACCGATCAAAATGGCCCTTCTTGAGCAAGTAAAGTCAAGTGTTGCATATCATGGTACCATTTAGTACCTGGGTCAGTGACCACTCAGCACTACAATCTTGTCATCAGGCATTAAAGGTAGCAACCCATCGCTAGCAGGTGGTTCCATTGGTGGTAAGAGGTAGGTGTCTTACCCCACTGCAGAGGTGCAGTTGGTGTATTCTACATCCCTAACCAACAAAGCAGAGTAAAAATAATCTAAAATGCTAAGAAAGAAACACTTAAAACTAAGATGTAACAAAAACAATAAAATAAACCGACCTTCCACTAAAAATAGAAATAAATAACTCATTAACAAGTAAAATATTAATTTTACAAAATATCAGAATAAAATTAATGATGAAATGAATTTATTAAAATTTGTCTTTAATGTTTTATTTTAAGCTGAGAAGAAGATGACAAGAGTTGGTGGAAGCTATGTTCATGTAAGAATGGCTGTCACCATTGGAATTATTAGGGCTTGTGTGCACTCTTGCAAAATTCAATACAATAAAAATATATATGTTTCAGTGGGTTATAAAGTGTAATGGTTGAATATAAAATGTTCTTTGATTATTTCATTTTCAATGAAGCTCTTTGTATGACAAATTATTTCTCAATTAGATTTTCTCAGTTTAATATAAGATTTTTTCCCCAAAAACTGGGGACAAATATTCTTTCGGTTAAATTGAATTTAACCAACCTAAATTCCAACAGCGTATGTCACACCACCGATAGCAAAAAATACCAAAAATCAGGGAATAAATTGAATTTAATGAAATTTTCCTTGTTGAGCAAATAAAAGATATAATGCACCAGTTATTTTATTTAAAATCTTTTACATTTTTTCAAGTCAGTTAACGTTGAACCCTGTATCGTTGAGAATCTGTGTTGCACCTCAAATACACGTGGTTCAAAGTTAACTGACCTGAAAAAATATAAAAGTTATTAAATAAAATAACCGGTGCATTATATCTTTAATTCGTTTATATTTCAACACTAAAAATTTCATTAAATTCTGTTAATTCCCTGATTTTTTGGTAGTTTTTCTTTTGGCGGGTTGACATATGATGTGGAATTTATGTCCATTAAGTTTGATTTAACCTATTCTTCTATCAGCATCTATTCAAGGAAGACCGAAACATGATTATTTCACACGAACTAAGATGTTCTCATCTTTATTGCTATCTCCACAATGTTTCGGGCAATGTGCTCTCTGGTTTTCTTCAGGTATTGTCAGACTCAGGAACCTTCTTGAACTCGGGAACCTTGTATAGATAATGTTGTATCCTTAGATGTAGGATATACAGAATTGATAATAAAAACAGGGAATATGTTAATAATAACAATATTTGTTTTATTTTTCTCACTGACAGGGAATACAGTGGGATGATTTTGGATTCAGTTCAGCTTATGTAGGATACATGTGTGTCACATAGTGGGCTCAGTTCTTGTCTGTCTGGCTGTCAGTATTTTGTCCCTCTACTTTTTAAAGAGTACCCGGTTCGAATTGTTAGGGGGCGATAACTCTCCCTAACAGATAACAATAAAGATGATGACAATAATCCTAAGTATCAAGCCTCATTTCAAAAATTCAGAGAAATAGAAAATAAATAATTGGTAAATCTCTTGATAAAATTAAAATGTTTCAAAAATGGAGGAAGTGATGAGTATTATCCACCATCATGGCTTAAAGACATAAGTTGACGTCACTAACTCAAAATTCTCAAAACAATCCCTCTCTTCCATTATTGGATATCAAATATGCAAATTTCAGAGGTTAATCAAAGTTTTATGACATATCAAAGCCATACCTTTGTGCTTTCAGGAGACATTATGAAAATATCCTTGTTGCTACTCCTCAATTAAGAATGGTGCTAGATTCATGAAAACTGCAAAAGAAAAGATGGTTTTAAATATATCCAGTCACCAACATAAATCTTATCATATTACAACACTCTGACAGTTATTTTCCTCCATGTATACTGTGATAATGTGAGATGTGATTACCTCCCTTTTTGAGTGGTTGGGTTATCTTCCCTTGATTGGGACTATTTAAATGCAACAGACAGTGGACATTGTAGTTGTGTCTTTGCTGAGCTGTATTCAGTTGATTAAAGTTAAGTTGTTATGTTACATTGTCTTTGTCTCATTTCATATACCTAATTCAATGGCTGAGCAGAAACACAAAACATAAAAGTGCAAAATTTTAACTGATGTAGATTCAGTTCTGAACAAAAAACAACTGTCCATTTGGTATGAATAATGTTCAAAATATATAAGTTAATAATAATTTTCTTTTTGTCATAAATGCAATGACACATTGTGATTTTTCCTCCCACCTATTTATCTTGCTATGGAAAAATTAGAAGTCATTAATAACTGAGAATTGGCTAATTATGAGACATTTTAAATAGTATTTTTGGATTCCTCAGTTCATAAACCAATTTTTTAAGTATTTCTTATAAAAATATCTAATTATCTTTTTTTTTGTGTGTGTGTGTTAAAATTTAAAAATCATTTTTGTAAAACTCAAAAAAAAAATTTTGTAACGTGTTTTCTTTTTTCGTTGTTTTAAAAATGTACACCTGGAAAAAGTCATTTGAAAATTTAAAAATTATTTTCCTGAAACCAAAAAAAACAAAACAATATTTTTTAGCGTGCTTTTTTAAAAACTGTTGTAATAAACAACAATAAATGATAAATGAAGTGTGTGGTGGCAAAGAAAAACACAAACACAAATTTTAAGTTTAACAATTAGCATATGGTGATAGGCAGGGCAGTTGTTGTTTGATGTCAATATTCAATAAAAGTGTTCAAACATTTAAAGACCATAAATAAATCAAGCACAATGGCATAGAAGACAAAACTCTGGATTAAACAAACAAAATTGTATTAACAAAAATGTATACAAAAGGTAGCATCGAATACTGTGCAAGGTTCCGCCAAAGTTCTTTTTTTAAAGTTCAATGTAAATGTAAGCTGGTATTTCACAGTTCAAAAGTGAGAAAGAAAAGGTGAAAGTTTAAAGTCAACTCAAAAGCAGTCAGGCATAAGTTGAATGAATCTAAGGTTTATCTCCGAAAGCATAGGTTATTTAAAGAGATAGATAGATAGATACCTTCAGCATGTAAGCAAAATGTTCTTAAAAAGGGTGACGTGAATTCCCTTAGGCAAATGAGATCTTTCTGGTTAGGATCCGAAAGGCTGGCTTTTTTATAGTCCAGCATAGGCTCCAAAAGGGTCTATTTAATAAATTTTCTTATTAGGCGGGAACGCCTCTGATTGGTTGAATTTTACGAATTTTATTTTAAATTTTATTTTTACTAAGGTTGCGCGATCCATATGCGCAAACTACTTATTTTTTTCATTCGACCTCTGTCTGTTGAAGCGATAACTTCCGGCCTCGCCACAAGCAAAACACAAAAGGTTATACGGTTGAAAATGGTTTAAGAAGAATGTCCGATATTTGGTGATAGTCTGTTGTGGTTTGAGTAGCAATGTCTGTAGCGTATGGTGTTCGGTGGTCAAGTCAGTTGTAGTGGAGGTGGTAGTGTATGCAGAAGTCCCAGTGATAGTGGGCAGAAGTTGGTTGATGTGGGCAGAAGATCCGATGTTTTTAGTAGTCACAGCCGATAACAGGTTTGGGTATGGATGCGTAGATTTCCGATGATAGTCGGTGTCAGTTTGGTAATTTGGTGATATAGGGTTTCGTAGGCGTTCGTCCCCTTAAGACTGTCGGTCAGTCAGGGTCATGAGGTTAAGGGTAGGTAATGGTATAGGTCGACTGACTTGCGGTGTAGCGTTTTGTGTTTTCGGGCCTTCTTTTGCTGATCTGTTCTATCACCCCGGGTATCTCTGGCGTGGTCTTCAAACGTAGTTCATGGTCTGTGGAATTTGGATCTACTCAAACATTTTTATCTTTGCCAGGAATGTTTTAGATTGGACGAAAAATGCGAGTTTTATTTATAATTTTATTTTTTAATTCTAAGATTGCCCCATGCCTGGGTGCGCAAAGACGAAATTTCGTCATTTGATTAAGCACCTCGACCTGTTTACATCCGGTTGGGATTCTCTTTATTGCGGTGTGTGGGCAGATTAAATTTAGTGAATTAGTGAATCGGGAAATATCTATTTTTGTGTATTTAACACTCTGAAAACCTATGAAAAAACATAGTTTTAAAAACAATATTTTTCTTTGAATTGATGCAAAAATGTTTTTTCTCTGATTCAATTGAACAATTTTAATTGACTTCACTGCAGATTTTAGGCTATGCAAAAGTCTAGCATCTTAGTAGTGAAGATCACTCAATTCTATATACTATACTATAAATTTAATAACAATTTGATAAAAATATACCAAGTATAGTATATTATTTATTTAATAATATACTATACTAAGTATAGTATAGTATATTATTTTTTAAATCGAAAAGTGCACTGACTTGAAAATGTTATAAAAAGAAATCAGGTAATTATCCGATTGTATATAAATTTTTCAGTGTTGATTTATCTATGAATGAATTTTATAATGCATCAGTTATTTTATTTCAAAACTTTCATATTTTTTCAGGTCACTGAACTTTAACCCCCCACCCTGGTTTTTGTATATATTTATTCGGAAAATAAAATAAAAATTAAAAAAATAATTTTTAGTGTTTTTTGTTAAAAACTCTTTTCGATAATTATTTGATTGGCTATTATTCTATAAAAGAAAAAAATATACATCAATATTTGTTCCGTTTAAAGGGGAGGGGGCTAAATTTTGACCCCAAAAGTATGGGTGATTGATACTAAAATAAAGTAGTTATTAAAAATATTTTTTAGAATCTAATAATGTGACATTTTAGATTGACCAAAAGATCGTTTTAAATGTATTAAAAATAAATTACAGATGTAATAAATTTTTTTCTGTTGATGGTCATTATGTTGAACATGACCATGTTACTATTTTTCGACTTGGACAAAAATTTTACCTTAAATAATCCATTTAATTAATCTTAATTCGTTTCTAAAATTAACAGACGAAAAAATGGGTATCCCTATAAAATGTTTATTCGTTATTCTATTTTATCATAGTAATCTCTTTTTATTTTTATTTTTTCATAGATTTTTAAAAAGGTTAATAAATTTATTCCGAAATAAATGAGAAAAAATCGGAATTATGTCCCTTGTTTTATCGCTCTTAAGAAAACTTTTCTGTGTTTATTTCAAATCAATGACACTTTTTCATTCAACCAGAAAAGATTAGTTCTATTTAAATTATTACATTTTTTCTCCGTCTTCTTTAACGTTGTATATCCCCAAAGAAAAGAAACCAGACAAAAGAAAAGGAAAGAAGTAAGTATAACGTTCTGGGTATTAACTATCTTTACAATTTAAAAACAAAAAAACAAAAACAAAACATAATTTGCAGGGAAATTTTGTTTTCCATTGAAGAAGTAAAATAATTTTAATTTCTGACAATAATTTATGGATATAAAACATATCTGTAATCTTTTGAAAACTAATTTAATTATTATAAAAATCTAATTCATTTCAACATTTAATTGATATATTATTTTCGTTGTTATCCGTGTTAATCAATGGGATGACATAAACAAAGTCACCCATCGAAATTAATAGCCGATTAGATTTACATTAGGGACTGGCAAACGGAGCATAAAATGCGTTTTTGACAAAATGACTTTATCCCCTACAGAAAATAATTTACCAAAAATCAGGAAATTCTCGGATTTTAATGAAATTTTCAGTGTTTATGTATCAATAAATGATCTTTATAATTCATTATTTATTTTATTTCAAAACTTTCTCATTTTTTTCAGGTCGCTTATTTTTGACCCCCCATATGTTGGGGGCGTAAAATGTTTTGCAAGTTGATCATTTTCAATACTAATTACAGTATAAATAATGAGATAAAAGACCGAAGTTATGAATAGAAACAAAAAAAATTTTTTTACGGTGGCTTTTCTATAAGAAAATAAGTACCGAAAATCGAAAAATAAAATGTAAAAAAATAATAAATAATTAATTTTTTGGAGATTTCTTTTTTACTCATTTCGATAATTATTCAATTGGCTATTATTTTATAAAAGAAAAAAAATATACATCAATGTTTTTTCTGCTTAAAAGGGGGAGGGGGTACATTTTCAATCGAGTTTTTCTTCAAAACTTATTACTTTTAATTAATAAAATAAATTTTGCAATAAGTAGATATTTATTTTTAGAATCTAAAAATATAAGATTTTAAACTGAACGTCAGGCTTTTCATATTTTAAATGAATTTTATATATTAATTTTTCATAGCAAAAATACTAAATTAATGTTTTGAAATAAAATAACTAATGCATTATAAAATTCATTAATTATTAAATCAATACTGAAAATTTCATTAAAATCGGATAATTACCTGATTTTTGGTAATTTATTTTGCAAACGCGAATGTTACAGTAAAATTGTAAACAAGCACTTAAAAACATCGAAAACGAGGCTGACTGGCTGATATCGTCGAAATTGACCAAAACAAATACTTTTAAATCTATTAAAAATAAACTGCATATGTAATGATATTTTCTTTTTTTAATTATGGTTATTATGTTACTACTTATCGATTTAGACAAAGTTTGACCTTAAATAATAGATTTAATTATTTCTAATTCGTTTTTAAAATTCCTAGCAGATGACAGAATCGCCTATCCCTAATTTACATCAAATCTTTTTTAAAAACTTTTTTTATCATGAAAAATAATAAAAAATAATTTCAGCAAATAGGTTTAAAAGAAAAACCTTAAGCCTAACTTTTTGATTTTTAAAAAATTGTAAGATTATTTACTGTAATTTTAAAAGATAAAAAAAAAAGATTTATGTTTTTAGGTACCACCAAACCGTTTAGCCCATCTTGAATAAAACGGAAATATATATTTCCGAACTTTGTTTATCAAAAATCTCGTAAAAAAAAGATCGTACAGGGTTGTTACAATGAAAAATAGTTAATTCAAAGATCAAATTATCCGATTGGGAAAAATTACATCATTATCTTAAAAAATAAACAAACCTATCATATTACATGCGAAAGGGTAATTTTCAGACCACAATTTAGACAGAAAGAAATACATATTATTACCCTCTTACGGTTATGCATCTAAGTACGATGGGTGTAACGGACAAACTTTTTTAACCAAATTTTTTCTATTAAAACGAATAAAATCTTTAAAAACTTTAATATTACAATTTACTATGAATAAAAACTTGAAAAAATTTAAGCTTAAAATTTCGCAGTGAAATTGACGTTAAAAAAATGTCTTTGGTTTTAGTATTAATTCTTAAAATCGAAAATAAAATGAAAATTTGAATATTTTTTCTAAGAGAAAAACTGATAAAACAATCATTCAATGTATTATTTTTATTCTAATTGGTCATAAAAGTTCAATAAAATAATTTTTTACACTCAGAAAAACAAACTTTAGTTACCGAGAAGCATTTCGTCTCTTTGTATAAAAACAAAACAAATATGTCAGTGTTGCTCTTCCGTATATTCTAAGAATCACACATTACTATTTAACAATAAAAATTATAAATTCTTTTAAAAATATTAATCGAGCTCGGATCGGACCAATTTTTAGTTCACCTGAATTCTAAAATTCATACTTTTAAATATCTGAAAAATTCGATTTTTTTCCTCAGAAAAAAAAAAATTTAATTTATTTCACGCAGAAAATAAAAATATTTAATCACACAAAAGATTGAAAATCTCGTAAGTCCACTGTTCTTCTTGGCAAACCATCCTTCTTTGGCATGACCACCATCCTTAAACACCAGAGCGTAGGTGTGCAGTGGCCTCCCAGTCATAACCTGTAATGGTTGGTGGGGACAGGTATTGAATGCGCGTGACTTCTAATAATCTCATGTCCACTGTTCCAAACGGTTCCTATTGCTTACAGTAGGCGCGAACAGGATCCTAGCTGGTTTGTCTGGTACTGTCGTTCTTCGAGGACATAACGTTATCTGAGATTGATATGTCAGCTTTCGAGGTTTGGGTCGGAAAATTTCGAGGGATTAGTTCCAAGTCCTTTACGGCTGACTCAGACACATACATGACTTGTCTAGTTTCCTTATCTTCAACATTGATCTGCATAAACATTATGCCTTTAATGCGTAGTTGGTTGTTCGTAATACCGTGAATCCTATGGCTGGTCGGTATCAGAATGTCACTAGTGCTACCTAATACTTCCAGTATCTCTGGGCCACTCAAACATGTTTGATCACCAGTATTTGTGATGGCCTGGATATGGTGTCTTTGTCAATGAATTCTACTATGCAGAGTCCGCCCAAATTCTGCGTGGGATTCTGGTATTAAAGATACTTCAATTTCCAGGGTAGGTGGTGGTTCTGGGGGCTTCTTTTAATGTTCCCCGACTCCATGCGAGGTGTGGTACCGCTGGTAGTCCTCATCTCTCAGGTGCTTGACTACCCTTTTCTCCACTGGCGAGTATTTTGGAATGACGTTTCTTCAAGCTATTCACAAATTCTGTGTTAGGGATTGCCTTTGGTTTTCGGCAAACCTTTTCAAGTTGCCCGACAACCCCACAGTTGCAGCACTGAAGCATTCTCGCTGGACAGTTCCTCTGTCCCTTTAGCCCGTTTAGGTGCATTGTCTTTCCACACCCATTGCACGACTTGTTACGTGGTGTTTTTGGTGTATCCACACCCTGAGACCGCTCTCGCTCTGATCTCAATGAGCCAAATGTCGACAGTGGATCCAGGCTGCTTTGCAAATGAGGAGTTGACGTGTTTCTAAACTGGCCAACCTGTGGAACTTCTGCTCCACCGTCGTAAGAGTATTAGCTTTGGCTAATATTTTGCTCTGATATTCCTTGTTCACGAACCCAGTGATGAGTTGACCAGCTACCTTTGTCTTCTGAGTAGTTTATAAAACGTTGGCAACTCACGTTTGGACACTGGATAGTGAACTCGCAGAATCTCGCCTGGGACCATAGTCTCACTAAAAATTGTGCCAGAACCTCCTCTTTATGCTGTCTCATGTGGTGGAATTTGTGTCTATGTACTTCTTTATGTACAGCTTTCACTGCTATCAGCCGTATATATCATAAGAGTTGTTCTTCCATTGCTGTGTTGTGTTCTTCAGGCCCTATTAGGTCGAAAAGTAGTCTGTTTACTTCGCTCGAACCAGCCGTCCTCAACTCGTTACGAACCTCAACTGGGTCTGTTAGGCCGCACATCTGTTTGTATCGACTCCAAGAGTCGTTGAATAATGCCCATTCACCTTCGGTGTAACCATGTTCGATAACGGGCCTATCGTTTTTTTCATGTGGGACCGGTTTGGTATTTCTCTACCAGTTCAAAAGTTTGTTATTTTTTACGCTGAAGTTAAATTAACTGCTGAACGAGTTGCAGGTATTGTTCATTACTGCTTTGTCCTGAAGCCATTTCTCCCAACTTTCAATCAGTGGTGCGTAAAAATTCAAAATTCTGGTAGGTATCCTTCCAATCCTGTTCACAGCGACATATATTGTGGGCCAGAAAGATCCCACTACCCATTTTCTATTTATAGGATTGTCTTAGTTGCTGGCGCTTGGCCATCGGTGTCCCTCTGAACAGACATCCTCTATCTTAACAGTGCCGATATTGAGCTTTTTATATTGTTGTAATTTAGCAGATATTATTTATACAAGGAAAATGTATTGTTCCTAGATTATTTCAAATTTATTCAGTCACCAACATAAGTAGGTTATTACTGTGTGCCATTATCATAATATATATATATATATATATATATATATATATTAAATTCCATTAAATTTAATTCATTATTTGTTGAATTGTTGAATAACAAGAAAAAATATTGTATTGATATTAAATGTATTGTTGAATAACAATTTTCTTTAAATTTTAATGTACCAGTTATGCAGTTAATTGAAATATGAACTGATTGTAATATCATAATACCAAAAAATTCTTGAATCCCTTGTTTCTTGTTTTGGTTTTTAAATAATGTGTTATTTCTAATTCATTCACAGATATCAATGGCATTGGGGAAGAATAGTTTTTAAATGTTTAAAGACATTCAAACACCTATCAAAGAACAACTATATTCTTCTGATGTGTGTGGATCTACATATTTAGAACTTACAGGACAATTCTTTTCCTTGAAATTTAATTTATGAATGTTTTCTCTGAAACCCACTTGCATATCAACTGAGTTTGGAATTCAGTATATGAACATTTTCCTTAAATTCACATTTCAAAGAACAAGTGGCAAAATAGGCTCTTGTAAAACTCAACTTTTCAACATTGGGCAGATCAGCATTTTTAACAGAGATCAGAAATAGAAAACAGATATGGAAACATTATCAGAAGTGGAAGTATTTTCTTGTGAAATTTGTGGATCCACATTTCCAGAGAGTTCAGGTTTGAAAGCACACATGCAAACACACACTGGAGTGAAACCATTTTCTTGTGAAGTCTGTGGATCAGCATTTTCAGTGAGTTCTAAATTGAAAAGGCACATGCGCGCACACACTGGAGAGAAGACATTTTCTTGTGAAGTCTGCGGATCAGCATTTTCAATCCCCGCTAGTTTAAGAATACACATGCGAACACACACTGGAGAGAAACCATTTTCTTGTGATGTCTGTGGATTGGTATTTTCACTGAGTTATAATTTGAAAACACACATGCGAACACACTAGAGAGAAACCCTTTTCTTGTGAAGTGTGGATCCGCATTTTCAGTCCCTGCTAGTTTAAGAATACACATGCGAAACACACTGGAGAGAAACCATTTTCTTGTGAAGTCTGTGGATCCGCATTTTCAGTCCCTGCTAGTTTAAGAATACACATGCGAACACACACTGGAGAGAAACCATTTTCTTGTGAAGTCTGTGGATCAGCATTTTCACAGAATTCCCACTTAAAAGCACACATGAAAACACACACTGGAGAGAAATCATTTTCTTGTGAAGTCTGTGGATCTGCATTTTCACAGAGTTACAGTTTGAAAACACACATGGGAACACACACTGGAGAGAAACCATTTTCTTGTGAAGTCTGTGGATCTGCATTTATCAGGAGTTCCCACTTAAAATATCACATGAAAACACATACTGGAGAGAAGCCATATTCTTGTGAAGTGTGTGGATCAGCATTTTCACAGAGTTCTAATTTGAAATCACACACGCGTACACACACTGGGGAGAAACCATTTTCTTGTGAAGTGTGTGGATCCGAATTTTCACTCCCTGCTAGTTTAAGAAGACACATGCGAACACACAGTGGTGAGAAACCATTTTTTTGTGAAGTCTGTGGATCTGCATTTTCTAGGAGTACCTCTTTAAAATATCACATGCAAACGCACACTGGAGAGAAACCATTTCCTTGTGAAGTTTGTGGATCAGCATTTTCCGAGAGTTCTAAATTGAAAAGGCACATGCAAACACACACTGGAGAGAAGCCATTTACTTGTGAAGTCTGCGGATCAGCATTTTCACAGAATTACAGTTTGAAATTACACATGCAAACACACACTGGAGCGAAACCATTTTCTTGTGAGGTCTGTGAATCCACATTTTCAGAATCTTCCATTTTAAGAAGACACATACAAACACACACTGGAGAGAAACCATTTCCTTGTGAAGTTTGTGGATCAGCATTTTCAGAAAGTTCTAATTTGAAAACACACATGCGAACACACACTGGAGAGAAGCCATTTACTTGTGAAGTCTGTGGATCCGCATTTTCAAAGAATTACAGTTTGAAATTACACATGCGAACACACACTGGAGAGAAACCATTTTCTTGTGAAATGTGTGGATCTGCATTTTCACAGAGTTCCAGTTTGAAAAAACATTTATTTACGCACAATGACACTCCACCTGTTATTACATGACTATAAGTTTTAATACTTCATCCTTATTAAGGTTCTTAGTATGTAGTCTTTTATTTTGGTTTAGACTGGTCATTTTTGTAATGGTCACTACAAGAGTTAAAGATGCGTAAATGTTTAATTCTATTTTGTTAAGTAAAGGGTCGTGAGTTTTCTATGAAATTGATTTGAAAAATACAGTCAAGACAATCATATAGGGTCTATGGCTTAACATAATGAGCCAATTGATTGACCCATGTTGACCAAGCAATGGCCGAAGTGGAGAGTTGCTGACCCTCAGAACTGCAATTCTTTCCTCAGGCATTACAGGTAGCACCTCGTGGTTGAAATCACACATGCAAACACATACTGAAAAAATTGAAAAAGCATACTAGAAAGAATTTGAAAAGCCCATGGCTGCTGCCAGCTTTTACCATTTTTGGACTGTTTTGGTTAACAGGTTTGTCTAATGCCTTTTCCTTCTATCCCATTAGTACCCAGTGACCGTGTCACCATCTTAAGATTTCCCTTAGGGAAAATTGTTTCTTTAGTTTAAAATCCCCTAAATTAGGTGTAAATGCATTTTTAGATATTGGTGATTGTTTGCCTTGTGTAGTTATTTATAATAGTAGACAATGAAATCTTGTATAAATCTATGTCTAGAAGTGGACGCAAAAGAAAGAAAAAGTAAAACACCATATTGATCCTCTATTAAGAATGAGACTGGACCTGTCTGTTCAACTATTCTATGGCAAAGCCTCCACCTATCATAGGGTATATGTATATACTCATTTTCACTATCTGTCTCTTTGTTGCTTTTCTCATTCTTTTATTCTTAGTTCTAGGTTCAGGATTTCCCACTCATCGATCTCTGCTAATTTTAGGTTGCTTGCATGGGCTGTCTGCACCTTACTTGAAACCTGATCCCATATTAAGAATGAGACTGGACCTATCTGTTCAACTATTCTATAGCAAAGCCTCCACCTATCATAGGGTATATGTATATACTCATTTTCACTATCTGTCTCTCTGTCGCCTTTCTCATTCTTTTTTTCTTAGTTCTAGGTTCAGGGATTTTCCACTCATCGATCTCTGCTAATTTTCAGTCGCTTACATGGGCTGTCTGCACCTTACTTGAAACCTGATCCCATAATAAGAATGAGACTGGACCTATCTGTTCAAATATTCTATGGCAGGGCCTCCACCCATGATCTAGTTTTCCCTGCCTAGCATGAGCTCAGTAATATTCTGGGTCTCCTACACTTAATTCTATTTTCTGGCAGTTATTATTGATGGCCTCATTCCTCTTTTTCTGTGCTCACCTTATTCTATGCCAATCCTTGACAAAGGTTTTATTCTGCTGTTTAATGATGAGTCAGTTGTGGTCCTCACCCAGGTATCTTCTATGCGGTTTCAGTAAATTGGTGGTAGGACCACATCATGCCCAAACAGCATGTAGTAGGGGGGATTTTGTTGTCTCACACTTTGAGAACCTCACAGCAGCTAATGACTGTGTCTATCACTCATTTAATTCCAGACTTTTTTCTCCACCTTTTCTCTCTCTCTCCTACTCTCTCTGATTCAGTTCCAGGATTTACTCTCTATCTCTCATTTAATTCACATCTTTACCCCCTCTATCTCTCTCTAATTTAATTCTAGAATTTATCCCCCCCTCTCTCTCTCTCTCTCTCTCTCTCTCATCAAATTAATTCAGAACAAGCAAAGAAGCTTTCTTTCTGAACTTGGCGACTGTAGGTTTCATTCACAAATTTCTCTTTGCTCACTGTAAAATACTGGATTTTTGGGTGGTCCTTTTTCACCCCATTCTTAGCAGAGGTACTAAGAAATAGTCACTTGAATCTGATCCTGATAAGGTGCTAACAAAGTAAACTGTTTTCCATTCATCTTAAAATTGTATTTGTTGTGCATAGTTTAAGCAATTATTATTTTCTTGTTAAATTATGAATAATCTTTATTATATTTAAATATAGTAAATTATTTCCTTACCCTAGTTTCACACACAATTTGTGCCTTTGAAGGCAAATAAGTTAAGTAACCCAAAAACCCCTTTTGTATGTTCTTTTACTTTGTAATTTATAGATAAGCTTAAATGTTTTATGTTTTAAATTTTTGGTAATTATGAGGCGTAACCTTTTCCTGTTGACTTTATAATGGCCCCCTTTTTTATGTGAATTTGTTTTGTCTTATTGCATCGAAAATGTAAATTCATTTTTCCTTTTTGTATATTTTGTGACTTACACAGAGTCTTTAAACTTAATGGCAGTTTTCACGGCTGCACTGTGTTGAAATAAAAGTTATGAAAACACTATCTGTTGTCTTTATGATCATATGTACAAATTATGCAAATGAATAAAAGCTAATGCAAGCGATGGAAAACCATTTGCAAGTGTAATAGTTGTGTGGATGCGACAAAGCCTTCTAGAGATTAAATTTAGAAAATAATAGAATAAAGCCGGTAATACTTTTTTGGTACGGTCAACTGCCTGACGCTCGAGTCCAGCCAATTAGCCCCGCCCACAGATTTTTATAGCCCCGCCCACAAATCTTAATGAAAAGAAAGATCGTACTTTTCAAAAGTACAGTTATTTATTACTTTTAAAACGTAATATTTTTTAGCTTAGAAAATTGAAAGTTTTAATTAAAACAACTTTGAATCATGTAAATTTAGAGTTCTACAAACATTTTTTCTTTAATTATTTGAATATGCACGAATCTTTACATTCCTTTTTTTTTTTTTTACAAATCAAACAATCATTTCATGTTTCCCCTCACGCAATAAATTTTAAGAACATCTTTGAGTTAAAACTTATTAAAACTATTATAATTATTAAACTTATTAAAAAACAAAACAAAAAATAAATAAATTACGTAAATTCTGAAATTTATGAATTGAAAATAATTTTTGAAGTAAAAATGGTACATAATTTGGAATTGTTTTGTTTTTGTGTTTTAATATTAAACGTAATAGCAGCAGGTGCCAGCCTCGTAACGTTTTGATTTGCTTTGGGGGATGGGGACAAACTTGTTTTTCATTTAAATCATTAAATAATTTTGTTTAACTTTTTAAAACTTTAAAATTTTATGTTATTCGATGTTTTCTGGTTTTAAATTAGTAAAAAAAAAATTAAATTCAAATGAAAAACTAAAATATTTATACACGCTTACAAATCTTAATGAAAAGAAAGATCGTACTTTTCAAAAGTACGGTCCTATTTTACTTTTAAAACGTAATATTTTTTAGCTTAGAAAATTGAAAGTTTTAAATAAAACAACTTTGAATCATGTAAATTTACGGTTCTACAAACATTTTTTCTTTGGTTATTTGAATATGCACGAATCTTTACTTTTTTTGTTTTGTTTTGTTTTTTAGAAATAATCAAACAATCATTTCATGTTTCCCCTCACTCGATAAATTTTAAGATCTTTGAGTTAAAACTTTATTAAAAAACAAAACAAAAAATAAATAAATTACGGAAATTCTGAAATTTATGAATTGAAAATAATTTTTTAAGTAAAAATGGTACACAACTTGGAATTGTTTTGTTTTGGTGTTTTTTTTATTTTTAATATTAAACGTAAAAAGCAGCAGGTGCCAGCCTCGTAATGTTTTCAAAAGTACGACCACGAAATCATGTAAATTTAGGGTTCTACAAACATTTTTTCTTTTGTTATTTGAACTAGCAAATATATGCACTCCGGGTGCAAGTATTTAAGTTTTGATATAATAAAATATCATATTAAATTAGAAAGGTTAATGAAACTTAATAAGAATTCAGATAAAAATATTTGGAACAGAGGGGGTATGATTGAAAAATAGAACAACGTTGAAACTAACTCTTCTACCATTTACCATTACTCCCGCCTTTCATTGGTAAATTTTCCTAAATTAACTATTTAGTTAAAATAAGAAGTAAAGAATAAAATTACAATTATTTCTTCTTGTCAATGGATTGCTTTTAAGATTTATCCCCGAGATTTGTTGCTCATATTCATTAATATAAAACCAAAAAATTAGAAATCAATAATACTAAGCATATATGTATTAAAATCACATTTTTAAGATCGAAATGCAAAGCCTTCCAATTCACACTGTAAACCGCTATTTTGTTGTGTATATAAATACAATTGCATGTTCTTAGTATGAGGTTTAAATAAAAATAAAATCATGGAGAATGTGATGTAAATAACAAAGGGAATTGTGACTATAGTAATATAGTTTCGGTTACAGGAAGATATACAC
This sequence comes from Doryteuthis pealeii, assembly GCA_023376005.1. NCBI lineage: Eukaryota > Metazoa > Mollusca > Cephalopoda > Myopsida > Loliginidae > Doryteuthis > Doryteuthis pealeii. The sequence continues at coordinate 796,766 of CM042171.1, read as the reverse complement.
GAATCTTTACATTTAAGAAGATCTTTGAGTTAAAACAAAAATAAATAAATTACGGAAATTTATGAATTGAAAATAATTTTTGAAGTAAAAATGGTACATAACTTGGAATTGTTTTGTTTTTGTGTTTTAATATTAAACGTAAATAGCAGCAGGTGTCAGCCTCGTAAAGTTTTGATTTGCTTTGGGGATGGGGACAAACTTGTTTTTCATTTAAATCATTAAATAATTTTGTTTAACTTTGTAAAACTTTAAAATTTTATGTTATTCGATGTTTTCTGGTTTTAAATTAGTAAAAGAAAAATTCAATTTTTTTCAGAAAAAAAAATTAAAAGCTATTTTTATGAAATTTTTTTTTTAAACCTTACGATAAATGAAAATGAATAAAGAATTCAAATGAAAAACTAAAATATTTATACACGCCCACAAATCTTAATGAAAAGAAAGATCGTACTTTTCAAAAGTACGGTCATATTTTACTTTTAAAACGTAATATTTTTTAGCTTAGAAAATTGAAAGTTTTAAATAAAACAACTTTGAATCATGTAAATTTAGGGTTCTACCAACATGTTTTCTTTAGTTATTTAAATATGCACGAATCTTTACATTCCTTTTTTTTTCTTTCTCTTTTTAGTAAGAACATCATTGAGTTAAAACTTTTTTAAAAAACAAAACAAAAAATAAATAAATTTCGGAAATTCTGAAATTCATGAAGTAAAAATAATTTTTGAAGTAAAAATGGTACATAACAACTTGGAATTGTTTTGTTTTGCTTTGGGGTGGGGGTGGGGGGCAAACTTGTTTTTCATTTATTTCCTTAAATAATTTTGTTTAACTTTGTAAAACTTTAAAATTTTATGTTATTCGATGTTTTCTGGTTTTAAATTAGTAAAAAAAAAAATTCTTCAATTTTTTTCAGAAAAAAAAAAAAAAAAAAAAATTAAAGCCATCTTTTATGAAAATGATTTTTTAAAAAACCTTACGATAAATGAAAATGAATAAAGAATTCAAATGAAAAACAAGTTTATTTTCCTGAAAAAAAGGGGAAGAAAAAAAAGCTGTGAAGGTGTGGTATATGTTGTGCCCTGTAAATGTTCAAAAAGTTTCCAAATAAAAATTTGTAAGCATTAAATAAAATGTTTAGTTATCAAAGGTGCATGTGGAATAGAAAGGGTTATTTTCAATCTCTATGTTCACCCGAATTTTTCAGCTTTTTCTTTTCTTTTTTCAGGAAAATAAACTCGTTTTTCATTTGAATTCTTTATTCATTTTCATTTATTGTAAGGTTAAACAGTTTTAAAGAGGGGGCTCGTTTACTCGTAAATTCCTACCATAGAATTAGGCTTGAGTATTTTATGGTAGGAATATACGAGGAAATACGAGAACAAGTCCCCCCCCCCAAGCAAAAATCAAAACGTTACAAGGCTGGCACCTGCTGCTATTTACGTTTAATATTAAAAAAAAAAAAACACACACAAAAACAAAACAATTCCAAGTTATGTACCATTTTTACTTCAAAAATTATTTTCAATTCATAAATTTCCGTAATTTATTTATTTTTTGTTTTAACTCAAAGATCTTCTTAAATGTAAAGATTCGTGCATATCTTATTATAATGGAAATTGTGGGTTTGTATGTCTGTAACCGAACTATATTACTATACAAGTCACAATTCCCTTTGTTATTTACATCACATTCTCCATGATTTTATTTTTATTTAAACCTCATACTAAGAACATGCAATTGTATTTATATACACAACAAAATAGCGGTTTACAGTGTGAATTGGAAGGCTTTTCATTTCGATCTTAAAAATGTGATTTTAATACATATATGCTTAGTATTATTGATTTCTAATTTTTTGGTTTTATCTTAATGAATATGAGCAACAAATCTCGGGGATAAATCTTAAAAGCAATCCATTGACAAGAAGAAAATTGTAATTTTATTCTTTACTTCTTATTTAACTAAATAGTTAATTTAGGAAAATTTACCAATGAAAGGCGGGAGTAATGGTAAATGGTAGAAGAGTTAGTTTCAACGTTGTTCTATTTTTCAATCATACCCCCTCTGTTCCAAATATTTTTATCTGAATTCTTATTAAGTTTCATTAACCTTTCTAATTTAATATGATATTTTATTATATCAAAACTTAAATACTTGCACCCGGAGGGTGCATATATTTGCTAGTTCAAATAACTAAAGAAAAAAATGTTTGTAGAACCCTAAATTTACATGATTTCGTGGTCGTACTTTTGAAAACATTACGAGGCTGGCACCTGCTGCTTTTTACGTTTAATATTAAAAATAAAAAAAACACCAAAACAAAACAATTCCAAGTTGTGTACCATTTTTACTTAAAAAATTATTTTCAATTCATAAATTTCAGAATTTCCGTAATTTATTTATTTTTTGTTTTGTTTTTTAATAAAGTTTTAACTCAAAGATCTTAAAATTTATCGAGTGAGGGGAAACATGAAATGATTGTTTGATTATTTCTAAAAAACAAAACAAAACAAAAAAAGTAAAGATTCGTGCATATTCAAATAACCAAAGAAAAAATGTTTGTAGAACCGTAAATTTACATGATTCAAAGTTGTTTTATTTAAAACTTTCAATTTTCTAAGCTAAAAATATTACGTTTTAAAAGTAAAATAGGACCGTACTTTTGAAAAGTACGATCTTTCTTTTCATTAAGATTTGTAAGCGTGTATAAATATTTTAGTTTTTCATTTGAATTTAATTTTTTTTTACTAATTTAAAACCAGAAAACATCGAATAACATAAAATTTTAAAGTTTTAAAAAGTTAAACAAAATTATTTAATGATTTAAATGAAAAACAAGTTTGTCCCCATCCCCCAAAGCAAATCAAAACGTTACGAGGCTGGCACCTGCTGCTATTACGTTTAATATTAAAACACAAAAACAAAACAATTCCAAATTATGTACCATTTTTACTTCAAAAATTATTTTCAATTCATAAATTTCAGAATTTACGTAATTTATTTATTTTTTGTTTTGTTTTTTAATAAGTTTAATAATTATAATAGTTTTAATAAGTTTTAACTCAAAGATGTTCTTAAAATTTATTGCGTGAGGGGAAACATGAAATGATTGTTTGATTTGTAAAAAAAAAAAAAAAGGAATGTAAAGATTCGTGCATATTCAAATAATTAAAGAAAAAATGTTTGTAGAACTCTAAATTTACATGATTCAAAGTTGTTTTAATTAAAACTTTCAATTTTCTAAGCTAAAAAATATTACGTTTTTAAAGTAATATATGACTACTTTTGAAAAGTACGATCTTTCTTTTCATTAAGATTTGTAGGCGGGCTATAAAAATCTGTGGGCGGGGCTATAAAAATCTATGGGCGGGGCTAATTGGCTGGACTCGAGCGTCAGGCAGTTGGCCGTACCAAAAAAGTATTACCCGAATAAAGCTAATTGTGGCACAATTTCATAGGTGCAGTGGTGTGCATGTGTATGTGGTTCTATGGCTAGTTATATTGAATATGTAGTAAGTCACACCACATATATGTATAAATATGTGTGTGGTGTAGATAGAGTAAGACCACCCACCGATGTGTATGTGTGTGTGCATTCAGTGTGGATCGTGTTTATGTGTGTATACATGTATTAATAAGGTATGTGAATGGTCGGTCAGAGAAACCATCAAAATAAGAAAAGTATTTAGGTAGATAAAAAAAAGTGTGATAAGGCCAGTAGCAGACAAATGTCTGGATTTAAGCAAAAGAGAGAAGAGATCAGGTGTCTAGTTTTTGTCCAGATTGAAAGTCATCTGGAGTTCAGCTAAGTAATATAAAGGGAACTAACTCAACTGTCAGCTAGGGCGTTCTCCCAGAGCGAGGCCCTCCCATTGCACTCCGGTTGGGTTGACCTTTGCGATCGCCCCAAATGTGGGCGACTCGGGTGCGCTATTTCTAAGTGTGGGGTCTGCGTTCGCGCTCACCCGAAAAATTAACCAAAAATAGACTATCGAAGCTGAACTTGCTTGGTATGATTTCTAATTATTACCGGTGAATATGAGTCTCACTGGTGCTGAGATGTTCACATGAAACATTACATAATTAAATTTATAGTTAAATCTTATAAAAGCAGAACATGTAAATTACAAACTTATTCATGGCTACTAGGCTAAGTAACATCATTTGCACATTTTACTAAATAAATCCCCCCTACCCCTTTGAAAAGAAAAGAATCAGGGAATTATCCAATTTTAATGAAATGGAGTTTTTATCTGATGAATTCATACATTGGTATATATATTTTACGATCACTAGTGAGCTCAAATACATAAATAACAGAGAGCCTTGCAGTTTTATGTTAACGGCGAAAGTCAGATAAAGTCCCTTCTAGAGAGCTCTACCGGGTTTTGAGAGCATATATAGCATACAATAATATGAATTTCACACATACACATATATATGTAATTCATATCTATCTATTTTAGTCATTGTTTATCTCAGTGTTTTCATATATATATATATGTGTGTGTGTGTATTTGTGTATGCGGTTTTTTTTTGTCTGTGGGTCTATGTGTGTGTGTGTGTGTGTATCTGTCTGTGTGTGTCAGCATTCCTTCATTCAAACATGTTTGGTTGAATAATATATATTTTGTCAAAATATTTTAGTTATAATCCTTTTAAGTTTTCAGATAGATGTAATGATGTCAGACCGAAATGGTGTCTGTGTGTGTGTGTGGGGGGGGGTGTTCATATCTAACTATTAATCCATTTCTGTCTTTTCATATATATTATATATATATATATATATATATATATATATTCACTTCTGTCTATTAATATATCAATATCGCATTGTTTATATCTATCGATCTATCTGCTAATCTGCCTTATCTTTATCCATCTAAAATTCAATCCAGTTAGAACAAAGGACTTTTCAAATCATGCAGTTGTGGATAGAAATCTTGTGTGGACGAGAGTTGATAGGAGATTTGAGAATTTTGTGAGATTTTGAAAGTTGAGGCAGTTGGAGAATACCTGTTCTGCACTCTGCTCTTTCGATGTACTTTGTCTAGTTCTCCAAGCGTTGTGAATTATGTGCTGGCCGAATTTAAGGCACGAGTCAGAAAAACAGGCTCACAAGGATTAAAAACAAAACAACAACAACAACTACAAATGTTTGTAAACAAGACGCGGATGGAAGAAGGGTGTGTGTGAGATTTCGCTATCCAACTGGCTATTACTGCTATCCCTACTGGCGAACTTAACCCTTTGATCCCCGAGTTCTAACTGCCTTAGTGCTCGAGTTTAGCTGTATGTATGTCAAATTCCCCTACCCCAACCATCTTCTCCGGACCACACAGATGGCCAGCACTTAAAATAAATCGCAGACTTCTAGTCGTCATTAACCCTTAAAATTAAAGTACTTAAATATTTTTTCAGACAATACGTCTTCAATACGTTGACCATTAATTTTTTCAAAAGAGAATTTCTCCTAAAAATCCCTTTTGCTTTTAATACCTGAATGCCTAAGATATTATCATCAAGTGGTCCCATTTCATGGTGGTCGTACAGGCCTCTTTAAACTTTACAACCTAATCTTTGGATTCGTAAAAAGGTCAGCCACCCACCCCTTTTACGTATGCCTGGCTTTAACTTATTCTCGTTCTTATTTATTTATTTATTTATTTATTTATTCTGACCATGTTCGTCTTCAACAGTAGTATCACAGCAGTTGGAGAATGGAGGGGACAGTTAGTTCTTTTTTTCAATGAAAACAAAAAATGACAAACGCCCACAAATCTTGATGAAAACAAAAGTACGATCACGACGAAAATCTTATTTTACTTTTAAAACGTAATATCTTTTTAGCTTAGAAAATTGAAAGTTTTAAATAAAACAACTTTGAATCATGTAAATTTAGGGTTCTACAAACATTTTTTCTTTAGTTATTTGAATATGCACAAATCTTTACATTCCTTTTTTTCCTCTTTTAGAAATCAAACAACCATTTCATGTTTCCCCTCACTCGATAAATTTTAACATCTTTGAGTTAAAACTTTATTAAAAAACAAAACAAAATTGAGAATTTCTGCTTCTATAACGCACTGTCGCCCTTGTCCAGGATTGAACCTTTATAACTGTCACTTAGAACTGTCTTAACTCAACGCCTATATCCACTACACCATGTGTCCACATTGTACATATAACAATAAAAATAAGGACAATAGTCCGAATAATCCAAATAATACAAATTGTTAAAATGCCATTAACAATATTAAAAAAGTAAAAACTAAACCATCACATTCCTTATATGACATGTTCACACTGTAGAAGTTTTCATTTCTGAAATATTGCCCCCACCACAGAATTTATTTCGCCCTTTAGTTCTGTATATTCTGATCAAACTTATAAGAAGCGGGGGGGGGGGGGGCTAAGGAAGTGAGGTGGCGTAATGATAATCGTCAAAGAAAATGAAGTTGGCATTCCAAGTTCAAATTATACACAATGCTTTTTGCATTTTACTAATGTCTTTGCCCTTCCGATCAATCGGCTGGTCATGTCAAGCCCTAGCACCTATATGACTGTACCACCCCTATTGCCCTTATGACAAGCCCTCAACGCTTTTTGCCTTATATGATAAAAATAAGTTTAGAACATGTTTTTTTAATTGAGTTTGAAATTGAGAAATCATATAAATTCTCCAAAAAAGTCAACTTATGATACGACTAGCTAGAAATTATGAGATTTCATTATGATATTTTATGGTGGATAGAAATCTTGTGTGGACGAGAGTTGATAGGAGATTTGAGGCAATTAGTGGTTGGAGACTGGAGGGAACAGTTAGTTCTTGGGAGGCAGACGAGTAAGATCAGCTTAGTTTGTCCAGTAGAAGTCAATTTTAGCAGAAGTCTTTTAAAGGGGCAGGGATGAATGTTTCACCCACTTATACCTCGACAATACAGAATAGAATTGTCTTTTCTTCTCTTTGATAATTGATTGTTAAACCACCTGGTTTTTGAAATACGAATTACACCTATTTGATAACGAAACTCTATTCTCAGTTCAGATAAGTAATAAAATTTAACCCAGTTTAGAACAAAGGATTTTGGAAATCTCGTGTGGAATCTCAGAGAATGAGAGTTGAGATGAGATTTGGGAGAAGGGGAAAATTTGAAAGTGAGTTAGTCAGGACCGTGCAGTGGGACAGGAGAAACCAACCTTAGACTTGTGAAGTAGAAGTCAGCTGTAAAGTCTAGTTAACGACACACAAGACTTATAAACAAAACAGAGGCTTTATCGTAGCAAGACTAAGTTATACAATACAAATACAATACAATACAAATACAAATACAATACAATACAAATACAATGTAAGTTGGTACAAATGTTTGTGTAAGTTTACAATGTGTAATGTTTGTAAATGTTCAAGTTGTGAGTTGTTTGCGATTTGACACTTATCGCGGACTTATCTGAAATCCAGGTAGAAAGTCTTGCTAGTTGGTTAGTCGCCTTTTACGCGGACAGCGGCCCTGCCTTTGCTGTTCCAATTTCTTTTCGTTCCGTGAACGCCTGGAGTATAAATTGACGTCCTTCCGAGATAAATTCCAGCAGCAAGAGAGATGGATAGCAGTTTTCACTATCAAAATTGGCGGTCCAAACTGAGCCTCGTAACGTGTGCTCTGATTGGTCGCCGACAAAGGCCCTTAGCCAATCGCATGAGTTTTCTCATCAGTTTATGGCTAAGACATTAGGGCTCTGTCGCTATAGACAAAGGGAGATAATTAGAATCGTTTTGGGCTTATTATGTTTATTATTTGCATAAGGTGGAAAATAGATAATATTATTTTCCATACATTGTCAAAAGACCAATAAATACAATTGTGACCCAACACAACCAACAGGATTTCTTCTTTTTCTTTCCTTTTTTGAGAATTTTTTTACTTGAAATATGCGTTGAAGGCATTGCTATGTTTATTTTTTGTTATTGGGTAAAGGGCATTAATTTGGGGGAAAGATACGAGCTATTTTTTTTTTGTAAAGGTTCTGTCTTTCTCAACCACGCCCATAAGGTTCTTGAATTCTTCAGGTCGGTTGGTGATTGGTCGGATTTTTTGGTTTTTTTTTTTTAGAACGAGGCTGATTTCCTGTTCCCTGAAAAAGGGGCGCGAAATTCAGCAGACTGGAGGTTGACTTTGAGAAGAAAGGGTCGATTTCGTTGTCTCGGTTGGAACGAGTCAACGTAAAATTTTATTTCCCAGTATTATTGGGTTTGTTTCTCACAGAGTGAGATTTTGTTTTTCTTCTCTGAAAGAGAAGTTTTAATTTAATTGTTTTGTGGCATATTTGGAAGACCCAAATATTGCATTTGTCTCACAGAGTGAGACAGAAGATTGGGATTGCTGAGTCCGGTCTGGTTTTAGGTTGTCTCCGTTGGCTTTTACAACGTTAAATTTTTATACACCGGGACAAGACGAAGATTGGTAAAACTAGAAAAAGTTTATCATAGTCTTTCCCGGATGGAATTATTGTTTTTTAATCTCAAAGAGTGGGATTATTTTCTTCTCCAAAGAAGAATTTGAATTGTTTTATTGTATATTTGGAAAACCCAAATAGCATAATTTTGGCTCTCAGAGAGAGTCCTTTTCTTCTTCCCAAAAAGAAGAAAAGCTATTGTTCTGTGTCGCTTTGAAAGGCCGACTTTATTTCTAATTATCCAAAGTTATTTGCAAGAAGCAAGATGCTTCGTTAATTTTCAAGGCACTTTAGCCTTAAACATTTTTGAGACGCAACTACGGGCCGAAAACAACGTAGCAGTAACCACCCAGAGATTTACCCCCCCCTACATTTAACACAATGAAACTTGCAAAAAAATTAATATTTTGTGGTGAAAAGTGATTCTAGCATTCGAAAACCCATAAAGGAAAAAGGCCCAGCTTCGTTTCGCAGGGCTGGGTCTGTGTTTTCGTATCCCTTTTACGTTGATGTCGCGCACGCGCTCAGAAAGCGGAAGTGAGGCAGCAGAAGTAAACAAGCAGCGGCGAGACGAGAACGCGAAAAAGGGGAGTCCGAACGAGTGAACGGAAACGAAGTGAATAAGAGTGAAGGAGCGTAAAAGAGAAAACTGAAAGGAGAAGAGAAGAAGGAGACAAACGAACGAGAGAAAGAACACATATAGAAGCTCAGAAGAAGGAATACAAGGATAAAAGAGACAGACGCAGGTTGTAACGAATTCTTTGTTTTACTGTATTTTAACTTGTCATTTGCTGTTTTATTTTTGGCAAAATAAATCAGTGACTCTTAGTAACTGTTAAGTTTTTTGTTCGGGCTAACTTCAAGGCACATATTTTATTGAAAATTATTTTCCATTCGAAAGAAAAAAATATTAAACAAACTCCTGATGATTTTTTAAATTTTTTATCAGCTTACGAAAATAATGAAAATTATGATTGAAAAACAATGTTTTCATTTTTGCACTGTTAAATCAACTGAAATTTAACGTAGCTAAAAACAAGTTACGAGTTCCCCGTCGTAAATATTGGAAACGCTACAAAATTTTTTTTTCCTTCCTTCAATGGATTATTATCGTTTACACACCAATCTATCAGATTTTTTAAAAATTCTTAAAAGTTCTTTACTTTTGAGTTTTTAGGGGTGCACATTTTCCCGTACGTGGAAATTTTTTACGTCAATCAAACAAGACAAAAAAATTTAAAATATTATGGCAATTATGGAATACCATACACGAAACGTAAATAATATGCAAATTTTATTTTCAATGAAACTAAATATATTTTTGATTTTTTTACATACAAAAAACGGATTTTCCTTGGTTAAAAGTTAAAACGAGTGTGAAAAATCTCAGTAACATTTAATGAATATGTATTTAAATAGGGATGTGCAGAGATTGGCAAAGACGCCGGTCTCTAAATATTAGAACTCTCCTGTTTTTTTTTAACGATAGGTGAAAAAAGATATGGAGGCCCAATGTTATTTAGAGTGACATAATTCTATTTCGTATGTTTCAAATACCCAGATTTGAACTTCGGTTAAACATTGTTGAATAATGAATTTTAAAAGTATTGCATCAATTATGATTAAAAAGTAAAGATTAATTTTTAGTTTAAGAAAAAAGCGCTAAGTGTTAAAAAAACAAACACGTAAAATCATTTTTTTTGTTTTCATTTTTTTTTTACTTTAAAACGGAAAATGTTTAAATCATGAACAAAATTTATTTGTTAAGCACAACAATTTAAAAAAAGAATCAGCAAAATTAAAATAATAATCCGAATTTAATGAAATGATCGGTATATCAAGAATTAAGATCTTATATTTGAAATAAATCTTTACTTTAAATTTTAATTTAAAGTAAAGATAAAGTAGTAGGTATTTTGTTGTTTTTTTTGTTTTTTTGTAAAAACAAACACGAAGAAATGTTTAAGTTTTTTTTTTTTTTTTTTTTAGGAAAATTAATTTTACATTTCTTGAATGAAAATTTAATGACGAAACATATTTTTAAAAAATCGCTGTTTATAAACTTTATGCATAAAGTTATATTTTGCCGAAAAAACAGAAGCCACAATTTTTTTAATAATACTGTTAATTAATAAAAATTATGGTTTTAGCACCGGAAAAAAATTCCAGACTGACCAATTACAGAATAAACGATATTAGGAAACTTTAAAAATTTCAATAGCGAATAATTTCATAAACAAAAAGAATTCATTTGCTAATAATTTCTGTTAACGCGAATGAAAATTTACATGAAAACAGCCAAAATTTAACAAGACTTTAAGTGTTATTTGTTTGTGGTTGTTTGTTTGTTTGTTTTTTTGTTTATTTATTATAACTACAAAAATGTTTAATAGTTAGTGTTAAAGTGTTATTTGTTTGTGGTTGTTTTGTTTGTTTTGTTTTTTTTTTTTTTTTTTTTTTTTAAATATAACAACAAAAATGTTTACTAGTTAGTGTCAGTATAACAATAAAAATATTCGTGTAAAATATATTTTTAAGAACATTCAGTTTAATTTCAGTGTTCAATAATTTAATTTTTTTATTTTAATTAGATTAGGTATTAATTTCCAGTTTACTATTTTTGAAAGGAATGTAAAAAATAAATAAATAAATAAAAGAACAATGTACTTTTTGAAATAAAGTCTTCCTTTATGAATGAATTATAATAGCTTGTGAGATGCGTTGAATTCGTTCACAAACTTGTGAGATGCGTTGAATTCGTTCAAAAATCACGTGGTCAGAGAGCAAGATAAATGGCTCTTTTAGGCTTCCATAATTTAAATTGACGATTTTTTAAAAAAATCGTTTTAATTCTTTTAAAATATGTTGCCAGGTTATGCATGGTTTTTAACTTAGATTTTTTTCAAAGATAAAATTCTGGGCTATCTTTTGGTTAAAACTGATAGTTAGTCCATAATAATCTTGCATATATATAATGGACCTTGAAATTTTTAAGGTAGTGAAAAACTCAGTTTAACTTAGATAGAATAATTTTTTTTTGCATCAATTTAAAGAAAACTACATTTTTTAATACTATGAAAAAAAAAAACTTGCTACATTATTTATTTTTTGAGTTTTAAGAAAATGAATTTTAAATTTTAAAATCACTTTTTTAGGTTATTGAATTTATATTTTTTATTTTTTTTATTTTTCTATATATTCTTCAGGATATGATCTTTCAAGAAATGTAAAAATTAGGGACCGGGATTTTTTTTTCTTCAAATGGTCAAAGGTCAACCCCCCCCCCCCCACATTCTGAATTTATAAAAAAAGTATTTTTTCAAGTTTCTTCCATAAAATAAACTAATCCTTATAAAATTAAGTCGTGGGAAAATAATTTGGTGAAAATTTCATTAAAATCGGACAATTCCCTGATTTTTGGTAATTGTTTTAAAATTAAAAAAAAAAAAAAAAAATAAATTACCTCCCTTTGCACTTCCTTGCACATGGCTATATTTAAAGTAACGCTTTACTTATTTCTAAAAAGAAATGTTTATAAGTATTTTAAAAATATTTTAAAGCCATTATTGAACACGATAAATCAAAATAAATTCAACGTAACTTTTTGTTGAAATTCGGACGATTTTTAATGTATAAAATGTATTTTTTAAAAATTGCATATTGTAATAATATTTTTCTTTTTTAATGATGGTCAGTATGTTACTACTTATCGATTTAGACAAAGTTTGACCTTAAATAATTAGGTACCACCAGACCGTTTATGCCATCTTGAATAAAACGGAAATAGATATTTCCGAACTTTGTTTATCAAAAATCTGGTAAAAAAAAAAGATCATACAGGGTTGTTACAAAGAAAAATAGTTAATTCAAAGATCAAATTATCTGATTGGGAAAAATTACATCGTTATCTTAAAAAATAAACAAACCTGCCCGTATTACATGCGAAAGGGTAATTTTCAGACCGTAATATAGACCGAATAGTTACAAATTATTTCCTCTTTTATGATTAACCAGTAAAAGTATGGATAGCTCTAATCTACATTTTTGTCTTGTGCATATTCAATAACAGATTATTTGTTTTCAAGGATTTTTAAGATATTCTTTTTTTTTATCTTGAAATATTATCTAGAAAATCTTTTATGCAATCGAAAGAAGAAAATTTTAATACCTCCTGATGATTTAAAAAAATTGGGAAAAATTACATCGTTATCTTAAAAAATAAACAAACCTGCCCGTATTACATGCGAAAGGGTACTTTTCAGACCGTAATATAGACAGAAAAGTTACTAATTATTTCCCTTCTACAATTAACCAGTAAAAGTATGGATAACACTAATTTAACTTTTTGTCTTCTGCATATTCAATAACCGATTTTATTTGTTTTCAACGATTTTTAAGATATTCTTTTTTTTTTTTATCTTGAAATATTATCTAGAATTTTTTTTTGTGCATTCGAAAGAAGAAACATTTTAAAAAGTCCTGATGATTTAAAAAAAAATTCAGCTTAGGAAAATAATGAAAATTATGAACGAAAAACAATGTTTTTACTATTAACATGAATAAAAACTTGAAAAAATTTAATAGTAAAATGTCACCGTGAAATTGACGTTAAAAAAATGTCTTCAGGTTTTGGTATTACTTTTTAAAATCGAAAATGAAATGAAAATTTGAATATTTTTTCTAAGAGAAAAACTGATAAAATAATCCTGTATACTTATTTGTATTCTAATAGCGAAAAAAATTATCTTATTTAACTTTTTTGAACAAAGAAAAACAAACTTCGGTTGTTATTCAGAAGCGTCTCGTCTCGTCTCTTTGTAAAACAAATATGACGGTTATGCCCTTCCATATATTCTAAGAACCAAAAATTACTATTCAACAATAAAAATTACAAATTCTTTTAAAAATATTAATCGAGCACGGATCGGACCAACTTTTAGTTCACCTGAATTCTAAAATTCATATTTTTAAATATCCGTGAAAATTTTGATTTTTTTTCCACAGGAAAAAAAAAAAATTAATTTATTTCACGCAGAAAATAAAAATATTTAATCACACAAAAGATTGAAAATCTCGTAAAAATTAATTTCTTAAAAAAAATTTGTTTTTTTTGACAATTTAATAGAATATAGTACATACCAATTACATAAGAAAAAAAAGTTTTCAAATATTAATATTATGACATTTTTTTTGCACTTTTTATTTCTGATTTCATTATTTTTTCCTAAAAAAACTATAATTCGGTATGTTATACAATTTCATTGATATAGTTATTCAGCCTCTTATCTTTATAGAAAAAAAAGTACCAAATTTTTTTTCCACATCATTTTTTTTTATCTCATAAAATAAAATAGGGGGGGTGATAGACATCGTAAAAAAATATTTCCCCTAATATATTTTAGAAAAACACTATTTCAGATGTATTTACATCCAATGCTAAACATTTATGGAAATTTTCGTGAAAATCGGACCATTAATTGATTTTTCATAGAATTTTTTAAAAATCCTCTTATCGTAACTTGTTTTTAGCTACGTTAAATTTCAGTTGATTTAACAGTGCAAAAATGAAAACATTGTTTTTCAATCATAATTTTCATTATTTTCGTATGCTGATAAAAAATTTAAAAAATCATCAGGAGTTTATTTAATGTTTTTTCTTTCGAATGGAAAAAAACTTTTCAAGAAAATATTAATTTTTCTGCAAGTTTTATTGTGTTAAATGTAGGTGGGGGGTAAATTGCACAGGGTCAAATTGGTGGTACCTATATATAATAGATTTAATTATTTTTAATTCGCTTTTAAAACTCCTAGCAGACGACATTAATGCTAGACCCTATAATATATCATGGATCGGACAAATAATATTAAACTTTATGCATGTTTCATTGTGTTAAATATGAGGTGGGGGGGTAAATTTGAAAGGGAAAATTGATGGTACCTAGAGTAAATAAATGTGTTCGATAATAAATGTGGAAAAAATCGGAATTATGTCCCTTGTTTTATCGCTCTTAAGAAAACTTTTCCGTATTTATTACAAATCAACGACACATTTTCTGGAGAAGATTAGTTGTTTAAAATATTAGATTTTTTTCTCCATCTTCTTTAACGTTGACTAAGAAAGGAAATCAAAAAAAGAAAAAGGAAAGAAGTAAGTATAACGTTCAGGGTATCATCTTTCTATACAAATTTTAAAAAAAAACAAGCAACAAAAACTTATTTTGCTGGAGAATTTTGTTTTCCACTGAAGAAATGAAATATTTCTAATTTCTGACAGTACTTTAGAGACCACCAATCAGTTTAGGCCATCTTGAATAAAACGGAAATAGATATTTCCGAACTTTGTATATAAAAAATCTCGTAAAAAACAAAGATCGTACATGGTTGTTACAAAGAAAAATAGTTAATTCAAAGATCAAATTATCCGATTGGGAAAAATTACATCGTTATCTTAAAAAATAAACAAACCTATCCATATTACATGCGAAAGGGTAATTTTCAGGCCACAATTTAGACAGAAAGAAATACATATTATTACCCTCTTACGGTTATGCATCTAAGTACGGATGAGTGTAACGGACAAACTTTTTTAGCCAAAATTTTTCTATTAAAATGAATAAAATCTTTAAAAACTTTAATATTTCAAGTTACTATTAAAATGAATAAAAACTTGAAAAAATTTATTCTTAAAATTTCGCAGTGAAATTGACGTTAAAAAATGTCTTCGGTTTTAGTATTAATTCTTAAAATCGAAAATAAAATGAAAATTTGAATATTTTTTCTAAGAGAAAAACTGATAACATAATCAATATATTATTTTTATTCTAATTGGTCGAAAAAGTTAAATAAAATAATTTTTTACGCTAAGAAAAACAAACTTTGGTTACCGAGAAGCGTCTCGTCTCTTTGTATAAAAATAAAACAAATATGTCAGTTTTGCTCTTCCGTATATTCTAAGAATCACACATTACTATTCAACAATAAAAATTACAAATTCTTTTAAAAATATTAATCGAGCTCGGATCGGACCAACTTTTAGTTCACCTGAATTCTAAAATTTATATTTATGGAAATTTTCGTGAAAATCAGATAATTAATTGATTTTTCATAGAATTAAAAAAAAAAACTCTTATCGTAACTTTTTTTTAGCTACGTTAAATTTCAGTTGATTTAACAGTGGAAAATGAAAACATTGTTTTTCAATCATAATTTTCATAATTTCCGTAAGCGGAAATTTTTTTTTTTAAATCATCAGGAGTTTATTTAATGTTTTTTCTTTCGAATGGAAAAAATATTTTCAAGAAAATATTAATTTTTCTGCAAGTCTCACAGTGTAAAATTGGTGGTACCTACAGTACTTTATGGATATTAAAATATCTTTTGATAACTGATTCAATTATTATAAAAATCTAATTATTTCAACATTTCAATTGATAAATTATTTTCGCTGTTATCTGTGTTAATCAGTGGAATGACATAAACAAAGTCACCCATCGAAATCATAGCCGATTATAAGTACCACCAATTTTACCCTGGGAAATTTACCCCCCCCCCCCTACATTTAACACAATGAAACTTGCAGAAAAATTAATATTTTATTGAAAATTATTTTCCATTCGAAAGAAAAAACATTAAACAAACTCCTGATGATTTTTTAAATTTGTTATCAGCTTACGAAAATAATGAAAATTATGATTGAAAAACAATGTTTTCATTTTTGCACTGTTAAATCAACTGAAATTTAACGTAGCTAAAAACAAGTTACGATAAGATTTTTTTTTTTAAATTCTATGAAAAATCAATTAATTTTCACGAAAATGTCCATAAATGTTTAGCATTGGATGTAAATACATCTGGAATAGTGTTTTTCTAAAATATATTAGGGGAAATATTTTTTTACGAAGTATATCACCCCCTCTATTTTATGTTATAAGATGTAAAAAAATGAGGCGGTAGAAAAATTTGGTACTTTTTTTCTATAAAGATAAGAAGGCGAATAACTATATCAATGAAATTCTATAATGTACCGAGCTATAGTTTTTTTAGGAAAAATTAATGAAATCGGAAATAAAAAGTGCAAAAAAATGTCATAATATTAATATATGAAAACTTCTTTTTTGTTTGTGTAATTGGTATGCACTATATTCTATTAAATTGTCAAAAAATTTTTTTTTTTTTAAGAAATTAATTTTTACGAGATTTTCAGTCTTTTGTGTGATTAAATATTTTCATTTTCTGCCTGAAATAAATAAAATTATTTTTTTTTCTGCGGTAAAAAATCGAATTTTTCACGGATATTTAAAAATATGAATTTTAGAATTCAGGTGAACTAAAAGTTGGTCCGATCCGAGCTCGATTAATATTTTTAAAAGAATTTGTAATTTTTATTGTTGAATAGTAATGTATGGTTCTTAGAATATACGGAAGAGCAAAACTGACATATTTGTTTTACAAAGATACGAGACGCTTCTGAGTAACCGAAGTTTGTTTTTCTTTGGTAAAAAAGTTAGATAAAATAATCTTTTACGCTATTAGAATAAAAAGTAAGTATATATGATTATTTTATCAGTTTTTCTCTTAGAAAAAATATTCAAATTTTCATTTCATTTCATTTTCGATTTTAAAAATTAATCCCAAAACCGAAGACATTTTTTTAACGTCAATTTCACGGAGACATTTTAATATTCAATTTTTTCAAGTTTTTATTCATTTTAGTAGTAAATTGTAATATTAAAGTTTTTAAAGATTTTATTCATTTTAATAGTAAATTTTAATATTAAAGTTTTTGAAGATTTTATTCATTTTAATAGTAAATTTTGGCTAAAAAATTGTGTCCATTACAGGCAGTCGTATGTAGAGAAATAATCGTAAGTGGGTAATATGTATTTTTTTTCTGTCTAAATTTCGGCCTGAAAATTACCCTTTCGCATGTAATACGGATAGGTTTATTTATTTTTTAAGATAATGATGTAATTTTTTGCAATCGGATTATTTGATCTTTGAATTAACTGTTTTTCTTTGTAACATCCCTGTACGATCTTTAATTTTTTTTACGAGATTTTTGATAAACAAAGCTTGGTAATAGTTTGAAAAATATCTATTTCCGTTTTATTCAAGATGGAGTAAACTTGATGATGTGACGGCTTTGGTGGTCCCTACCGATTAAATTTCCGTCAAATCTTTTTCAATTTTTTTTTATTATGAAAAATAATTTGATAAAATAGATTCAAAACAAACCTCAACCTGAACGAGAAATTTTGAAAGATTTTTTAAAAATTGAAAGATTCTTTACTGTAAATTTGAAAGATTTTAAAAAGCTAAGATTTATTTTATTTGTCAAGACCTTTTTATCACATCGGAATTTAATTAAATCATTGATAAAAATGTTAACAATATTTCAAACCATTCAAAATATTTATGCATGTAGAAATCCTTTGCAATGAACTTTGTATTTTTATCTTTTAATTAAAAATAACGTCAGATAAAACATTCAAAATGTGTTAAAAGGTTTAATGTATCGTGATCGCCAAAGGAGGTAATAGGTTGATTTTTTTTTTAGAATTTTCAAACTATTACCAAAAATCAGAGAATTGTCCATGATTTTCATTATATCCATAAGTTGAAAATTTAAAAAAAAAAAAATCATCGGGTGTTTTTTTAATGTTTCTTTTTCGAATAGTTCAAAACTTTTGAAGATAATATTAATGTTTATGCAATTTTCATTGTGTTAAATATGGAGGGGGTAAATTTGACACATCGAACTGGATGTCTCTAATAACAATATTAATATAAAAACCTGTCTTTCATTTAAAGTTCTATAATTAAAAAAAAAAAAAAATGAATAAACACATCTACATTTCTCCTCTTATTAAATAAAAACTTTTAATTTAAAAATGTCTGTTTGGTTTGTTCATGAACATGAACTAACTTTTAAAAAGATTTACAGTGAAATTCTTATGTATAAAAATTATGTGTTGTTTCTTTATGGTGAAAAGCAAAAGTTGTTTCTTTATAAACTGCTCCCAGCTAGGGTGCCTATTGGATACCTGGTTCCCGATTATTATATTCATTATTAATTCTGTCATTTTATTGACCTAATTCAAAACTGTTTCCTTTTCATTTCATTGATCATTTTTCATACCTAGAATATAACAGAACTAGCATCCCACAAACACTTTAATAAACAATTAAATTTATTTCAATAAAATTCTTTTGCCATAAATTATTTCTTCTGCTTTTAATAATTTGTGTTAAAATATATGAATTTACTTTCTTATAACACCTGAATTATTCCATGGGATCATCTTTATTATTATTATTATTATTATTATTATTATTATTAATTTCAATGGGATTTACTCATCCATATAGATAAAAATAAATTGAATGAACATTTTCTTCATACTGATGTCCCTCTTATTAAGTTAATTGAAATATGAACTAATTGTAATATTAAAATTCCCAAAATTAATGAATTTCATTTTTTTCTTTAAATAATACTTTAATTCTTATTTATTCATAGATATCAACTGCATTGGGAAGAATAATTTTAAAATGTAAAAAGACACATTTACACACCTATCAAAGAACAAATATATTCTCCTGATGTGTATGGATCTACATATTGAGAACTCACAGGACAATTCTTGAAATTCATTACATATATGTTTTCTCCTGATCAATATTTCAAAGAACAAGTGCAAAAAGAGACTCCAGTGAAACCCAACTTTTCTCCACTGTAGAAATAAAAAAAAACAAAAAAACAAAAAAAAAACAACTTTTCACTACTGTGCAGATCAACATTTCCCCTGAGATCAGAATTGAAAACAGATATGGAAACACATTCAGAAGCAGAAGAATTTTCTTGTAAAATTTGTGGATCCATATTTCCAGTGAGTTCTAGTTTGAAAGCACACATGCGAACACACACAGCAAGGAAGCCATTTTCTTGTGATGTCTGTGGATCAGCATTTTCATCATCTTACAATTTAAGGACACACATGCAAATACACACTGGAGAGAAACCATTTTCTTGTGAAGTCTGTGGATCAGCATTTTCACGGAGTTTAAATTTGAGAAGACATATGCACACACACACAGGAGAGAAGCCATTTTCTTGTGAAATCTGTGGATCATCATTTTCAACCCCTTCAAATCTAAAAAAACACATGCAAGTACACCCTGGAGTAAAACCATTTTCTTGTGGAGTGTGTGGATTAGCATTTTTACAGAGTTCTCTTTTGAGTAGCCACATACGAATACACACTGGAGAGAAGCCATTTTCTTGTAAAGTCTGTGGATCAGCATTTTCAAACACATCAAATCTAAAAACACACATGCGAACACACACTGGAGAGAAGCCATTTTCTTGTGAAGTCTGTGGATCAGCATTTTCAAACACTTCAAATCTAAAAACACACATGCGAACACACACTGGAGAGAAACCATTTTCTTGCAAAGTCTGTGGATCTGCATTTTCTGTGAATTCCAGTTTGAAAACACACATGCAGATACACACTGGCGAGAAACCATTTTCTTGTGAAGTCTGTGAATCTGTGTTTTCACGAAGTTGTAATTTGAGAAGCCACATGAGAATACACACTGGGGAGAAGCCATTTACATGTGACATCTGTGGATCAGCATTTTCAAACCCTTCCAGTTTAAGAAGACACATGCGCACACATACTGGAGAGAAACCATTTTCTTGTGAAGTGTGCAAAACTGCATTTTCCCAGAGCTCGAATTTGAAAAAACATTTACGTACACACTGTGACTCTCCACTTGTTATTGCATGACTATAAGTTTTAATGGTTCATCCTTACTAAATTTCCTATTATGTAGTCTTTTATTTTTGTTCGAACTGGTCACTTTTGTAATGGTCACTTCAAGGGTTAAAGAAGCTTAGATGTTTAATTCTATTTTGTTAAGTAAAGGGTCAAGTGTTTGCCATAAGAACATTCTGAGGAATGCCATTGAGACAATCACGTAGCCTCTATGGCTTGACATGACCAGCCAATCGATTGGCTTCAGTTTTTTCTGACTACCATGTAAGGACATAAAATGAGTGTTGCATGTTATGGGAACATTTAGTACCCAGATCACAGACTTCTTAGTGACCACAATCCTGTTCTCAGCATTACTGGTCACTACCCACAGCCAACAGCTGTTTCCATGTTAGGTTTCTTACCCCTCTGCAGAGGTGCAGTTGACAGGTTAATGATAATAAAAGGAATTCATAAAAATTCATGAGAATACTTTTTTGCAGTTGAAGAATCTGATTATTGCAGTTGTCACTTGAAACTAACACCAAGAGAAGATATATCAAAAGATAAGTGTGACACCACCATATGTCTGTTATATACACAAATAAAGGTATCTCCCAATTCACAAAAATTCACCAAATTCAATATGCCCACACACCACCCATGGTTCACCCATGGATTTTGACAGAATCATGGCTTTTAGCTCAATGAAAAAAAACTCTTCTGTGCACATTGGATTGGGGCACACACTAATCTTGAAAACAGAGTGTGTTGAAAACAAAAATAATTTCTTTGTTGAGAGGGGAGTCCGCAATCAAGTCCAATGTTAGCTGGTAAACTCTTCCTTTCCTTTCGCTTTCTTGGTCAGTCAGGTGCATGCCCTGCTCTGCCCTGACTTCTTTGGATTTCCACTATTTATAGACGTAGCTTTTCAACATCTGCGCAATGCTTAAGTCTCATTTTTTTCCACTTGGGAGGATGCGGGTTCAATTCTGGCAGGCAAGACAATGCTCTTTTTATCAGAGAACAGTTAACTACTGTCAACTCAGTCATCAGCCATTAACTGGCAAACTTCCCATCATTACCAACACCACAACCAACTCGACCACCAAACATCACATCACTACCAACATCATAACCAACTTGATCACCCAATTATTAATTGTAATTTATAGGTACCACTAATTTTCCCTGTGACCTCCCCCCCCATATTTAACACAATGAAACTTGCATAAAAGTTAATATCATATTGAAAAAAAAGACTAGTTCAGACGTATTTTCATCAAAAGATAAACAATTACAGAAATTTTTGTGAAAATCGGACCATTAATTGATTTTTCATACAATTGAAAAAAAAATCCTCTTGTCGTAACTTGTTTTTGGCTAGGTTAAATTTCAATTGACTTAACGGTGCAAATATGAAAATATTGTTTTTCAATCAAAATTTTCATTATTTCTGTAAGCTGAAAAAGATAATTAAAAATCATCACGATTTTTAAAAATATTTCTTCTTTCGATTGGACAAAAAATTTCAAGATAATATTAAACTTTGTGCAAGTTTCATTGTGTTAAATATGGTGGGGTGGGTGGGGTAAATTTCACAGGGAAAATTGGTGGTACCTAGAGTAAATAAATGTGTTTCAAAACGGTAATACTTTTTGGTACGACCAACTGCCGCTCGCTTGAGTTCGGCCTATAACATCAACTTTAGACACGCCCACAAATCTTGATGAAAATAAAATTCTCTTCACTTACACGAGTACCGCCAAGACCAAACAATTATTTTACTTTTAAAACGTAATATTTTTTAACTTAAAAAATTGAAAATTTTAAATAAAGAAAACAACTTTGAATCATGTAAATTTAGGGTTCTACAAACATTTTTTCTTTAGTTACGAATTTCATTTTATTTTATTTACATTTTTATTTATAGATAAAACGATTTTATATTTTTATATACATTTTTATTAACAATTATTTTAATATGCACGAATCTTTACATTTTTTCTTTAAAAATTAAAAACAATCATTTCATGTTTCCCCTCACTCGATAAATTTTAAGATCTTTGAGTTTGTCGGAAATTTTTATTTAAATAAATATTTTGTATAGTTTGTATAGTTTGAATGCATATATTTTATCCGCCTTTCAATGTCTCTTGTTTCATATTTTTTCTACGAAAACAAATGAAAAAAAAGAGCACCTGTTGCTAGCTCGGGGCTAGAATTGTCACGTGCCCCCTAAAATCTGGCTCTTTTGAATCTGGACTGCGAAGCAATAGGACGTACAAGCAGTGGTCTTGTCTTGACATGGCACATTGGCACACCCCTAACAGCCTCTTTGGAAGTGGGAAGCGAAGCGCGACCAGCAGATAGTCTTAGCACTAAGTGACGAACCCCTTAGCTGCTTCAAAACGGACATTGGCCGGTTTAAAAAAAACCTTGATTAAGAAAAGGTGGCTTGTTGCTGTTGCAACCCTACAGAATTCCTAGAAAGGCTGAGACGGTGGTTTCTTCATTTTACTTTGGCGAGAAAGGTCGCAGTTTTTGTCACATATTCTTCAAACCACGGAAGACATTGTTGTTTGAGTGTCCATCCCTTTGAAGAAGAAACTGTTACATGAACAATAATAGATATCTCTCGATTCACTAATTACCAATTCAATTCGCGCACACACCGCAATAAAAAAGATACACACACTCGACAACAAACAAAACATAAGTTATGACACCAACCGGAAGTTTACTCCATGGTAGCCTAAAAAGACATGACCAATATAACACGCCTTTGCGCATAGGCTCCGATTGAAGTTCCGGCTGGAAAACAAGAATGCCCAGAAAAAATAAAATAAAATAATTTTGTAAATAAACTCACATTTTCATCCAATTGAAAACTCTCCCCCCAA
This sequence comes from Doryteuthis pealeii, assembly GCA_023376005.1. Classification (NCBI taxonomy): domain Eukaryota; kingdom Metazoa; phylum Mollusca; class Cephalopoda; order Myopsida; family Loliginidae; genus Doryteuthis; species Doryteuthis pealeii. The sequence goes on along the minus strand of CM042171.1, from coordinate 773,647 downwards.
AAAAACAAAATAGAGATCCAGGCGTCAAGTCGCACACACATCAATGGGGCCGACACCAGCAATGAAATCTACAACACAGGCGGCCGATTATACCCTTACCTACCCAAACCCAAATCCGACATCACAGGCAGTCAACAAACGAACAATTCAACATCATTCAGTGATACCAATATGCCAACTATCATACACAAGACAACCAGCTATCGACTTCAGAATAACCGAAACACAAAATTCTGCCTACAATAACAACAATAAATACGCCGACTGATACAAGGAACACAACCGCTAACGACGACCAAAAAATGCAAGACTCGACTCACCTACCAACACCTAACCTCTACCACTGGTTCTTCTGCCCACCTCTCCACCTACACTACAACTGACTCGACCATCCTGACATTTTTTACTGTCTTTATTAGTCATTTTCTACTATCACCAAAATCAGACTTTCTCTCTTAAATTCAATTTCTGCTTTCATCGTTCTCATGTTATTTTTAATACAATTTTGAAACTCAAAATCCGTGTTTGTTCTTTTCCTCGTCACCATACGCTTGCATAATAACCCTGTTTATTACAAAACGGACAACAAAGTGAGATATACCAGCGCAGAAGAGCCAGCCCTATCCTTCCCCCGAGAGCCTTGTTCTTTAATGAGAAAGTGCAAGTGACTGAAAGAAGGTTTATCTTTCTGTCAAAGTTATTTTCAACTTCCAAGCCTTGTTCTTTGGCGAAAAGGAACAAGAGACATTTGAAAGGATTTTCATCTTTCTATTTAATTTTGACCTCTCCTGCGAGAGAGTGTATTTTTGAAGGGTTCTTTTGTTTAAACCCTTTCTACAGTAAGTCTTTTCTTTCTGTTTTTTGTTTTGTATTTGTATCTTTTGTTATCTGGCACCTAAATTGTTTATTTTGCGTCTGCATGGGGAATTCTATGCAATTCTAATTTGAATTGTATATATTTCATTTTTTGCCTCCTTTGTGCAGTTATTTGTAAATAAAGTTCTTTTTCCCTATCAAGCAAGACCGTTCGTAGTTTCATTTTTTCCCTACCCTTTTATTAATGGCGCCCTTTAGTTCAATGATCGGTATTTTTCCGAAAATGGAAGAATAATTTCCGAAAAGTTAAAACTTTATTAAAAAAAAAAAAAAAAAAATGAATAAATTTCTCTTATTGACAGTGCATTTATAGAAGCAGGAATTTCCGTAATTTATTTATTTTTTGTTTTGTTTTTTAATAAAATTTTATATTTAGGTCAAACTCGAGCGAGTGGCAGGTGGCTGCACCAAAAAGTATTACTTAGGGATACCCAAAATGGGCCTAAAATGCGTTTTTGACAAAATGACTTTAGCCCTCCCACCTAGAGAAAATAATTTACCAAATATCAGGGAACAATCGGATTTTAATGATATTTTCAGTGTTTATGTATCAATAAATGATCTTTATAATGAATTATTTATTTTATTTCAAAACTTTCTCATTTTTTTCAGGTCACTTAATTTTGCACCCCCTTATGTTGGGGGTGTAAAATGTTTTGCGAGTTGGTCATTTTCGATACTAATTACAGTATAAATAAAGAGATAAAAGACCGAAGTTATGAATAGAAACAAAAAAAAATTACAGTTGCTGTTTTATGAGAAAATAAGTACCGAAAATTGAAAAATAAAATGTAAAAAAATAATAAATAATTTATTTTTTGGAGATTTCTTTTTTACTCATTTCGATAATTATTTAATTGGCTATTATCTTATAAAAGAAAAAATTATACATCGATGTTTTTTCTGCTTAAAAAGGAGAGCTTTTTTTCAAAGAGTAGACTTTTTTCGGAAAAAATAAGGTTTGCATTAAGTAGATATTTATTTTTAGAATCTAAAAATATAACATTTTAAACTTAAAATAAGGCTTTATTTATTTTAAATGAATTTTATATATTAATTTTTAATAGCAAAAATACTAAATTAAAGTTTTGAAATAAAATGATTGATGCATTATAAAATTCATTAATTGATAAATCAAATTTGAAAATTTCATTAAAATCGGATAATTACCTGATTTTTGGTAATTTTTTTCTTCCATCCCAAATGTTACGTTAAAATTGTAAACAAGCGCCTAAAACCATTGAAAAAGAGGCTGAATGGCGGATCGCGTCGAAATTGACCAAAACAAATAGTTTTAAATCTTTTAAAAATAAACTGCATATGTAATGATATTTTTCTTTTTTTAATGTTACTACTTATCGATTTAGACAAAGTTTGACCTTAAATAATAGATTTAGTTATGTTTAATTCGTTTTTAAAACTCTTAGCAAACGACAAAAAAAGGGTAACCCTAGTAAAGAATTTCAATTATGTCCCTTGTTTTATCGCTCTTAAGAAAACAAATTTTATTACAAATCAACGACACATTTTCCGGAGAAGGTTAGTTCTATTTAAAATATTAGATTTTTTCTCCATCTTCTTTAACCTTATATAAGAAAGAAAACCAGAAAAAAGAGAAAGGAAAGAAGTAAGTATAACGCCCAAGGTATTATCTTTCTTTTCAAATTAAAAAACAAAAAAACGAAACAAAACAAAAAACGTAATTTTCTGGAAAATTTTGTTTTCCATTGAAGAAATGAAATAATTTTAATTTCTGACAATAGTTTGAAGATATAAAAATATCTAGAATCTTTTGAAAACTAATTCAATTATTATAAAAATCTAATTCATTTCAACATTTAATTGATATATTATTTTCGCTGTTATCCATGTTCATCAGTGGGATGAAAACTAAGTCACTGATCAAAATTTTAGCCGATTAAATTTCCGTCAAACATTTTTAAAACTTTTTTTATTATAGAAAAAAAATTCATCAAAACAAACCTTAAGCCGAACGAGAAATTTTGAAAATTTTTTAAGATTATTAACTGTAAATTTAAAAGATTTTAAAAAACTAAGATTTATTTCCTTTGTATCACATGGGAATTTAATCAAATCCTTGATAGAAATTTTAACAATATTTCAAACTACTCAAAATATTTATGCATGTAAAAATCCTTTGCAATCAACTTTGTATTTTTTATCTTTTAATTAAAAATAACGTCAGATAAAACATTCAAAATGTGTTAAAAGGTTTAATGTGTAGCGATCGCCAAGGGAGGTAATAGGTTGTTTTTTTTTAAAAGAATTTTTAGGTAGGTTTCCCAAGACGAAAAAGATGACTTTTAATTTGTAAAAAAAAAATTGGGGGAAAAAAGCGTCCAAACGAATGCCTATAGACTCCTGAATATCATACTTTTTTTCTTAAGCGTAAATGTTGTCTATTTTGAAGTTTTCCGTGGTTACCACCAATTTTCCCCGTGAAATTTACCCCCCACTATATTTAACATAATAAAACTTGCATAAAGGTTAATATTATCTTGATTTTTTTTTATTCAATCGAAAGAAGAAGCATTAAACAAACTCCAAATGATTTTTAAAAAAATTTTCGGCTTACAAAAATAATTAAAAATTATAAACGAAAAACAATGTTTACATTTTTTGCACCGTTAAATCAATTGAAATTTAACGTAGCCAAAAACAAGTTATAACTAAGGTTTTTTTTATAATTCTATGAAAAATAAATTAATTGTCCAATTTTCACGAAAACTTCCATAATTACTTACCTTTGGATGAATATGTGTCTGAAATAGTTTTTTTTTTTTTTTTTTCCAAAATATATTAGGGGAAATATTTTTTATGAGGTCTGCTCCCCCCTATATTATTTTATGTAATATGAAAAAATGAACCGGCAAAAACGATTTTTACTTTTTTTCAATAAAGATAAGAGTCTAGATAATTATATCAGAAAATTTTTATAAGTCTCAATGGCAAAGATTTTTAATAAAAGAACCATTAATACAGACTTCTGTTAAAAAATGATATCATTAAAGAAACTGGCCGTGTTGTAAATAAACCGAATGATTTTCTTATTTTTTACAATAATGATGAGTAATTTTTCCCCAATTGGATAATTTGATCTTTGAATTAAATTTTTCTTTTTAACAGCTCTTTATGTTCGTTATTTCTTTTTTGCGAGATTTAAAAACAAAATTTCAAAAATATTTACGTTTCTTCCTTCAACGTGACCTAAACTGATCGCGCAACCTATTTTGGAAATACACAGTATTGATATTTTTTTATGTATAACTTAAAAATACAGTTTTTGATAAATTTTGATATTCCTCATAAAGAGGCACTTATATTCTACCTGTATTACTCATCATACACATTTATTATATTTTTGTAGCTAGAGACATCATTTTAATCGGAGATGTATTAGCATTACAAGCATTTATAGGTTACGAGCCCAAAGGTCAATATGGCTCTAGTTTTTTGATTTCGTGACCAATTTTGAGAGGGGGGGAAGCAGCCAAATAAATGCCTATAGACTCCTGAATATCATACTTTTTTTCACAGGCGTAGATGTTATTATTGAAGTTTTCCATGGGTACCACCAATTTTCCACATGAAATTTACCCCCCACTATATTTAACATAATAAAATTTGCATAAAGGTTAATATTACCTTGAAATTTTTTCATTCTCTCCAAAGAAGAAGCATTAAACAAACTCCTGATGATTTTTACAAAAAAATTTCGACTTACAAAAATAATGAAAATTATAAACGAAAAACAATGTTTACATTTTTGCACCGTTAAATCAAGTGAAATTTAACATATCCTGCCGTGCTTTGTTTGTGGGGGATGGGAATTTGCTTGTTCATATGTTACAATTTCGTCACACTCCCCCGTGATCTGATGATCACATAGATAACAAACTGGGGCAGGTCTCTTGAGTCTAGTGGTCCTTCTCGGTAATGGTACTTTCTCCTCGGACGACTCGTCTGCAGAAGTATCATCTGTTGTACCCGCGTTGTTTACCTCAAGGGGATCACTACGTGCTTCGTTGATGGTGATCACCCTTGCACTTCGAGTTAAAAGTTTGCTGTCACTCCCACTTTCTGAAGTATTCAAGCCTATGGCAGGATGCAGGTCCCTTACATGGTGGGGCATTCCGTCGACAAGGACTTCTCACAATTTCTTACCACGGCCCTCACCGACGCTTTAGAAACTGTGGGATCAACCTGCCTGACAAAGTACAGTGTTCGCCTTATGCCAGGGTGGCCGCTTCGGTGATGTATGGACCTTATTCGTTCAGAGTCGTGCTCGCTTGGCAACACAGCACTTGTACAGTACAGTATGGTTCAACCATCTTCTTGATAAGATCAAGCCATTGCTGTGGCACACTTCCTTTCTCCACTCTCTTAACTTTTGGGTACAGATGTCGGCATTTGCCATGAAGGCGTCGACGTACCCATTCAATTCATGAAAGTCTAACACCGGGCGCACCTTAGACTTATTCTATTGACAGACAGCCATTAATGGAATCAGGCCTTTTGGGGGACCAAGCACCTTATTCATAAGTCCATTGGGTGGCTGGTTGCCTGACCATTTCCATGATGCTGTCCCTGGTCTGCTCATCGAATTCGGCACTGGTTCCTCTATTCTAATCATGGCACAGGCACTCGGCTCCATCCTTGAGAAGATAGCGTCACCGAACTGGTTTATCCGAACTCCACCCAGCATCTTGATATCCATTCCAATCAGCATGTCGAATCCTAACAGCAGACTGTTCACGACCAGAACATCAGCTTCCACGGGGCGTATGTTATCTACTGCCAGTGTGATAGTCCCGACGCCATTACCGCAGAGAATTTCACTGTTGACTGTTAGGACGTCCGTTGCCTGCCGACTCCAGGGATTGCACACTGATTCGGTCATGAGGGACCAGGAACATCCAGAGTCTACTAGTGTTACATAATTATTAGATTCTTAATATTTATGTACAGTCGTGTAGAAATCAAAATGGCTATTATAAGTTGCAGCCCACGGCCTTGAAGGATTTGAATGACAAGGCTTGACCTGTCCTGATCCTTCCTTCCAGTGGATACTGTGAGAATCAGTGGAGAAGACCCTCTTCCGGTTTAGATTAGAAATAGATTTTAGTCAGTCGGCCAGAAACCACGACAGTGGTGAGTCGTGTATTGCACACTCCGACTCAATCTGCGCAGGTAGTCTGGTGGGAATTTCAAAATAAATATGATCTAAGTTAAATCAAAGTCTTTTGTTATAATCTAAAAACTACAAATGACACAGGGCTTCTGATAAAGAGAAATCCCCAATGGAAGACCAGGCACGAAGTCCCCAAGAGAAGTCCAGACGCTAGAAGAGATGTTAGAAGAAGACGTAAGATAGAAAAGACGTCAGAAAAAGAATAGAAGTAAGTAAAATCGTGGTGGATGGGCGGGGGGGTCAATGAATGAAATTTTGCAATGTACACATTGAAGTTTCTCGACTGCATGAGTCTTCAAGTTTAAACTATCAAAATGAAGAAAATTCAAATTTTTCCAGGTAGTCCTGGTCCAAATTTTACCTCATTTATAATAAAAGAATGATAATAAAAGAAAAGGTACTAATAAGTACCATCTAAAGAATTTTACTATGACTTAATCATACTAGCAAAATAAAAAACACCCTCCCGGCGATGTAAAAATGATTTTTTGAAAGATATTGCTTGAGGAGGTGGAAGTTAAAAATTAAATGTCGGAGATTTTGAACTATAAATCATGAAATCATCAAATTTATTAAAGGAGTAAAAAAAACTAGTGCTAGGCACCTCTTGCCATTAACAACAGCTTCAATCACGGGGAGCGCCTCTTTTTATTTGACTGGGGAGAGAGTGGCGTTGACATCTCGCCCCTGTTTCCGTTTCCCGGGATAACATCGCGTGGCCGATCTTTCTCTCTGGTTTCTGACACTGCCGCATTGCATGCAATCTCTAGCCAGATGGTTCAGGCACCCGCATCTGATCAGTTGCAGTCACTCTGACTAGTTTTGCGAAGATTTGGTGTGTGCGAGGCCTGCTTAGGTCACACTGCAGCAGCTACATATTCGTCCCTGGTATCCACCAACAGCACGAGCTCTCTCAAGTAGCTCTCTAAAAGTCAGGGTCTCCATGGTAACCCATTGACAAAGGCGCTCTTCATCCAACATTCTGGCGGCATTTCACAAACCAGTCATTGCAAATTGGTTAGGAATTTGTCTAGTCTCTCCTGGACAAAGGTGGTGCGTGGTGAATTGTTCGAACGCCATGAACGAATCCATTCCGTAGGCCTTCAAAAGAGCACGTTTGATTTGCTCAACATCATCTCGTTGCTCTTTCAATAGCGGCCAATACGTTTCTCGGGCCGTGCCTTTTATTTGTAGTGGTAGAACCCGCTCTATTTTAGTTATTTCGCAAAGGTCGCAAAGTTAACTCCAGATCTTCCAGCCATCCCAGTATCGGTACATCCGTTGCCATGCTGCTGAACTTGGGGATAAGCCGAATGTCGAATTGTGTAGATACCATGCTAACATAAGGGGGTCAAAAATAAGCGACCTGAAAAAATTAAGAAATTTTTGAAATAAAATAAACAATGCATTATAAAGATCATTCATTAAACACTGAAAATTTCATTAAAATCCAATAATTCCCTGATTTTTGGTAAATTAAATTCTGTAGGGGGGGTGGCTAAAGTCATTTTGTCAAAAATGCATTTTAGGCTCATTTTGCCAGTAGCTTATATTTCGAACCATTCAAAATATTTATGCATGTAAAAATCCTTTGCAATCAACTTTGTATTTTTCTCATAAGAGGGGTCAAAATTAATCGACCTAAAAAATGAGAAAGTTTTGAAATATATAATGTTATTCTTTTTCAAACTTTTACTTGCTTTTTTCATTGAATTACCAAGAAGAAAAAAAATTTTTTTTTAAAGAAATCTTCTAATATATCTAAAAGAAATCCCCTAATATATTTTAGGAAAAAACAATTTTAAGCATAATTTCATCAACAGCTAAATAAATATCAAAATTTTCATGAATATTTGACTCTTAATTGATTTTTCATAGAATTAAAAAACCTCTAGTCATAACTTGTTTTAGGCTATGTTAAATTTTAATTGATTTAATGGTGTGAAAATGTAAACATTGTTTTCATTCATGATTTTCATAATATCCATAAGCTGAAAATTTTTTTAAAATCAGGTGTTTTGTTAATGTTTTCTTTAAAATAGTTCAAAACTTTTGAAGATAATATCAACCATTATGCAAGTTTCATTGTGTTAAATATAGGGGGGTACCTTTCACACATCGAACTGGACATCCCTAAAGAACACATAATAACAATTTTAATATAAAAACCTGTCTTTCATCTAAAGTTCTAGAATTAAAAAAATCATTCTTATTTGAATAAACACATCTGCATTTCTCCTCGGATTAAATAAAAACTTTTAATATAAAAATGTGTTTGGTTTGTTCATGAACATGAACTAACTTTTAAAAAGATTTACAGTGAAATTCTTATGTATAAAAATTATGTGTTGTTTCTTTATGGTGAAAAGCAAAAGTTGTTCCTTTATAAACTGCTGCCAGCTAGGTTGCCTATTGGATACCCGGTTTCTGATTATTATGTTTATTATTAATTAATCTCTCTCATTTTATTGACCTAGTTCAAAACTGGACCCTTTTTATTTCATTGATCATTTTTCATACCCAGAATATAAAAGTACTGACATCCCACAAACACTTTACTAACCAATTAAATTTATTTCAATAAAATTGATCTTTTTGAAGCAAAAGATAAGTTATTACAATTATTATTATTGATTAATCTCTCTCATTTTAATGACCTAATTCAAAACTGTTTCCTTTTCATTTCATTGATCATTTTTCATACCTAAAATATAACAGTACTGGCATTCCACAAACACTTTGATAAACAAATTTATTTCAATAAAATTGTTTTACCTTAAATAATTTGTTCTGCTGGGAATAATTTGTATTGAACTATATGAATTTATTTTCTACTAACGCCTAGATTATTCAATGGGCTCATCTTTAATATTATTATTATTATTATTATTATAAATTTCAATGTTATTTACTCATCCACACATAAAAATAGATTGAATAAACATTTTCATTATTTGATGTTACTGTTATTAATTTAATTGAAATATGAACTGATTGTAATATTATAATTCCAAAAAATTAATGAATTTCATGTTTTTTGGGGTTTTTTTTTTAATAATACGTTATTTCTTATTCATTCACAGATATCAATGGTATTGGGGAAGAATAGTTTTGAAATGTAAAAATGCACATTCAAACAGTGAAAAAGAACAAATATATTCTTCTCGTGTGTGGATCTACATATTGAGAGCTCATAGGACAATTTATTACATGAGTGTTTTCTCCTGATCAGTATTTCAAAGAACAAGTGCAAAAAGTCTTCAGTGAAACCTAAGTTTTCCCCACTGTAGAGATCAGCAAAAATTTAAAAAAAAAAAAAAAAAATTTTCAATGCTGTTTCAGATCAGCACTTCCCCTGGAATGAGAATTGAAAACAGATATGGAAACACAATTGGAAGCAGAAGTATTTTCTTGTAAAATTTGTGGATCCATATTCTCAGTGAGTTCGAGCTTGAAAGCACACATGCCAACACACTCTGAAGAGAAACCGTTTTCTTGTGAAGTCTGCGGATCATCATTTTCATATAGTTCCAGTTTGAAATCACACATGCGAACCCACACTGGAGAGAAGCCATTTTCTTGTGAAATCTGTGGATCAGCATTTTCTCTGAGTGGGAATTTGAGAAGACATATGCAAACACACACTGGAGAGAAGCCATTTTCTCGTGGAGTCAGTGGATCATCATTTTCAAAAACTTCAAATATAAAAACACACATGAAACTACACCCTGGAGTAAAACCTTTTTCTTGTGAAGTCTGTGGATCAGCATTTTCACAGAATTCCCATTTAAGAAGACATATGCGAACCCACACTGGAGAGAAGCCATTTTCTTGTGAAATCTGTGGATCTGCATTTTCCGTAGTTCCTGTTTGAAAAATCACATGCGCACACACACTGGAGAGAAACCATTTTCTTGTGAAGTCTGTGGATCAGCATTTGCATACCCTTCAAATCTAAAGAAACAATGCGAACCCACACTGGAGAGAAACCATTTTCTTGCAAAAGTCTGTGGATCTGCATTTTCTGTGAGTTCCAGTTTGAAAAAACACATGCGTGCACACACTGGAGAGAAACCATTTTCTTGTGGATTCTGTGAATCAGCATTTTCCCGGAGTTCTCATTTAAGAAGACACATGCGAACACACACTGGAGAGGATTCAAGAAAATGATTGGAATACAACAAAATGACCAATGCAGATTCTGCCATAACAAAGTATGCAAATACCTCCATTGGAAAATCTGTGGAGAAATGCAGCTTGAGAGAACACAGTACATCTGGGAACATGAGCCTCCACCAATAACATCAAATGGAAAGGTAACTGTGTTCTATGACAAAGTAATCCAGACAGGCAGATATATAAAAGACAAAGCAATTAAACCAGATATTGTCATCTGGGATAAACGAAAAAAACTGCTCTTATTATTGATGTAGCTGTCCCAAATGACTATGGCCTAAATAGAGCCGAGCGAGAAAAGATCACAAAATATCAAGACCTCAAGAATGACCTAAAAACAACTTGGTCATTGAAAGAAATAGACATCATACCCGTTGTGATTGGGGCAACTGGACTGGTGAAACAAAATCTTAAAAAATACCTAGAAACAATACCAGGGAAGCGAAGCTGCTATGAAGTACAAATAGCAGCTATCAAAGGAACATGCTCCATCCTAAAAAGATCATTAGGATACAAGTACTATTTGTAAAGGAATCAAGTATTAGCCCCAGGACAGGGGCCCCTTGACTTCTAAAAAAATCTAATAAGAAAATGAAACAAAAAGAGAGAAACCATTTTCTTGAGAAGTCTAAAGTGTCCAAAACTGCATTTTCCCAGAGCTCAAGTTTGAAAAGACATTTATGTAGACACTCTGACTCTCCACTTGTTATTGCATGACTATAAGTATTAATGGTTAATCATTCTATGTGACATTTTTTTAATTGAAATAAAAAGAATATCGAAGTATTCAGATTTTTTTATTATTTATAATTGATTGTTGGAAATGAATGTATTAGAATTAAATAAAAATACCGAAAAAATATTTTTATTTTTGTATTTGTAATTTACAGGTACCACCAGAATAGGTCACATGATCTGTTTACACCATATTGAAGGAAGACACAAATATTTTTGAACCATTTAAAATTTAGCAAAAAATAAATAACAAACATAAAGAGTTGTTACAAAGAAAAACAGTTAATACAAAGATCAAATTATCCAACTGAGGAAAAATGACCGTTATCTTGAAAAATAAGTAAACAGTCCGTTTTTTTTTTTTTCAACACGGTCAGTTTGTTTATTGATATTTTTTAGCCGAAATCTGTATTCATGCTTCTTTTACTAAAATACACTTGCCTAGAAACTTGTGAACATCTTTGGACATAATTATTCAGACACTTATCTTTATAGAAGAAAAGTAAAAATCGTTTTTTGTTTGTTCATTTTTTCATATTTCATAAAATAGGGGGATTAGACCCCGTAAAAATATTTCCCCTAATATATTTTAGGAAAAACCTATTTCAGACATACTTTCATTAAAAGGTAAGTAATCCTGGAAATTTTAGTGAAAATCGGACTATTAATTGATTTTTCATAGAATTTTTTTTAAAAGCCGGTAGTCACAACTTGTTTTTAGTTATGTTAAATTTCAATTGATTTAACAGCACAAAAATGTAAACATTGTTTTTCGTTCATAATTTTCATTATTTCTCTGAGCTGAAATTTTTTAAAAATCATCAGTAGTTTGTTTAATGTTTCTTCTTTTGAATGTAGAAAAAATTTCAAGATAATATTAACCTTTATTCAAGTTTCATTGTGTTGAATTTAGAGGAGGGGGCTAAAAAAAAAAAGTAATATTGAAAAAAAAAATACGGAAAAAAATTTTTTTAGTGGATTGGAGGTGGGGTTGTTTTATAGACAAATAACCTTTTTCAGTGGTTTGAAGGCCCATTCTATTTTTTTTTTGTTCGTGAATATAGCAACTATTCAAGAAATGTAGTTGATATCATTTGCCTAAGAAGGCTGAATAAATTAGGTATCACCAAAATCGGTTCACGTGATCAATTCAGGCCATATTGAATAAACAAAAGTAAATATTTTTGAACTTTAGAAAAAAATATCTTGCAAAAAAATTAATTATTAACGATTTAAATGTGAAAAGAAAAACAGTTGATTAAAAGATCAAATTATCCGATTGAGAAAAATTACCTTTATCTTGAAAAATAAGTAAGACAGTCTGTTTTATTTGCAACAGTATGAGTTTGTTTTAGAACAGGGACCGCAAATTTACATATTATCTCTATTTGATGATTATACATTTAAATGTATGGGTGGATGTATTCGACATAACAATTGTTTCTTGTGCATATTCAATAACTGGTAAAAAGGTTTTCAACAATTTTTCAATTTTTTTTTTTTTTGTGGTAGTTTCAGAATAACTCCTGAATATTGTTTTAGTTTAACTTATAGTGTAACTGAAGCAAAGAAAAGAACGTATTTTAATTCGTAGGTACCACTAATTTTCCCTGTGAAATTTACCCATTCCACATTTAGCACAATGAATCTTGCATAAGAGTTAATAGCATCTTGAAAAAATTTTGTGCATTCGAAAGAAGAAACATTTAAAAAAAGCTCCCTATGATTTAAAAAAAAAATTTCAGCTTGGAAAAATAATGAAAATTATGAACGAAAAACAATCTTCTCATTTTTGCAGCATTAAATTTCTATTGAAATTTTAACGTAGCTAAAAACAAGTTATGTTTAAAGTGAAATTAACTTTTTCTCTCCAAATTATGCCAGTGGAATTTGCGCCCTTTAAAAATTAAAATCGAAAAAGAAATGAAATGAACAAAAATTTGCAAACCTTTAATATTAAAATTTACCTGTAAAATTTTACAATGAAATTGACTTTTTAAGAAATTATGCCAGTCGAATTTGCGTCCGTTCAAATTTTATGTCGAAAAAGAAATGAAAATTTGAAGATATTTTCCAAGAGAAATACTGATAAAATAATAAATAATATATCATAAGAAAGGTCGGAAAAAAGAAAAATAGACGAGAAGGATTGGGTTAATTTCGTTTATTTTAAAATAAACAAAGACTGGAATTGTTGAGATGAGAATTCCTTTTCGCTCGGTGAATGTCATGATGTGGGGTTGAAAGTCAGTTCTGGCTGATGACTTGGTTCTGTGTGACACGGCGCGGGACAGCGGTATGGCGGGTTTTTTTTTTTTTTAATTTTTATCTTGGCCTGTGGAAAGGACGTTCTTGGTGTGATGGCACACAGTCAACTGCTTATCAACTTTAAGTCAGCTGTTTTATAGTTAGGAATCGGCTCGAATTCACTTTGAAGAGTTTTGGGGAGAAGATTTTTTATTAGTTGAAAAACAATAAATAGAGGATATTTTTAATTGTTTATAAATTGTGTTTTTCAACCGGAAGTTTAGTTGGAGCCGATGTGTAGAATAGGGTTACCCTTTTTTGCTAAGAGTTTTAAAATCGAAATAAGAACGATAAGTAGTAACATACTGACCATCATTAAAAAAAGAAAAATATCATTACATATGCAGTTTATTTTTAAAAGATTTAAAACCATTTGTTTTGGTCAATTTCGACGCGATCCGCCATTCAGCCTCTTTTTCAATGGTTTTAGGCGCTTGTTTACAATTTTAACGTAACATTTGGGATGGAAAAAAAATTACCAAAATCAGGTAATTTTCCGATTTTAATGAAATTTTCAGAATTGATTTAACAATTAATGAATTTTATAATACACCAGTTATTTTATTTCAAAACTTTAATTTAGTATTTTTGCCATGAAAAATTAATATATAAAATTCATTTAAAGTATGAAAAGCCTGATGTTAAGTTTAAATTTTATATTTTTATATTTTTAAAATAAATATCTGCTTAATGCAAACCTTATTTTTTTCGAAAAAATATACGTTTTGAAGAAAAACTCGATTGAAAATGTACCCCCTCCCCTTTTTAAGCAGAAAAAACATCGATGCATAATTTTTCTTTTATAAAATAATAGTCAATTAAATAATTATCGAAATGAGTAAAAAAGAAATCTCCAAAAAATTAATTATTTATTATTTTTTTACATTTTATTTTTCGGTTTTCGGTACTTATTTTTCATAGAAGAGCAATCGTAATTTTTTTTTTTGTTTCTATTCATGACTTAGGTCTTTTATCTCTTTTATTTATACTGTAATTAGTATCAAGTAAGGACCAACTCGAAACAATTTTACGCCCCCAACATAAGGGGGGTCAAAATTAAGTGACCTGAAAAAATGAGAAAGTTTTGAAATAAAATAAATAATGCATTATAAGGATCATTCATTGACACATAAACACTGAAAATTTCATTAAAATCAGGGTCATTTTGTCAAAAACGCATTTTAGGCCCATTTTGAGTATAGCTAGTTTTGCTCTTCTGTATATTATAAGAACCAAACATTTTATTAAATAATCAATATTTAATATTCAACAATGAAATTTACAACATTCTATTCAACAATAAAAATTACAAATACTCTTAGAAATATTAATATATCATGGATCGGACAAATAATATTAACCTTTATGCAAGTTTCATTGTGTTAAAAATGGGGGGGGGGGGTTAAATTTGAAAGGGAAAATTGGTGGTACCTAGAGTAAATAAATGTGTTCGATAATAAATGTGGAAAAAGATCGGAATTATGTCCCTTGTTTTATCGCTCTTAAGAAAACTTTTCTGTATTTATTGCAAATCAACGACACATTTTCTGGAGAAGATTAGTTCTGTTTAAAATATTAGATTTTTTTTCCATCTTCTTTAACGTTGTATGAGAAAGAAAATCAGACGAAAGGAAAAGAAAGAAGTAAGTATAACGTTCAGGGTATTATCTTTCTTTACAAATTAAGAAAAACAAAAAAAAAACAACAAAAAAACCCCAAAGAAACAACGTAATTTGCTGGAGAATATTGTTTTCCACTGAAGAAATGAAATATTTCTAATTTCTGACAATTCTTTATGGATATAAAAATATCTGTAATCTTTTGATAACTGATTGAATTATTATAAAAATCTAATTCATTTCAACATTTCAATTGATATATTATTTTCGCTGTTATCCGTGTTAATCAGTGGAATGACATAAACAAAGTCACCCATCGAAATCTTAGCCGATTAAATTTGCATCAAATCTTTTTCAAACTGTTTTTTATTATCAAAAAATAATTCAATCAAATAGATTCAAAACAAACCTTAAGCCAAACGAGAAATTTTGAAAGATTTTTTTTTAAATTGTAAGATTATTTACTGTAAATTTGAAAGATTAAAAAAAAAAAAAAAAGATTTATTTTCTTTGCCGAGACCTTTGTATCACATTGGAATTTAATTAAATCATTGATAGAAATGTTAACAATATTTCAAACCATTCAAAATATTTATGCATGTAAAAATCTTTTGCAATCAACTTTGTATTTTTATCTTTTAATTGAAAATAACGCCAGATAAAAAATATTAAAAATGTGTTAAAATGTGCAGCGATTGCCAAGGGAGGTAATAATTTAAATCATAAAGAATCAGAGAATTGTCCGATTTTAATGAAATTTTCACCAAACTATTCGTTAATAACTTAATTTTATAATGATTAGCTTTCTTTTTTAATTTTTCAAATTAATTCAGAATTTTTTGTTTTGTTTTCTTTTTTAAATTAGGTAATTTGAATAACAAAAATTTCCTGTCGTCCAATTTTTACATTTCTAGAAAGATCAAATCCAGAAGAACATTACGGATATATATACAATATATAACAGGAAATAGTTTTTACGTTGCCCCCCCCTTGCCGTGCTATTTCATTTTATGATATCTGTAAAAAAAGAAACCGATAATATACGTTTTTTAATTTTTTTCTATAAAGATAAGAATCTGGATAATTATATAAGATTTTCAGAAAGTTCTATGAGTGATTTATTTTAGTAAAGACAAAAAAAAAAAAAAAAAAAAACATGAATCCTGAATTTTGCTAAAAAAATGTCATTTTATTCTTTTTCAAACTTAAAATCGAAAATGAAATACTTACTGTTTTCATTGAATTAAAAAAATTTTCCCTAAAAAACTTCTCATATATTTAAAAGAAATCCCCCAATATATTTTAGGAAAAAACAATTTTAAACACAATTTCATCAACAACTGAATAAATATTGACATTTTTGTGAAAATTTGACACTTAATTGATTTTTCATAGAATTTTTTAAAAAGCTGGTAGTCATATTTTTTTTTTTTAGGCTATGTTAAATTTCAATTGATTTAATGGTGTGAAAATGTAAACATTGTTTTCGTTCATCATTTTCATTATGTCCGTGAGCTGAAATTTTTTAAAAAAATCATTGGATATTTTTTTAATGTTTCTTTTTCGAATAGTTCAAAACTTTTTAAAATAATATCAATCTTTATGCAATTTTCATTGTGTTAAATATAGGGAGGGGGTAAATTTGACACAACCTGTCTTTCATTTAAAGTTCTATAATTTAAAAAAAAAATCATTCTTATTTGAATAAACACATCTGCATTTCTCCTCTGATTAAATAAATAATTTTAATATAAAAATGTTTGTTTGGTTTGTTCATGAACATGAACTAACTTTTAAAAAATCTACAGTGAAATTCTTATGTATAAAAATCATCTGTTGTTTCTTTATGGTGAAAAGCAAAAGTTGTTCCTTTATAAACTGCTCCCAGCTAGGGTGCCTATTGGATACCTGGTTTCCGATTATTATATTATTTATTAATTAATCTCTCTCATTTTATTGACCTAATTCTAAACTGTTTCCTTTTCATTTCATTGATCATTTTTCATACCCAGTATATAACAGAACTGTCATCCTACAAACTCTTTAATAAACAATTAAATTTATTTCAATAAAATTATTTTGCTTTAAATTATTTATTCTGCTTTGAATAACTTGTATTAAAATATATGAATTTATTTTCTCATAACACATGAATTATTCCATGGGATCATCTTTATTATTATTATTATTATTATTATTATTATTATTATTAATTTAATGGGATTTACTCATCCATATTGATAAAAAATAAATTGAATAAATATTTACTTTATGCTGATGTCCCTCTTATTAAGTTAATTGAAATATGAACTAATTGTAATATTATAATTCCAAAAAGTTAATGAATTTCATTTTTTTCTTTAAATAATACTTTAATTCTTATTTATTCATAGATATCAACTGCATTGAGAAGAAAAAGACACATTTAAACACCTATCAAAGAACAAATATATTCTTCTGATGTATTTGGATCTACATGTTGAGAACTTACAGGACAATTCTTTTTCTTGAAATTCCTTACATGTATGTTTTCTCCTGATCAATATTTCAAAGAACAAGTGCAAAAAGATACTCCAGTAAAACCCAACTGTTCTCCATTGTAGAGATCAAAAAATAAAAAACAAAAAAAAAACTTTTCACTACTGTACAGATCAACATTTCCCGTTGAGATCAGAACTGAAAACAGATATGGAAACACAATCGGAAGCGGAAGTATTTTCTTGTAAAATTTGTGGATCCATATTTCCAGCAAGTTCTAACTTGAAAGCGCACATACAAACACACACTGGAGTCAAACCATTTTCTTGTGAAGTCTGTGGATCGGCATTTTCAAACTCTTCAAATCTAAAAACTCACATGCGAATACACACTGGAGAGAAACCATTTTCATGTGAAGTCTGTGGATTGGCATTTTCCCGGAGTTTCCTTATGAAAAGCCACATGCGAACACACACTGGAGAGAAACCATTTTCTTGTGAAGTCTGTGGATCATCATTTTCAAACTCTTCAAATCTAAAAGGTCACATGCGAACACACACTGGAGAGAAACCATTTTCTTGTGAAGTCTGTGGATCGGCATTTTCATACAGTTCCCATTTAAAATGCCACATGCGTATCCACACTGGAGAGAAGCCATTTTCTTGTGAAATCTGTAGTTCAGCATTTTCAGACTCTTCAAATCTAAAAGGTCACATGCAAACACATACTGGAGAGAAACCATTTTCTTGTGTAGTCTGTGGATCAGCATTTTCACGGAGTTTCCATTTGAGAAGACATATGCACACACACACAGGAGAGAAGCCATTTTCTTGTGAAATCTGTCGATCATCATTTTCAACTACGTCAAATCTAAAAAAACACATGCAAGTACATCCTGGAGTAAAACCATTTTCTTGTGAAGTGTGTGGATTAGCGTTTTTACAGAGTTCCCTTTTGAGTAGCCACATACGAATACACACTGGAGAGAAACCATTTTCTTGTAAAGTCTGTGGATCAGCATTTTCCCGGAGTCCCCTCTTGAAAAACCACATGCGAACACACACTGGAGAGAAACCCTTTTCTTGTGAAGTCTGTGGATCAGCATTTTCAAACACTTCAAATCTAAAAACACACATGCGAACACACACTGGAGAGAAACCATTTTCTTGCAAAGTCTGTGGATCAGCATTTTCTGTGAATTCCAGTTTGAAAACACACATGAAGATACACACTGGCGAGAAACCATTTTCTTGTGAAGTCTGTGAATCTGCATTTTCACAAAGTTGTTATTTGAGAAGCCACATGAGAACACACACTGGGGAGAAGCCATTTACATGTGACATCTGTGGATCAGCATTTTCAAACCCTTCCAGTTTAAGAAGACACATGCGCACACATACTGGAGAGAAACCATTTTCTTGTGAAGTGTGCAAAACTGCATTTTCCCAGAGGTATAATTTGAAAAAACATTTACGTACACACTGTGACTCTCCACTTGTTATTGCATGACTATAAGTTTTAATTCTTCATCTTTACTAAATTTCCTATTATGTAGTCTTTTATTTTGATTTGGACTGGTCATTTTTGTAATGGTCACTTCAAAGTTTAAAGAAGCTTAGATGTTTGTCTTCCATTAAGTAAAGGGTCAAGTTCATGTAGTCTCTATGGCTTGACATGACCAGCCAATCGATTGGCTTGAGCTTTTCCTGTCCATCTAGCCCAAATAAGGACATAAAATGAGTGTTGCATGTCATAGGTCCATTTAGTACCCAGATCACAGAGCTCTTAGCGGTCACCACCCACAGCCAACAGCCAACATTTCACAAAAATTCACCAAACTCAATATACCCACACACCACAAGACAAAATTCAAACTAATTCACACACGGATTTTGACAGAATCATGGCTTTTAGCTAAATGAACAAAACTCTTCTGTGCACATAGGATCAAGGCACACACTAATCTTGAAAACAAAGTGTGTTGAAAACAAAAACAAGTTCTTTGTTGAAAGGTGGGGCTGCAATCATGTCTGACGTTAACTGGTAAACTCTCTTCCTTTCCTTTCTTTTCCTTTCCTTTGCAGGTCAGTCAGGTGCATTCGCCACTCTGTCCTGCCTTCCCTGGATTCTCACTATATATGGACGTAGCTTTTCAATTTTTCTCATTTTTTTTCCACTTGGGAGGATGTGGGTTCAGTTCTGGCAGGCAAGACAATAATCTCGCAAACAAAGTATTTTGAAAAAAAAAACAAGTTCTTTGTTGAGAGGGAGGTCTGCAATTAAGTCCGACATTAACTGGTAAACTCTCTTCTTTTTCCTTTCCTTTACTTCACTTCATAGGTGAGTCAGGTGCATGCACTGCTTTGCTCTGATTTCTTTGGATTCCTACTATTCATGGACGTCGCTTTTCAACATCCAGGCGTCTTTTCAACTTGGGAGGATGCGGGTTTGGATCTGGCAGGCAAGACAATGTCTTGCTCTTTTTCTCAAAGAACATTTAACTACTGTCAACTCAGTCATCAGCCATCAAATGGCAAACTTCCTACCAACATAACACCAGATTTTCTGCTTTCATCAGTACCAACACCACAACTGACTCGACCACCAAACATCAGATTCTTTGCCCACATTCCTACTAACACCTCGACCACTGAACATCAGACTTTCTGCTCACATTACTACCAACACCTTGACCACACAACATCACTACCAACACCTCGACCGACTCAACCACCCAACATCACATCACTACCAACACCACAACTGACTTGACCACCTAACATCATTACCAACACCACAACCTACTAACATCAGATCACTACCAACACCACAACTGACTCTACCACCTAACATCACTACCAACACCACAACTGACTCTACCATCTCACATCAGATCACTACCAACACCACAACTGACACGACCACCTAACATCATTACCAACACCACAACCGACTCTACCACCTAACATCACTACCAACACCACAACTGACTCTACCACCTAACATCACTACCAACACCACAACTGACTCTACCATCTCACATCAGATCACTACCAACACCACAACTGACTCGACCACCTAACATCATTACCAACACCACAACCTACTATCAACCTAACATCAGATCACTACCAACACCACAACTGACTCTACCACCTAACATCACTACCAACAGCACAACCGACTCTACCACCTAACATCACTACCAACAGCACAACTGACTCTACCACTAACATCACTACCAACACCACAACCGACTCTACCATCTCACATCAGATCACTACCAACAGCACAACCTTTTCCAATGTACATAATAATAGAGAAGAAAAAAATGTGGAGTATGTGCAAAAGCAAACTGTTCACAATGTATGATCCACCATCAATGACCCAACTATAACATTTGGATGAGTTTATGTAACGACAGATATAAAACTGACAGCTTAGCTAATATTTTGCAACACATTCCCCAATTGTACAATGTAAATTAAAAATTAATTTTTTGTAGCACCTAAGTTTAAGTTGTATAATTGCAATACAATACCATAAAATAAGATATTTTTTGTAGCACCTATTTTTTTAAATTTAAAATGAAGTGACATCTTTTTAAATTAAAATAAAAAAGAATATCTAAATATTCAGATTTTTTATTTGTAATTGATTGTGGGAAATGAATATATTAAAATTAGATAAAAATACTGAAAAAAATATTTTGATTTTTTTTATTTGTAATTGATAGGTACCACCAAAATAGTTCATGTGATCAGTTTACGCCATTTTGAAGGAAGAAACAAATATTTTTAAACATTTTTTTAAAAATCTCGCTAAAAATAAATAACAAACATAAAGTAAAAATCGTTTTTTGTCTGTTCATTTTTTCATCTTGCATGAAATATGGGGATTAACCCAGGAAAAAAATATTTCCTCTAATATATTTTAGGAAAAACCTATTTCAGACACACTTTAATTGAAAGGTAAGTAATCCTGGAAATTTCAGTAAAAATCGGACTATTAATAGATTTTTCATAGAATTTTTTTTTAAGCCGGTTGTCACAACGTTAGTTACGTTAAATTTTAATTGATTTAACAGCGCAAAAATGTAAACATTGTTTTTCGTTCATAATTTTCATTATTTCTCTGAGCTGAAATTTAAAAAAATCATAAGGGGTTTGTTTAATGTTTCTTCTTTCGAATGGATGAAAAATTTCAAGATAATAATAACCTTTATTCAAGTTTCATTGTATTAAATTTAGGGGGCGGGGGGCTAAATTTCACAGGGAAATTTGAATATATTTTCTAAGAGAAATACTGATAAAATAATAAATGATATATCACAAGAATGCGTATGATCGCAAAAGAAAAATAGACGAGAAGGATTGGGTTAATTTCATTTATTTTAGAATAAACAAAAGCTGGAATTGTTGAGAGGAGAATTCCTTTTCACTTGGTGAAATTTGTGGTGTAGTGTTGAAAGTCAGTTCTGGCTGATGACTTGTCTCTGTGTGATGCAGGGTGTGGCGTTCGTCAGACAGCGGTTTTTTGATCTTGGCCTGTGGATTGGAACGTTCTTGGTGTGATGGCCCACAGTCAACTGCTTATCAACTCTAAGTCAGCTGTTTTATAGTTAGGAATCGGCTCGAATTCACTTTGAAGAATTTTGGGGGGAAGATTTATTATATGTTGAAAAACATTATATAGAGGATATTTTTAATTGTTTATAAATTGTGTTTTTCAACCGGAAGTTAAGTTGGAGCCTATGTGTAGAACTTTTGTTTTTTGTTCATTTCGTTTTAAGCTGCCGCAGGGTTAACATCCGGTTGATGTCAATAACTTATGTTCTGTTCCGAAGTGTTTTGTTTTATTTTTAATTTGTTGGTGAATGGATGTATGGGGTTATGTTACATTATAGGGATACCGAAAATTGGCCTAAAATGCGTTTTTGACTAAATGAATTTAGACCCCGCATGCAGAAATAATTTACCAAAAACCAGAGAATAAACAGATTGTAATAAAATTTTCAGTGTTGATTTATCAATGAATGAACTTTATAATGCATTATTTATTTTATTTCAAAACTTTCTCATTTTTTTTAGGTCACTTAATTTTGAAGTTATGAATAGAAAAAAAAAAATTTTTCATAGCAAAAATACTCAATCAAAGTTTTGAAATGAAATAACTAATGCATTATAAAATTCATTAATTGATAAGTCAATACTGAAAATTTCATTAAAATCAACTAATTACCTGATTTTTGGTAATTTTTTTTTTTTTGCAATCGTGAATGTTACATTAAATTTGTAAACAAGCCATTTATACCTTTTAAAAAGAACGATATTGGCAGAATGCGAACGAAATTGTTAAAAAAAAATCGTTTTAAATATTTAAAAATAAATTGGCTGAACTTGCACAAAGGTGTCAAAATTAGGGTGACCCAGAAAAAACAGAACTCACAAATTTTGTAATAAAACTGTTCATTTTAACTATGCGTGTCTAGGGTTAGGGTTGGGGTTTACGGTTAGTTTAATGGGAAAATGAATAAATAATTGGGGTTTTGTTTTTTCTGGGTCACCCTGTATACCGGTGACCTAGAAAAAAACAGAACTTACAAATTTTGTAATAAAACTGTTACTTTTAACTAGGGGGTTTAGGGGTTAGGGTTGCGGTTGCGGTTTAAGGGTAGTTTAATGGGAAAATAAATAAATAATTTGGGTTCTGTTTTTTCTGGGTCACCCTCATTTTGACACTTTGTTCAAGTTCAGCCAATAAATTGTATATTTCCCAACCCTATTGCCCTTATGGCAAGCCCAACCCTTTTTATCATATGGGTGCTAGAAGGCGGTGGCTGCGGGTCTACATGTCCTGGGAATGACATTAAACTCTATCTGATGGTGAGGTTCTAGTTTTGGAGGTTTGGGGAATGTGGAGCACCCTTCATCACCATTGCTCCCTGGTCCACTCTGACCGGAGTGGTAGTACCTGTTAGGGTCCCATCTATGGGTTAAATAGAAAAATGTATTTATAAAAAAATTGTATTATCCATTAAGAATTGATTTTTTTCAAAACTTTATCTGCATTAAATGACCCACTGAGGTTGATATGCCGTAAAACAAAACAAACAAACAAAAATAAATTGTATATGTAATGATATTTTTCTTTTTTTTAATGATGGTCATTACGTTAGTACTTATGGTTTTAGACAAAAGTTTGACCTTATAATAATAGATTTAATTAATTTTAATTTGTTTTTAAAACAAAAATTTTATGCTAGCAGCCGAATTTTGGGTATATCTAAGTCACAACTATCAGTAACTTGGGTTCTGTTTCGAAGTGTTTTGTTTTGTTTAAATTTTTTTTCTTTTTTAATTTTTTTTGTTGGTGAGTGGATGTATTCATTGTGTTAGTAAAAATTGTGAATCATGAGAGATGTCTATTTCTTTTATAACATATAAATACCTCCTTTTCTTGACTAAGGTGGTTGAAAGTGATTATTTTATGCGTAACAAAGCGTCTCGTCTCGTTTGTACTTAATGAAAAACTTCCAAAGAACACAACTGTGTTTTTGTCAGTTTTGCTCTTCCGTATATCATAAGAATCAAATATTACTATTCAACAATAAAAATTACAAATTCTCTTAAAAATATCAATATATCGTGGATCGGACAAATAATATTAACCTTTATGCAAATTTCATTGTGTTAAAAATGGGGTGGGGGGTAAATTTCAAAGTGAAAATTAGTGGTAACTGGAGTAAATAAATGTGTTCGATAGGTACCACCAAACTGTTTAGGCGATCTTGAATAAAACGGAAATAGATTATTCCGAACTTTGTTTATCAAAAATCTCGTTAAAAAAAGATCGTACAGGGTTGTTACAAAGAAAAATAGTTAATTCAAAGATCAAATTATCCAATTGGGAAAAATTACATCGTTATCTTAAAAAATAAACAAACCTATCCATATTACATGCGAAAGGGTAATTTTCAGACCACAATTTAGACAGAAAGAAATACATATTATTAACCTCTTACGGTTATGCATCTAAGTACGGATGGGTGTAACGGACAAACTGTTTTAGCCACATTTTTTCTATTAAAATGAATAAAATCTTTAAAAACTTTAATATTAAAATTTACTATGAATAAAAACTTGAAAAAATTTTATCTTAAAATTTCGCAGTGAAATTGACGTTAAAGAAATGTCTTCGGTTTTAGTATTAATTCTTAAAATCGAAAATAAAATGAAAATTTGAATATTTTTTCTAAGAGAAAAACTGATAAAACAATCATTCAATATATTATTTTTATTCTAATTGGTCGTAAAAGTTAAATAAAATATTTGTTACGCTCAGAAAAACAAACTTTATTTACCGAGAAGCGTCTCGTCTCTTTGTATAAAAACAAAACAAATATGTCAGTTTTGCTCTTCGTATATTCTAAGAATCACACATTACTATTCCACAATAAATTACAAATTCTTTTAAAAATATTAATCGAGCACGTATCGACCAACTTTTAGTTCACCTGAATTCTAAAATT
The DNA here is from genome assembly GCA_023376005.1 of Doryteuthis pealeii. Lineage (NCBI taxonomy): Eukaryota > Metazoa > Mollusca > Cephalopoda > Myopsida > Loliginidae > Doryteuthis > Doryteuthis pealeii. The sequence continues at coordinate 748,713 of CM042171.1, read as the reverse complement.
CATATTTTTAAATATCCGTGAAAATTTGATTTTTTTCCGCAGAAAAAAAAAAAATTATTTCACGCAGAAAATAAAAATATTTAATCACACAAAAGATTGAAAATCTCGTAAAAAATTAATTTCTTAAAATTTTTTTTTTTTTTTTACAATTTAATAGAATATAGTACATACCAATTACATAAGCAAAAAGAAGTTTTCAAATATTAATATCATGACATTTTTTTTCACTTTTTATTTCCGATTTCATTAATTTTTCCTAAAAACTATAGTTTGGTACGTTATACAATTTCATTGATATAGTTATTCAGACTCTTATCTTTTATAGAAAAAAAAGTACCAAATTTTTTTCCACGTCATTTTTTTTTATCTCATAAAATAAAATAGGGGGGGGGGGTAATAGACCTCGTAAAAAAATATTTCCCCTAATATATTTTAGAAAAAACTATTTCAGATGTATTTACACCCAATGGTAAACATTTATGGGAATTTTCGTGAAAATCGGACCACTAATTGATTTTTCATAGAATTTTTTTTAAATCCTCTTATCGTAACTTGTTTTTAGCTACGTTAAATTTCAGTTGATTTAACAGTGCAAAAATGAAAACATTGTTTTCAATCATAATTTTCATTATTTTCATAAGCTGATAAAAAATCTAAAAAATCATCAGGAGTTTGTTTAATGTTTTTTCTTTCGAATGGAAAAATTCTTTCAAGAAAATATTATTTTTTCTGCAAGTTTCATTGTGTTAAATGTAGGGGGGGGGGTAATTGCACAGGGTCAAATTGGTGGTACCTAGGTTCGATAATAAATGTGGTAAAAATCGGAATTATGTCCCTTGTTTTATCGCTCTTAAGAAAACTTTTCTGTATTTATTGCAAATCAACGATACATTTTCCAGAGAAGATTAGTTCTGTTTAAAATATTAGATTTTTCTCCATCTTCTTTAACGTTGTATGAGAAAGAAAATCAGAAAAAAGAAAAAGAAAAGAAGTAAGTATAACATTCAGGGTATTATCTTTTTTTACAAATTTAAAAAACTAACAAAAAAAACATAATTAGCTGGAAAATTTTGTTTTACACTGAAGAAATGAACTATTTTAAATTTCTGACATTTCTTTATGGATATAAAAAATATCTGTAATCTTTTGAAAACTGATTGAATTATTATAAAAATCTAATTCCTTTCATCATTTAATTGATATATTATTTTCGCTGCTATCCGCGTTGATCAGTGGGATGACATAAACAAAGTCACCCATCGAAATCTTAGTCGATTAAATTTACGTCAAATCTTTTTAAACCCTTTTTATTATGAAAAATAATTTCATCAAATAGATTCAAAACAAACCTTGAGCCGAACGAGAAATTTTGGAATTTAAATAAAAAAAATTGTAAGATTATTTACCGTAAATTTGAAAGATTTTAAAAACTAAGATTTATTTTCTTTGTCAAGACATTTGTATAACATAGCTATACCCAAAATGAGACTAAATTGCATTTTTGACAAAATGACTTTAGACCCCCATAGGGAAAATAATTTACCAAAAATCAGGGAATTATCGAATTTTAATGAGATTTTCAGTGTTTATGTATCAATGAATCATCTTTATAATGCATTATTTTATTTCAAAACTTTCTCATTTTTTTTTCAGGTTACTTATTTTTAACCCCACTTATGTTGGGGGCGTAACTTTTTTTTTTTTAAGTTGGTCTTTAAGTTTTCTAATTACAGTAAATAAAGAGATAAAAGGCCGAAGTTATGAATAGAAACAAAAAAATTTATTACGGTGGCTTTTCTAATGAGAACATGAGGTAACACCTTTGACCCTACTGCAATTTACCCCCTACATTTAACACAATGAAACTTGCAGAAAAATTAATATTTCCTTGAAAATTTTTTTCGCATTCGATAAGAAAAAACATTAAATAAACTTCTGATGATTTTTTAAATTTTTATCAAGCATAGAGGAAAATAATGAAAATATGATTGCAAAATACAATGTTTTCATTTTTGGCACTGTTAAAATCAACTTGGAAATTTAACGTTAGCTAAAAACAAGTTACGATAAGAGGATTTTAAAAAAATTCTATGAAGCCAT
>CM042171.1:719716-746513 GCA_023376005.1 Doryteuthis pealeii | reverse complement strand
AACACAAGAAAAAAAGAAGAGATTCCGTACTTAGGAATGCATAACTGTTTAAGAAGGTTAATTAATATGTATTTTTTCTTTCTGTCCTAATTGGTGGGTTGAAATTACCCTTTCGCATGTTAAAATATGATGGTTTTGTTTTATTTTTTTTAAGATCAACGATGTTTTAATTTTTTCCCCAAATTGATAAAATTTCTCTGATTTTGAATTAAACTATTTTTTCCTTTTTGTTTTTACCAACGCTGTAGCGTAATCTTTTTTAACGGAGATTTGTTTGATAAACAAAGTTCGGAATAATCTATTTCCGTTTTTATTCCAGATCGCCTAAACAGTTTTGGTGGTACCTATCGAACACCATTTATTTCACTCGGCAGTTACGCACTAATTTTCACCTTGAAAATTTACCCCCCCACCCCATTTTTTAACAACAATGAAATTTGCATAAAGGTTAATATTATTTGTCCGATCCAACGATATTTGATATTTTTAAAGAGAATTTGTAATTTTTTTGTTTGAATAGTAATGATTTGATTCTTATGTATATACGGAAGAGGAAACTGATCAAAACACAGTTGTGTTCTTTGGAGTTTTTCATTAAGTAAAACGAGACGAGACGCCTCCTGTTAGTAAAATATCACTTTCAACGTCATTTGGGTCAAGAAAAGGAGGTTTTATCTATCGTTATAAAAGAAATAGACGCATCTCTCATGATTCACAATTTTTACTAACACAATGAATAACATCCCACTCCCAACAAAAAAAATTAAAAGAAAAAAAAAAATTAAAGCAAAACAAAAACCTTCGAAACAGAACCCAAGTTAAACTGATAGTTTTGTGACTTAGATATACCCAAAATTTCGGCCTGCTAGCAAGACCGGCTAGAAACTATATCGGTGGCCCTCGCTGCTAAGCAATAACATTTTTTGTTTTAAAAAACAAATTAAAATTAATTAAATCTATTATTTGGTTTGACCTTAAATAATAGATTTATAAGGTCAAACTTTTCTAAAACATAAGTACTGAACGTAATGACCATCATTAAAAAAAGAAAAAATATCAATTAACATATACAATTTATTTTGTTTTGTTTGTTTTGTTTGTTTTACGGCTATCAACCTCAGTGGGTCATTTAATGCCAGTAAAGTTTTGGAAAAAAATCATTCTTAAATGGATACATACAATTTTTTATAAATACAATTTTTCTATTTAACCCATAGATGGGAAGCCCTAACAGGTACTACCACTCCGGGTCAGAGTGGACCCAGGGATGCTAATGGTGATGAGGGGTGTTCTCCACATTCCCAAACCTCCAAAACTAGAACCTCAACGATCAGATACAGAAGTTTAATGTCATTCCCAGGACTAATGTAAGACGCCGCTAAGCACCGGCCTTCTAAGCACCCATATGATAAAAACGGGGTTTGGGCTTGCCATAAAGGGAATATGGGTTGGGAAATATACAATTTAATTGGCTTGAACTTGAACAAAAGGTGTCAAATGAGGGTGACCCAGAAAAAAACAGAAACCCAAATTATTTATTTTTTTCCCATTTAACTACCCTTAAACGCAACCGCAACCCTAACCCCTAAACCCCCTAGTTTAAAAGTAACAGTTTTTATTCAAAATTTGTAAGTTCTGTTTTTTTTCTAGGTCACGCGGTATACAGGGTGACCCAGAAAAAACAAACCCCAATTATTTATTCATTTTCCCATTAAACTAACCGTAAACCCCAACCCTAACCCTAGACACGCATAGTTAAAATGAACAGTTTTATTACAAAATTTGTGAGTTCTGTTTTTTTTCTGGTCACCCTAATTTTGACACCTTTGGTGCAAGTTTCAGCCATTTATTTTTTTAAAAATTTTAAAACCGATTTTTTTGGAACAATTTCGTTCGCATTCTGCCAATATCGTTCTTTTAAAAAGGTATAATGGCTTGTTTACAAATTTAATGTAACATTCACGATTGAAAAAAAAAAAAAAAAAAAATTACCAAAATCAGGTAATTAGTTGATTTTAATGAAATTTTCAGTATTGACTTATTCATTAATGAATTTTATAATGCATCAGTTATTTTCATTTCAAAACTTTGAATTTTGAGTATTTTTTTGCTATGGAAAATTTTTTTTTTCTATTCATACTTCAAAATTAAGTGACCTAAAAAAAAATGAAGAAAGTTTTGAAAATAAAATAAATAATGCATTAATAAAGTTTCATTCATTGATAAATCAAACACTGAAAATTTTATTACAATCTGTTTAATTCTCTGGTTTTTGGTAAATTATTTTCTGCATGCGGGGTCTAAATTCATTTAGTCAAAAACGCATTTTAGGCCAATTTTTGGTATCCCTATAATGTAACATAACCCCCATACATCCATTCACACAACAAATTAAAAATAAAACAAAACACTTCAGAACAGAACATAAGTTATTGACATCAACCGGATGTTAACCCTGCGGCAGCTTAAAACGAAATGAAACAAAACAAAAGTTCTACACATAGGCTCCAACTAAACTTCCTGGTTGAAAACACTATTTTATAACCAATTAAAATATCCTCTATATAATGTTTTTCACATATAATAAAATCTTCCCCCCCCCAAACCTCTTCAAAGTGAATTCGAGCCGATTCTAACTATAAAACAGCTGACTTAGAGTTGATAAGCAGTTGACTGTGGGGCCATCACACCAAGAACGTTCCAATCCACAGGCCAAGTCAAAAACCGCTGTCTGACGAACGCCACACCTGCATCACACAGAGACAAGTCATCAGCCAGAACTGACTTTCACACTACACCACAAATTTTCACCAAGTGAAAAGGAATTCTCCTCTCAACAATTCAGCTTTTGTTTATTTCTAAAATAAATGAAATTAACACCAATCCTTCTCGTCTATTTTTCTTTTTGGATATACGCATTCTTGTGATTATATCATTTATTATTTTTCAGTATTTTTCTCTTAGAAAATATATTCAAATTTCCCTGTGAAATTTAGCCCCCGCCCCTAAATTAATAATGAAACTTGAATAAAGGTTATTATTATCTTTTGAAATTTTCTTTCATCCATTCGAAGAAGAAACATTAAACAAACCCCTTATGATTTTTTAAAAAAATTTCAGCTCAGAGAAATAATGAAAATTATGAACGAAAAACAAATGTTTACATTTTGCGCTGTTAAATCAATTAAAATTTAACGTAACTAACGTTTGTGACAACCGGCTTAAAAAAATTCTATGAAAAATCTATTAATAGTCCGATTTTTACTGAAATTTCCAGGATTACTTACCTTCAATTAAAGTGTGTCTGAAATAGGTTTTTCCTAAAATATATTAGGGAAAATATTTTTTTCCTGGGTTTAATCCCATATTTCATGCAAGATGAAAAAATGAACAGACAAAAAACGATTTTTACTTTATGTTTGTTATTTATTTTTAGCGAGATTTTTAAAAAAATGTTTAAAAATATTTGTTTCTTTCTTCTTCAAAATGGCGTAAACTGATCACATGAACTATTTTGGTGGTACCTATCAATTACAAATAAAAAAAATCAAAATATTTTTTTCAGTATTTTTATCTAATTTTAATATATTCATTTTCCCACAATCAATTACAAATAAAAAATCTGAATATTTTAGATATTCTTTTTTATTTTTATTTAAAAGATGTCACTTCATTTTAAATTCAAAAAAAATTAGGTGCTACAAAAATAATCTTATTTTATGGTATTGCAATTATACAACTTAAACTTAGGTGCTACAAAAAATTAATTTTTATTTACATTGTACATTGGGGAATGTGTTTGCAAAATATTAGCTAAGCTGTCAGTTTTAATATCTGTCGTTACATAAACTCATCCAAATGTTATAGTAGGGTCATTGATGTGCATCATACATTGTGAAAAAGTTTGCTTTTGCACATACTCCACATGTTTTTCTTCTCTATTATTATGTACATTGGACAAGGTTGTGCTGTTGGTAGTGATCTGATGTGAGATGGTAGAGTCGGTTGTGGTGTTGGTAGTGATGTTAGGTGGTAGAGTCGGTTGTGCTGTTGGTAGTGATGTTAGGTGGTAGAGTCAGTTGTGGTGTTGGTAGTGATCTGATGTTAGGTTGATAGTAGGTTGTGGTGTTGGTAATGATGTTAGGTGGTCGAGTCAGTTGTGGTGTTGGTAGTGATCTGATGTGAGATGTAGAGTCAGTTTGTGGTGTTGGTAGTGATGTTAGGTGGTAGAGTCGGTTGTGGTGTTGGTAATGATGTTAGGTGGTCGAGTCAGTTGTTGGTGTTGGTAGTGATCTGATGTGAGATGGTAGAGTCGGTTGTGGTGTTTGTAGTGATGTTAGGTGGTAGAGTCGGTTTTGTGGTGTTGGTTAGTGATCTGATGTGAGATGGTAGAGTCAGTTGTGGTGTTGGTAGTGATGGGTGTAGTGAGTGTGTTAGGTAGAGTGTCTGATGTGGTAGAGTCGGTTGTGGTGTTGGTAGTGATGTTAGGTGGTAGAGTCGGTTGTGGGTGTTGGTAGTGATCTGATGTGAGATGGTAGAGTCAGTTGTGGGTGTTGGGTAGTGGATGTTAGGTGGTAGAGTCGGTTGTGGGTGTGGTATGATGTTAGGTGGTCGAGTCAGTTGTGTGTTGGTAGTGATCTGATGTGAGATGGTAGAGTCAATTGTGGTGTTGGTAGTGATGCTAGGTGGTAGAGTCAGTTGTGGTGTTGTAGTGATCTGATGTTAGGTTGATAGTAGGTTGTGGTGTTGGTAATGATGTTAGGTGGTTGAGTCGGTTGTGGTGTTGGTAGTGATGTTGTGTGGTCAAGGTGTTGGTAGTAATGTGAGCAGAAAGTCTGATGTTCAGTGGTCGAGGTGTTAGTAGGAATGTGGGCAAAGAATCTGATGTTTGGTGGTCGAGTCAGTTGTGGTGTTGGTACTGATGAAAGCAGAAAATCTGGTGTTATGTAGGTAGGAAGTTTGCCAGTTGATGGCTGATGACTGAGTTGACAGTAGTTAAATGTTCTTTGAGAAAAAGAGCAAGACATTGTCTTGCCTGCCAGATCCAAACCCGCATCCTCCCAAGTTGAAAGACGCCTGGATGTTGAAAAGCGACGTCCATGAATAGTAAGGAATCCAAAGAAATCAGAGCAAAGCAGTGCATGCAACCTGACTCACCTATGAAGTGAAGTAAAGGAAAGGAAAAAGAAGAGAGTTTACCAGTTAATGTCGGACTTAATTGCAGACCTCCCTCTCAACAAAGAACTTGTTTTTTTTTCAAAATACTTTGTTTGCGAGATTATTGTCTTGCCTGCCAGAACTGAACCCACATCCTCCCAAGTGGAAAAAAAATGAGAAAAATTGAAAAGCTACGTCCATATATAGTGAGAATCCAGGAAGGCAGGACAGAGTGGCGAATGCACCTGACTGACCTGCAAAGGAAAGGAAAAGAAAGAAAGGAAGAGAGTTTACCAGTTAACGTCAGACATGATTGCAGCCCACCTTTCAACAAAGAACTTGTTTTTGTTTTCAACACACTTTGTTTTCAAGATTAGTGTGTGCCTTGATCCTATGTGCACAGAAGAGTTTTGTTCATTTAGCTAAAAGCCATGATTCTGTCAAAAATCCGTGTGTGAATTAGTTTGAATTTTGTCTTGTGTGTGTGGGTATATTGAGTTTGGTGAATTTTTGTGAAATGTTGGCTGTTGGCTGTGGGTGGTGACCGCTAAGAGCTCTGTGATCTGGGTACTAAATGGACCTATGACATGCAACACTCATTTTATGTCCTTATTTGGGCTAGATGGACAGGAAAAGCTCAAGCCAATCGATTGGCTGGTCATGTCAAGCCATAGAGACTACATGAACTTGACCCTTTACTTAATGGAAGACAAACATCTAAGCTTCTTTAAACTTTGAAGTGACCATTACAAAAATGACCAGTCCAAATCAAAATAAAAGACTACATAATAGGAAATTTAGTAAAGATGAAGAATTAAAACTTATAGTCATGCAATAACAAGTGGAGAGTCACAGTGTGTACGTAAATGTTTTTTCAAATTATACCTCTGGGAAAATGCAGTTTTGCACACTTCACAAGAAAATGGTTTCTCTCCAGTATGTGTGCGCATGTGTCTTCTTAAACTGGAAGGGTTTGAAAATGCTGATCCACAGATGTCACATGTAAATGGCTTCTCCCCAGTGTGTGTTCTCATGTGGCTTCTCAAAAAACAACTTTGTGAAAATGCAGATTCACAGACTTCACAAGAAAATGGTTTCTCGCCAGTGTGTATCTTCATGTGTGTTTTCAAACTGGAATTCACAGAAAATGCTGATCCACAGACTTTGCAAGAAAATGGTTTCTCTCCAGTGTGTGTTCGCATGTGTGTTTTTTAGATTTGAAGTGTTTGAAAATGCTGATCCACAGACTTCACAAGAAAAGGGTTTCTCTCCAGTGTGTGTTCGCATGTGGTTTTTCAAGAGGGGACTCCGGGAAAATGCTGATCCACAGACTTTACAAGAAAATGGTTTTCTCTCCAGTGTGTATTCGTATGTGGCTACTCAAAAGGGAACTCTGTAAAAACGCTAATCCACACACTTCACAAGAAAATGGTTTTACTCCAGGATGTACTTGCATGTGTTTTTTTAGATTTGACGTAGTTGAAAATGATGATCGACAGATTTTCACAAGAAAATGGCTTCTCTCCTGTGTGTGTGTGCATATGTCTTCTCAAATGGAAACTCCGTGAAAATGCTGATCCACAGACTACACAAGAAAATGGTTTCTCTCCAGTATGTGTTTGCATGTGACCTTTTAGATTTGAAGAGTCTGAAAATGCTGAACTACAGATTTCACAAGAAAATGGCTTCTCTCCAGTGTGGATACGCATGTGGCATTTTAAATGGGAACTGTATGAAAATGCCGATCCACAGACTTCACAAGAAAAATGGTTTCTCTCCAGTGTGTGTTCGCATGTGACCTTTTAGATTTGAAGAGTTTGAAAATGATGATCCACAGACTTCACAAGAAAATGGTTTCTCTCCAGTGTGTGTTCGCATGTGGCTTTTCATAAGGAAACTCCGGGAAAATGCCAATCCACAGACTTCACATGAAAATGGTTTCTCTCCAGTGTGTATTCGCATGTGAGTTTTTAGATTTGAAGAGTTTGAAAATGCCGATCCACAGACTTCACAAGAAAATGGTTTGACTCCAGTGTGTGTTTGTATGTGCGCTTTCAAGTTAGAACTTGCTGGAAATATGGATCCACAAAATTTTACAAGAAAATACTTCCGCTTCCGATTGTGTTTTCCATATCTGTTTTCAGTTGATCTCAACGGGAAATGTTGATCTGTACAGTAGTGAAAAGTTTTTTTTTTGTTTTTATTTTTTGATCTCTACAATGGAGAACAGTTGGGTTTTACTGGAGTATCTTTTTGCACTTGTTCTTTGAAATATTGATCAGGAGAAAACATACATGTAAGGAATTTCAAGAAAAAGAATTGTCCTGTAAGTTCTCAACATGTAGATCCAAATACATCAGAAGAATATATTTGTTCTTTGATAGGTGTTTAAATGTGTCTTTTTCTTCTCAATGCAGTTGATATCTATGAATAAATAAGAATTAAAGTATTATTTAAAGAAAAAAATGAAATTCATTAACTTTTTGGAATTATAATATTACAATTAGTTCATATTTCAATTAACTTAATAAGAGGGACATCAGCATAAAGTAAATATTTATTCAATTTATTTTTTATCAATATGGATGAGTAAATCCCATTAAAATTAATAATAATAATAATAATAATAATAATAATAATAATAAAGATGATCCCATGGAATAATTCATGTGTTATGAGAAAATAAATTCATATATTTTAATACAAGTTATTCAAAGCAGAATAAATAATTTAAAGCAAAATAATTTTATTGAAATAAATTTAATTGTTTATTAAAGAGTTTGTAGGATGACAGTTCTGTTATATACTGGGTATGAAAAATGATCAATGAAATGAAAAGGAAACAGTTTAGAATTAGGTCAATAAAATGAGAGAGATTAATTAATAAATAATATAATAATCGGAAACCAGGTATCCAATAGGCACCCTAGCTGGGAGCAGTTTATAAAGGAACAACTTTTGCTTTTCACCATAAAGAAACAACAGATGATTTTTATACATAAGAATTTCACTGTAGATTTTTTTAAAAGTTAGTTCATGTTCATGAACAAACCAAACAAACATTTTTATATTAAAATTATTTATTTAATCAGAGGAGAAATGCAGATGTGTTTATTCAAATAAGAATGATTTTTTTTTAAATTATAGAACTTTAAATGAAAGACAGGTTGTGTCAAATTTACCCCCCTCCCTATATTTAACACAATGAAAATTGCATAAAGATTGATATTATTTTAAAAAGTTTTGAACTATTCGAAAAAGAAACATTAAAAAAATATCCAATGATTTTTTTAAAAAATTTCAGCTCACGGACATAATGAAAATGATGAACGAAAACAATGTTTACATTTTCACACCATTAAATCAATTGAAATTTAACATAGCCTAAAAAAAAAAAATATGACTACCAGCTTTTTAAAAATTCTCTATGAAAAATCAATTAAGTGTCAAATTTTCACAAAAATGTCAATATTTATTCAGTTGTTGATGAAATTGTGTTTAAAATTGTTTTTTCCTAAAATATATTGGGGGATTTCTTTTAAATATATGAGAAGTTTTTAGGGAAAATTTTTTTAATTCAATGAAAACAGTAAGTATTTCATTTTCGATTTTAAGTTTGAAAAAGAATAAAATGACATTTTTTTAGCAAAATTCAGGATTCATGTTTTTTTTTTTTTTTTTTTTTTGTCTTTACTAAAATAAATCACTCATAGAACTTTCTGAAAATCTTATATAATTATCCAGATTCTTATCTTTATAGAAAAAAAATTAAAAAAACGTATATTATCGGTTTCTTTTTTTACAGATATCATAAAATGAAATAGCACGGCAAGGGGGGGGGCAACGTAAAAACTATTTCCTGTTATATATTGTATATATATCCGTAATGTTCTTCTGGATTTGATCTTTCTAGAAATGTAAAAATTGGACGACAGGAAATTTTTGTTATTCAAATTACCTAATTTAAAAAAGAAAACAAAACAAAAAATTCTGAATTAATTTGAAAAATTAAAAAAGAAAGCTAATCATTATAAAATTAAGTTATTAACGAATAGTTTGGTGAAAATTTCATTAAAATCGGACAATTCTCTGATTCTTTATGATTTAAATTATTACCTCCCTTGGCAATCGCTGCACATTTTAACACATTTTTAATATTTTTTATCTGGCGTTATTTTCAATTAAAAGATAAAAATACAAAGTTGATTGCAAAAGATTTTTACATGCATAAATATTTTGAATGGTTTGAAATATTGTTAACATTTCTATCAATGATTTAATTAAATTCCAATGTGATACAAAGGTCTCGGCAAAGAAAATAAATCTTTTTTTTTTTTTTTTTTAATCTTTCAAATTTACAGTAAATAATCTTACAATTTAAAAAAAAAATCTTTCAAAATTTCTCGTTTGGCTTAAGGTTTGTTTTGAATCTATTTGATTGAATTATTTTTGATAATAAAAAACAGTTTGAAAAAGATTTGATGCAAATTTAATCGGCTAAGATTTCGATGGGTGACTTTGTTTATGTCATTCCACTGATTAACACGGATAACAGCGAAAATAATATATCAATTGAAATGTTGAAATGAATTAGATTTTTATAATAATTCAATCAGTTATCAAAAGATTACAGATATTTTTATATCCATAAAGAATTGTCAGAAATTAGAAATATTTCATTTCTTCAGTGGAAAACAATATTCTCCAGCAAATTACGTTGTTTCTTTGGGGTTTTTTTGTGTTTTTTTTTTTTGTTTTTCTTAATTTGTAAAGAAAGATAATACCCTGAACGTTATACTTACTTCTTTCTTTTCCTTTCGTCTGATTTTCTTTCTCATACAACGTTAAAGAAGATGGAAAAAAAATCTAATATTTTAAACAGAACTAATCTTCTCCAGAAAATGTGTCGTTGATTTGCAATAAATACAGAAAAGTTTTCTTAAGAGCGATAAAACAAGGGACATAATTCCGATCTTTTTCCACATTTATTATCGAACACATTTATTTACTCTAGGTACCACCAATTTTCCCTTTCAAATTTAACCCCCCCCCCCCATTTTTAACACAATGAAACTTGCATAAAGGTTAATATTATTTGTCCGATCCATGATATATTAATATTTCTAAGAGTATTTGTAATTTTTATTGTTGAATAGAATGTTGTAAATTTCATTGTTGAATATTAAATATTGATTATTTAATAAAATGTTTGGTTCTTATAATATACAGAAGAGCAAAACTAGCTATACTCAAAATGGGCCTAAAATGCGTTTTTGACAAAATGACCCTGATTTTAATGAAATTTTCAGTGTTTATGTGTCAATGAATGATCCTTATAATGCATTATTTATTTTATTTCAAAACTTTCTCATTTTTTTCAGGTCACTTAATTTTGACCCCCCTTATGTTGGGGGCGTAAAATTGTTTCGAGTTGGTCCTTACTTGATACTAATTACAGTATAAATAAAAGATAAAAGACCTAAGTCATGAATAGAAACAAACAAAAAATTACGATTGCTCTTCTATGAGAAAATAAGTACCGAAAACCGAAAAATAAAATGTAAAAAAATAATAAATAATTAATTTTTTGGAGATTTCTTTTTTACTCATTTCGATAATTATTTAATTGACTATTATTTTATAAAAGAAAAATTATGCATCGATGTTTTTTCTGCTTAAAAAGGGGAGGGGGTACATTTTCAATCGAGTTTTTCTTCAAAACGTATATTTTTTCGAAAAAAATAAGGTTTGCATTAAGCAGATATTTATTTTAAAAATATAAAAATATAAAATTTAAACTTAACATCAGGCTTTTCATACTTTAAATGAATTTTATATATTAATTTTTCATGGCAAAAATACTAAATTAAAGTTTTGAAATAAAATAACTGGTGTATTATAAAATTCATTAATTGTTAAATCAATTCTGAAAATTTCATTAAAATCGGAAAATTACCTGATTTTGGTAATTTTTTTTCCATCCCAAATGTTACGTTAAAATTGTAAACAAGCGCCTAAAACCATTGAAAAGAGGCTGAATGGCGGATCGCGTCGAAATTGACCAAAACAAATGGTTTTAAATCTTTTAAAAATAAACTGCATATGTAATGATATTTTTCTTTTTTTAATGATGGTCAGTATGTTACTACTTATCGTTCTTATTTCGATTTTAAAACTCTTAGCAAAAAAGGGTAACCCTATTCTACACATCGGCTCCAACTAAACTTCCGGTTGAAAAACACAATTTATAAACAATTAAAAATATCCTCTATTTATTGTTTTTCAACTAATAAAAAATCTTCTCCCCAAAACTCTTCAAGTGAATTCGAGCCGATTCCTAACTATAAAACAGCTGACTTAAAGTTGATAAGCAGTTGACTGTGTGCCATCACACCAAGAACGTCCTTTCCACAGGCCAAGATAAAAATTAAAAAAAAAAAAAACCGCCATACCGCTGTCCCGCGCCGTGTCACACAGAACCAAGTCATCAGCCAGAACTGACTTTCAACCCCACATCATGACATTCACCGAGCGAAAAGGAATTCTCATCTCAACAATTCCAGTCTTTTGTTTATTTTAAAATAAACGAAATTAACCCAATCCTTCTCGTCTATTTTTCTTTTTTCCGACCTTTCTTATGATATATTTATTTATTATTTTATCAGTATTTCTCTTGGAAAATATCTTCAAATTTTCATTTCTTTTTCGACATAAAATTTGAACGGACGCAAATTCGACTGGCATAATTTCTTAAAAAGTCAATTTCATTGTAAAATTTTACAGGTAAATTTTAATATTAAAGGTTTGCAAATTTTTGTTCATTTCATTTCTTTTTCGATTTTAATTTTTTAAAGGGCGCAAATTCCACTGGCATAATTTGGAGAGAAAAAGTTAATTTCACTTTAAACATAACTTGTTTTTAGCTACGTTAAAATTTCAATAGAAATTTAATGCTGCAAAAATGAGAAGATTGTTTTTCGTTCATAATTTTCATTATTTTTCCAAGCTGAAATTTTTTTTTTAAATCATAGGGAGCTTTTTTTTAAATGTTTCTTCTTTCGAATGCACAAAATTTTTTCAAGATGCTATTAACTCTTATGCAAGATTCATTGTGCTAAATGTGGAATGGGTAAATTTCACAGGGAAAATTAGTGGTACCTACGAATTAAAATACGTTCTTTTCTTTGCTTCAGTTACACTATAAGTTAAACTAAAACAATATTCAGGAGTTATTCTGAAACTACCACAAAAAAAAAAAAAATTGAAAAATTGTTGAAAACCTTTTTACCAGTTATTGAATATGCACAAGAAACAATTGTTATGTCGAATACATCCACCCATACATTTAAATGTATAATCATCAAATAGAGATAATATGTAAATTTGCGGTCCCTGTTCTAAAACAAACTCATACTGTTGCAAATAAAACAGACTGTCTTACTTATTTTTCAAGATAAAGGTAATTTTTCTCAATCGGATAATTTGATCTTTTAATCAACTGTTTTTCTTTTCACATTTAAATCGTTAATAATTAATTTTTTTGCAAGATATTTTTTTCTAAAGTTCAAAAATATTTACTTTTGTTTATTCAATATGGCCTGAATTGATCACGTGAACCGATTTTGGTGATACCTAATTTATTCAGCCTTCTTAGGCAAATGATATCAACTACATTTCTTGAATAGTTGCTATATTCACGAACAAAAAAAAAATAGAATGGGCCTTCAAACCACTGAAAAAGGTTATTTGTCTATAAAACAACCCCACCTCCAATCCACTAAAAAATTTTTTTCCGTATTTTCATATCTTTTTTTTTTTCGACAATCAATTACTAGGTACCACAAATTTTCCTTGTGCAATTTAGCCCCCTCCTCTAAATTCAACACAATGAAACTTGAATAAAGGTTAATATTATCTTGAAATTTTTTCTACATTCAAAAGAAGAAACATTAAACAAACTACTGATGATTTTTAAAAAATTTCAGCTCAGAGAAATAATGAAAATTATGAACGAAAAACAATGTTTACATTTTTGTGCTGTTAAATCAATTGAAATTTAACATAACTAAAAACAAGTTGTGACTACCGGCTTTTAAAAAAAATTCTATGAAAAATCAATTAATAGTCCGATTTTCACTAAAATTTCCAGGATTACTTACCTTTTAATGAAAGTATGTCTGAAATAGGTTTTTCCTAAAATATATTAGGGGAAATATTTTTACGGGGTCTAATCCCCCTATTTTATGAAATATGAAAAAATGAACAAACAAAAAACGATTTTTACTTTTCTTCTATAAAGATAAGTGTCTGAATAATTATGTCCAAAGATGTTCACAAGTTTCTAGGCAAGTGTATTTTAGTAAAAGAAGCATGAATACAGATTTCGGCTAAAAAATATCAATAAACAAACTGACCGTGTTGAAAAAAAAAAAAACGGACTGTTTACTTATTTTTCAAGATAACGGTCATTTTTCCTCAGTTGGATAATTTGATCTTTGTATTAACTGTTTTTCTTTGTAACAACTCTTTATGTTTGTTATTTATTTTTTGCTAAATTTTTAAATGGTTCAAAAATATTTGTGTCTTCCTTCAATATGGTGTAAACAGATCATGTGACCTATTCTGGTGGTACCTGTAAATTACAAATACAAAAATAAAAATATTTTTTCGGTATTTTTATTTAATTCTAATACATTCATTTCCAACAATCAATTATAAATAATAAAAAAATCTGAATACTTCGATATTCTTTTTTATTTCAATTAAAAAAATGTCACATAGAATGATTAACCATTAATACTTATAGTCATGCAATAACAAGTGGAGAGTCAGAGTGTCTACATAAATGTCTTTTCAAACTTGAGCTCTGGGAAAATGCAGTTTTGGACACTTTAGACTTCTCAAGAAAATGGTTTCTCTCTTTTTGTTTCATTTTCTTATTAGATTTTTTTAGAAGTCAAGGGGCCCTGTCCTGGGGCTAATACTTGATTCCTTTACAAATAGTACTTGTATCCTAATGATCTTTTTAGGATGGAGCATGTTCCTTTGATAGCTGCTATTTGTACTTCATAGCAGCTTCGCTTCCCTGGTATTGTTTCTAGGTATTTTTTAAGATTTTGTTTCACCAGTCCAGTTGCCCCAATCACAACGGGTATGATGTCTATTTCTTTCAATGACCAAGTTGTTTTTAGGTCATTCTTGAGGTCTTGATATTTTGTGATCTTTTCTCGCTCGGCTCTATTTAGGCCATAGTCATTTGGGACAGCTACATCAATAATAAGAGCAGTTTTTTTTTTGTTTATCCCAGATGACAATATCTGGTTTAATGGCTTTGTCTTTTATATATCTGCCTGTCTGGATTACTTTGTCATAGAACACAGTTACCTTTCCATTTGATGTTATTGGTGGAGGCTCATGTTCCCAGATGTACTGTGTTCTCTCAAGCTGCATTTCTCCACAGATTTTCCAATGGAGGTATTTGCATACTTTGTTATGGCAGAATCTGCATTGGTCATTTTGTTGTATTCCAATCATTTTCTTGAATCCTCTCCAGTGTGTGTTCGCATGTGTCTTCTTAAATGAGAACTCCGGGAAAATGCTGATTCACAGAATCCACAAGAAAATGGTTTCTCTCCAGTGTGTGCACGCATGTGTTTTTTCAAACTGGAACTCACAGAAAATGCAGATCCACAGACTTTGCAAGAAAATGGTTTCTCTCCAGTGTGGGTTCGCATGTGTTCTTTTAGATTTGAAGGGTATGCAAATGCTGATCCACAGACTTCACAAGAAAATGGTTTCTCTCCAGTGTGTGTGCGCATGTGATTTTTCAAACAGGAACTACGGGAAAATGCAGATCCACAGATTTCACAAGAAAATGGCTTCTCTCCAGTGTGGGTTCGCATATGTCTTCTTAAATGGGAATTCTGTGAAAATGCTGATCCACAGACTTCACAAGAAAAAGGTTTTACTCCAGGGTGTAGTTTCATGTGTGTTTTTATATTTGAAGTTTTTGAAAATGATGATCCACTGACTCCACGAGAAAATGGCTTCTCTCCAGTGTGTGTTTGCATATGTCTTCTCAAATTCCCACTCAGAGAAAATGCTGATCCACAGATTTCACAAGAAAATGGCTTCTCTCCAGTGTGGGTTCGCATGTGTGATTTCAAACTGGAACTATATGAAAATGATGATCCGCAGACTTCACAAGAAAACGGTTTCTCTTCAGAGTGTGTTGGCATGTGTGCTTTCAAGCTCGAACTCACTGAGAATATGGATCCACAAATTTTACAAGAAAATACTTCTGCTTCCAATTGTGTTTCCATATCTGTTTTCAATTCTCATTCCAGGGGAAGTGCTGATCTGAAACAGCATTGAAAATTTTTTTTTTTTTTTTTAAATTTTTGCTGATCTCTACAGTGGGGAAAACTTAGGTTTCACTGAAGACTTTTTGCACTTGTTCTTTGAAATACTGATCAGGAGAAACACTCATGTAATAAATTGTCCTATGAGCTCTCAATATGTAGATCCACACACGAGAAGAATATATTTGTTTCTTTTTCACTGTTTGAATGTGCATTTTTACATTTCAAAACTATTCTTCCCCAATACCATTGATACTGTGAAATGAAATAAGAAATAACGGTATTATTAAAAAAACCCCAAAAAAACATGAAATTCATTAATTTTTTGGATTATAATATTACAATCAGTTCATATTTTCATTTAAATTAATAACAGTAACATCAAATAATGAAAATGTTTATTCAATCTATTTTTATGTGTGGATGAGTAAATAACATTGGAAATTTATAAATAATAATAATAATATAATATTAAAGATGAGCCCATTGAATATCTAGGCGTTAGTAGAACATAAATTCATATAGTTCAATACAATTATTCCATGCAGAACAAATTATTTAAGGTAAAACATTTTTTATTGAAATAAATTTGTTTATCAAGTGTTTGTGGGAATGCCAGTAACTGTTATATTTTAGGTAAATGAAAAATGATCAATGAAATGAAAAGGAAACAGTTTTTTGAATTAGGTCATTAAAATGAGAGAGATTAATCAATAATAATAATTGTAATAACTTACTCTTTTTGGCTTCAAAAAGATCAATTTTCATTGAAATAAATTTTAATTGTTAGTAAAGTGTTTTGTGGGATGTCAGTACTTTTATTTCATTGGATCATTTTCATACCCAGAATATAAAAGTCTGTCCAAACACTTTACTAACGCAATTAAATTTTATTTCAATCAAATTGATCTTTGAAGCACAAGATAAGTTATTACAATTATTTTATTGCTTAATCTCTCTCATTTAATGACCTTAATTCAAACTGTTTCCTTTTCATTTTCATTGATCATTTTTCATAACGCTAAAATTAAACAGGTAACTGGCATTACGCTACAAACCACTTTGAAAACAATTTATTTCAAAGAAATTGTTTACCTTTAATATATATTTGTTTTCTGCTGGGAATAATTTGTATTGAACTATATGAAATTTATTTTCTACTAACGCCTAGATTTATCTCAATGGGCTCATCTTTAATATTATTATTATTATTATTATTATAAACATTTCATGTTATATTACTCATCGCACAATAAAAATAGATTGAAATAAACATTTTTTTCATTATTTGATGTTAACTGTTATTAAAATTTTAATTGAAATATGACTGTTGTAATATTATAATTCCAAAAATTAATGAAATTTCATGTTTTTTGGGTTTTTTTTTAATAATACGTTTTTCTTATTCATTCACAGATATCAATGGTATTGGGTAAGAATTAGTTTTGAAATGTAAAAATCACATTTCAAACAGTGAAAAGAACAAACTATATTTCCTTCCTCGTGTGTGGATCTACATATTGAGAGCTCATAGGACAATTTATTACATGAGTGTTTTCTTCCTGATCAGTATTTCAAGAACAAGTGCAAAAAGTCTTCAGTGAAACCTTAAGTTTTCCCCACTGTAGAGATCGAGCAAAGATTTAAAAAAACAAAAAAAATTTTCAATGCTGTTTCAGATCAGCACTTCCCCTGGAATGAGAATTGAAAAAAGATCTGGAACACAATTGGAAGCAGAGGTATTTTCTTGTAAAAATTTGTGGATGCCATATTCTCAGTGAGTTGAGCTTGAAGCACACATGCCAACACACTCTGAAGAGAAACGTTTTCTTTGTGAAGTTCTGCGGATCATCATTTTCATATAGTTCCAGTTTTGAAATTCACACATGCGAACCCACACTGGAGAGAAGCCCATTTTCTCTTGTGAAATCTGTGGATCAGCAATTTTTCTCTGAGTGGGAATTTGAGAAGAATATGCAAACGACACACTGAGAGAAGCCATTTTCTCGTGAGGTCGTGGATCAGATCATTTTTCTCAAAAACTTCAAAATATAAACCACACATGAAACTAACACCCTGGGTAAAAGCCTTGTTTCTTGTTTTGAAGTCTGTGGATGCAGCTTTTCACGAATTCCATTTAAGAAGACATATGCGAACCCACATGGAGAGAAGCCTATTTCTTGTGAAATGCTGTGGATCTGCATTTTCCCCGTGTTCCCTGTTTGAAAAATCACATGCGCACACACACTGGAGAGAAACGCATTTTCTTGTGAAGTCTGTGGATCAGCATTTTGCATACCTTGAAATCTAAAAGAACACATGCGACCACAACTGGAGAGAAACCATTTTCTTGGCAAAGTCTGTGGATCTGCATTTATCTGTGAGTTCCAGTTTGAAAAAAACACATGCGTGCACACACTGGAGAGAAACCATTTTCTTGTGGATTCTGTGAATCAGCATTTTCCCGGAGTTCTCATTTAAGAAGACACATGCGAACACACACTGGAGAGGATTCAAGAAAATGATTGGAATACAACAAAATGACCAATGCAGATTCTGCCATAACAAAGTATGCAAATACTCCATTGGAAAATCTGTGGGAGAAATGCAGCTTGAGAGAACACAGTACATCTGGGAAATGAGCCTCCCAATACATCAATGGAAAGGTAACTGTGGTTCTATGACAAAGTATCCCAGACAGGCAGATATATAAAGACAAAGCAATTAAACCTCAGATATTGTCATCTGGGATAAACGAAAAAACTGCTCTATTATTGATGTAGCTGTCCAAATGACTATGGCCTAAATAGAGCCGAGCGAGAAAAGATCACAAAATATCAAGCGCTCAAGAATGACTAAAACAACTTGGTCATTGAAAGAATAGACATCATCCGTTGTGATTGGGGCAACTGGACTGGTGAAACAAAATCTTAAAAATACCTAGAAACAATACCAGGGAAGCGAAGCTGCTATGAAAGTACAAATAGCAGCTATCAAGGAACATGCTCCATCCTAAAAAGATCATTAGGATACAAGTACTATTTGTAAAGGAATTCAAGTATTGCCCCAGGACAGGGGCCCCTTGACTTCCTAAAAAATCTAATAAGAAAATGAAACAAAAGAGAGAAACCATTTTCTTGAGAAGTCTAAAGTGTCCAAAACTGCATTTTCCCAGAGCTTCAGTTTGAAAAGCATTTATGTAGTACACTCTGACTCTCGCACTTGTTTATTGCATGATAATAAGTATTAATGGTTAATCATTCTATGTGACATTTTTTTAATTTGAAATAAAAAAGAATATCGAAGTATTCAGATTTTTTTATTATTTATAATTGATTGTTGGAAATGAATGTATTAGAATTAAAAATAAAAATACCGAAAAAATATTTTTATTTTTGTATTTGTAATTTACAGGTACCACCAGAAATAGGTCACATGATCTGTTTACACCATTTGAAGGAAGACACAAAATATTTTTGGAACCATTTAAAAATTTAGCAAAAATAAATAACAAACATAAGAGTTGTTACAAAGAAAAACAGTTAATACAAAGATCAAATTATCCAACTGAAGGAAAATGACCGTTATCTTGAAAATAGTAAACAGTCCGTTTTTTTTTTTTCAACACGGTCCAAGTTTTGTTTATTGATATTTTTTAGCCGAAATCTGTATTCATGCTTCTTTTACTAAAATACACTTGCCTAGAAACTTGTGAAGCATCTTGACATAATTATTCAGACACTTATCTTTATAGAAGAAAAGTAAAAATCGTTTTTTGTTTGTTCATTTTTTCATATTTCATAAAATAGGGGGATTAGACCCCCCGTAAAAATATTTCCCCTAATATATTTTAGGAAAAACCTATTTCAGACATACTTTCATTAAAAGGTAAGTAATCCTGGAAATTTTAAGTGAAAATCGACTATTAATTGATTTTTCATAGATTTTTTTTAAAAGCCGGTAGTCACAACTTGTTTTTTTTAGTTATGTTAAATTTCAATTGATTTAAACAGCACAAAATGTAAACATTTGTTTTTTTCGTTCATAATTTTCATTATTTCTCTGAGCTGAAATTTTTAAAATCATCAGTAGTTTGTTTAATGTTTCTTCTTTTGAATGTAGAAAAAATTTCAAGATAATATTAACCTTTATTCAAGTTTCATTGTGTTGAATTTAGAGGAGGGGGCTAAATTGCACAAGGAAAATTTGTGGTACCTAGTAATTGATTGTCGAAAAAAAAAAAGATATGAAAATACGGAAAAAATTTTTTAGTGGATTGGAGGTGGGGTTGTTTTATAGACAAATAACCTTTTTCAGTGGTTTGAAGGCCCATTCTATTTTTTTTTTTGTTCGTGAATATAGCAACTATTCAAGAAATGTAGTTGATATCATTTGCCTAAGAAGGCTGAATAAATTAGGTATCACCAAATCGGTTCACGTGATCAATTCAGGCCATATTGAATAAACAAAAGTAAATATTTTTGAACTTTAGAAAAAAATATCTTGCAAAAAAATTAATTATTAACGATTTAAATGTGAAAAGAAAAACAGTTGATTAAAAGATCAAATTATCCGATTGAGAAAAATTACCTTTATCTTGAAAAATAAGTAAGACAGTCTGTTTTATTTGCAACAGTATGAGTTTGTTTTAGAACAGGGACCGCAAATTTACATATTATCTCTATTTGATGATTATACATTTAAATGTATGGGTGGATGTATTCGACATAACAATTGTTTTTCTTGTGCATATTCAATACTGGTAAAAGGTTTTCAACAATTTTTCAATTTTTTTTTTTTTTGTGGTAGTTTCAGAATAACTCCTGAATATTGTTTTAGTTTAACTTATAGTGTAACTGAAGCAAAGAAAAGAACGTATTTTAAATTCGTAGGTACCACTAATTTTCCCTGTGAAATTTACCCATTCCACATTTAGCACAATGAATCTTGCATAAGAGTTAATAGCATCTTGAAAAAATTTTGTGCATTCGAAGAAAGAAACATTTAAAAAAAAGCTCCCTATGATTTAAAAAAAATTTCAGCTGGAAAAATAATGAAAATTATGAACGAAAACAATCTTCTCATTTTTGCAGCATTAAAATTTCTATTGAAATTTTAACGTAGCTAAAAACAAGTTATGTTTAAAGTGAAATTAACTTTTTCTCTCCAAATTATGCCAGTGGAATTTGCCCCTTTAAAAATTAAAATCGAAAAAGAATGAAATGAACAAAAATTTGCAAACCTTTAATATTAAAATTTCCTGTAAAATTTTACAATGAAATTGACTTTTTAAGAAAATTATGCCAGTCGAATTTGCGTCCGTTCAAATTTTATGTCGAAAAAGAAATGAAAATTTGAAGATATTTTCCAAGAGAAATACTGATAAAATATAAATAATATATCATAAGAAAGGTCGGAAAAAGAAAATAGACGAGAAGGATTGGGTTAATTTCGTTTATTTTAAAATAAACAAAGACTGGAATTGTTGAGATGAGAATTCCTTTTCGCTCGTGAATGTCATGATGTGGGGTTGAAAGTCAGTTCTGGCTGATGACTTGGTTTCTGTGTGACACGGCGCGGACAGCGGTATGGCGGGTTTTTTTTTTTTAATTTTTATCTTGGCCTGTGAAAGGACGTTCTTGTGTGATGGCACACAGTCAACTGCTTATCAACTTTAAGTCAGCTGTTTTATAGTTAGGAATCGGCTCGAATTCACTTTGAAGAGTTTTGGGGAGAAGATTTTTTATTAGTTGAAAAACAATAAATAGAGGATATTTTTAATTGTTTATAAATTGTGTTTTTCAACCGAAGTTTAGTTGGAGCCGATGTGTAGAATAGGGTTACCTTTTTGCTAAGAGTTTAAAAATCGAAAATAAGAAACGATAAGTAGTAACATACTGACCATCATTAAAAAAGAAAAATATCTTACATATGCAGTTTATTTTTAAAAGATTTAAAACCATTTGTTTTGGTCAATTTTCGACGCGATCCGCCATTCAGCCTCTTTTCAATGGTTTTAGGCGCTTGTTTACATTTTAACGTACATTTGGGATGGAAAAAAAATTACCAAATTCAGGTAATTTTCGATTTTAATGAAATTTTCAGAATTGATTTAACAATTAATGATTTTAATAATACACCAGTTATTTTATTTCAAAACTTTAATTTAGTATTTTTGCCTGAAAAAATTAATATATAAAATTCATTTAAAGTATGAAAAGCCTGATGTTAAGTTAAATTTTATATTTTTATATTTTTAAAAATAAATATCTGCTTAATGCAAACCTTATTTTTTTCGAAAAATATACGTTTTGAAGAAAAACTCGATTGAAAAATGTACCCCTCCCCTTTTTAAGGCAGAAAAAAACATCGATGCATAATTTTTCTTTTATAAAATAATAGTCAAGTTAAATAATTATCGAAATGAGTAAAAAGAAAATCTCCAAAAAATTAATTATTTATTATTTTTTACATTTTATTTTTCGGTTTTCGGTACTTATTTTCTCATAGAAGAGCAATCGTAATTTTTGTTTGTTCTATTCATGACTTGGTTCTTTTTATCTTTTTATTTATACTGTAATTAGTATCAAGTAAGGACCAACTCGAAACAATTTTACGCCGCCAACATAAGGGGGGTCAAAATTAAGTGACCTGAAAAAAATGAGAAAGTTTTTGAAAATAAAATAAATAATGCATTATAAGGATCATTCATTGACACATACTGAAAATTTATTAAAAATCAGGGTCATTTTGTCAAAACGCATTTTAGGCCCATTTTGAGTATAGCTAGTTTTGCTCTTCTGTATATTATAAGAACGCAAACATTTTTATTAAATAATCAATATTTAAATATTCAACAATGAAATTTACAACATTCTATTCAACAATAAAAATTACAAATACTCTTAGAATATTAATATATCATGGATCGGACAAATAATATTAACCTTTATGCAAGTTTCAATTGTGTTAAAAGGGGGGGGGGGGGTTAAATTTGAGGGAAAAATTGGTGGTACCTAGAGTAATAAATGTGTTCGATAATAAATGTGGAAAAAGATCGGAATTTATGTCCCTTGTTTTATCGCTCTTAAAAGAAAACTTTTCTGTATTTATTGCAAATCAACGACACATTTTCTGGAGAAGATTAGTTGTCTGTTTAAAATATTAGATTTTTTTTCCATCTTCTTTAACGTTGTATGAGAAAGAAAATCAGACGAAAGGAAAAGAAAGAAGTAAGTATAAACGTTCAGGGTATTATCTTTCTTTACAAATTAAGAAAAAGCAAAAAAAAACAACAAAAACCCAAAGAAACAACGTAATTTTGCTGGAGAATATTGTTTTCCACTGAAGAAATGAAATATTTCTAATTTCTGACAATTCTTTATGGATATAAAAATATCTGTAATCTTTTGATAACTGATTGAATTAATATAAAAAATCTAATTCATTTCAACATTTCAATTGATTATATTATTTTCGCTGTTATCCGTGTTAATCAGTGGAATGAACATAAACAAAGTCACCCATCGAAATCTTAGCCGATTAAATTTGCATCAAATCTTTTTCAAACTGTTTTTTTTATTATCAAAAATAATTCAATCAAAATAGATTCAAAACAAACCTTAAGCCAAACGAGAAATTTTGAAAGATTTTTTTTTTAAAATTGTAAGATTATTTACTGTAATTTGAAAGATTAAAAAAAAAAAAAAAAGATTTATTTTCTTTGCCGAGACGCTTTGTAATCACATTGGAATTTAATTAAATCTTGATAGAAATGTTAACAATTTCTATTCAAAATATTTATGCATGTAAAATCTTTTGCAATCAACTTTGTATTTTTATCTTTTAATTGAAAATAACGCCAGATAAAAATATTAAAAATGTGTTAAAATGTGGCAGCGATTGCGCAAGGGAGGTAATAATTTAAAATCTAAAGAATCAGAGAATTGTCCCGATTTTAATGAAATTTTCACCAAAACTATTCGTTATAACTTAATTTTATAATGATTAGCTTTCTTTTTTAATTTTTCAAAATTAATTCAGAATTTTTTGTTTTGTTTTCTTTTTTAAATTAGGTAATTTGAATACAAAACATTTCCTGTCGTCCAATTTTTACTTTCTAGAAGATCAAATCCAGAAGAACATTCGGATATATATACAATATATACAGGAAATAGTGTTTAACGTTGCCACCGCCTTGCGTGCTAATTTCATTTATGATATCTGTAAAAAAAGACCGATAATATACGTTTTTTTAATTTTTTTCTATAAAGATAAAGAATCTGGATAATTATATAAGATTTTCAGAAAGTTCTATGAGTGATTTATTTTAGTAAGACAAAAAAAAAAAAAAAACATGAATCCTGAATTTTCTAAAAAAATGTCATTTTAATTCTTTTTCAAACTTAAAATCGAAAATGAAATATACTGTTTTCATTGAATTAAAAATTTTCCCTTAAAAAAACTTCTCATATATTTAAAAGAGAATCCCCCATATATTTTAGGAAAAAACAATTTTAAACACATTTCATCAAAACAACTGAATAATAGCATTGTTGTATTATTTGATCACTTATATTTGATTTTCATTAGATATTTTTTAAATAATAGCTGGTAGCATATTTTTAGGCAGTTAGACATATATGTATTTAATGGGTGATTATTTAATGTAAATTGTTCTGTCATCTATCCATATGTCTGAGCTGAAATTTTTAAAAACTATTTGGGATATTTTTTTATATGTTCTTTCTGGATATAGTTCTAAAACTTTTTAATAATTCTAATTACATATTTTTCATTGTGTTTATATATTATGTGGAGGGGGGTAAAATTTGACACACCTGTCTCATTTAATAGTTCTATAATTTTTAAAAATTATATATCATTCTTATTGAATAATATCATCTATCTGCATCTCTTCTGATTAATATATAATTTTAATAATTAATATGTGTTTGTGGTCTATTGAATTCATGAACTAACTAAATATAAATTCTATCTAGGATAATCTTTATGTAAAATAATTCATTCTGTTGTTCTATGGGAATAAGCAATAGGTTCCTATAACTGCTCCGGCTTAGGCGTGTGCCTATGTGATACCTGGTTCACGATATTATTATTATTATTAATTACTCTCCATAATTCGCTAATTCTATACCTGTTTCCTTTCATTTCATTTGATCATTTTATACTCGCAGTTATATTCAGTAACTGTCATCCTACAAACTCTAAATTAAACATATTAAATTTTAATATTTCATAAATTTAGCTTAATATTATCTGCTTTGAAATCGTATTTATTATTAATATATGATATATTTCTTCAAACACAGAATTATTCTTATTGTGGATCTCTTTTATATTTATTATTATTATATTATATTTTTTATTATTTATTTATGGATATCTCATCCATATTGTATTAATAAATAAAATTGTATATATAATATTTACTTAATGCTGATGTGCTCTATTAATGTTATATATAGTTACTAATGAAATATTAATCAAAAATGATAGAATCATTTTCTTTTATATAATCTTATTCTTATTTTATATGTTACATACTGGCTAGAGAAGAATATAGACTCATTTAAACACCTATCTAGTACAACATA
Organism: Doryteuthis pealeii; assembly: GCA_023376005.1. Taxonomy (NCBI): domain Eukaryota; kingdom Metazoa; phylum Mollusca; class Cephalopoda; order Myopsida; family Loliginidae; genus Doryteuthis; species Doryteuthis pealeii. Next base: position 721,378 of record CM042171.1, on the reverse strand, counting down.
TATCTCTGATTGTATTGGATCTACCTGTTGATGATTATCTATCAGGGACAATTCTTTTTCTTGAAAATTCCTTACATGTATGTTTTCTCGCTGATCAATATTTCAAGAACAAGTGCAAAAAGATACTCAGTAAAAATACCGCATGTTCTCCAATTGTAGAGATCAAAAAATAAAAAACAAAAAAAAAAACTTTTCACTACTGTACAGATGTAAAAAACAACATTTCCCGTTGAGATCAGAACTGAAACAGATATGGAAACACAATCGGAAAGCGGAGTATTTTCCTTGTAAAATTTGTGGATGCCATATTTCAGCAGTTCTACTTGAAGCGCACATACAAACACACACTGGAGTCAAACCCAATTTTCTTGTGAAAGTCTGTGGATGCGGCAATTTTCAAACTCTTCAAATTCTAAAAACTGCACATGCGAAATACACACTGGAGAGAAACCATTTTTCTGTGAGTCTGTGGAATTGGCATTTTCCCAGGAGTTTCTTATGAAAAGCCAGCATGCGAACACACACTGAGAGAAAACCATTTTCTTGTGAAGTCCTGTGGATCATCATTTTCCAAACTCTTCAATCTAAAGGTCAAATCGAACACACACTGGGAGAAACCATTTCTTGTGAGTCTGTGGATCGGCATTTCATACAGTTCCGTATTTAAAATGCACATGCGTACTCCACACTGGAGAGAAGGCCATTTTCTTGTGAAAATCTGTAGTTTCAGCATTTTCAGACTCTTCAATCCAAACGGTCACATGCAAACACATAATGGAGAGAAACCATTTCTGTGTAGTCTGTGGATCAGCATTTTCAGCGAGTTTCCATTTGAGAAGACTAATGCACACACACACAAGGAGAAAAGCCATTTTCCTGTGAAATCTGTCGATCTCATTTTCAAACTACGTCAAATCTAAAAAACACAATGCAAGTACATCCTGGAGTAAAACCATTTCTTGTGAGTGGTGTGGATTAGCGTTTTTCAGAGTTCCCTTTTGAGTAGCCACATACGAATACACACTGGAGAAGAACCAGTTTTTCTTGTAAAGTCTGTGGATGCGAGCATTTTCCCGAGTCCCCTCTTTGAAAAACCACATGCGAACACACACTGGAGAGGAAACCCTTTTCTTTGTGAAGTCTGTGGTATCAGCATTTTCCAAAACTCCTTCAAATCTAAAAACACACATGCGAACACACACTGGAGAGAAACCATTTTCTTGCAAAGTCTGTGGATCAGCATTTTCCTTGAATTCAGTTTGAAAAGCACACATGAAAGATACACACGGCGAGAAACCATTTTCTTGTGAAGTCTGTGATCTGGCATTTTCACAAAGTTGTTATTTGAGAAGCCACATGAGAACACCAGCTGGGGAGAAGCCATTTACATGTGACATCTGTGGATCAGCATTATTCAAAACCCTCCAGTTTTAAGAAGACATGCGCACACAATACTGGAGAGAACCATTTTCTTGTGGAAGTGTGGCAAAACTGCATTTTTCCCAGAGGTATAATTGAAAAAAAACATTTACGTACACACTGTGAATCTCCACTTGTTATTGGCAATGACTATAAAGTTTAATTCTTCATCCTTTACTAAAATTTCCTATTATGTGTCTTTTATTTTGATTTTGGACTGGTCATTTTTTGTAATGGTCACTG
>CM042171.1:681170-719616 GCA_023376005.1 Doryteuthis pealeii | reverse complement strand
CCACTCTTATTGCTGTTATGCTGTTTTTTAAGAAAAACTTAAATGCATAATTTACAAAACTTAGTATCTGGAAAAGATTAAAGTGGAAGAAATACCTGAAATTAAACAGCTATTTTCAAAGGATATTAAATAGAGCGTTCTCTCTTATATCCTATGCATACAACTACAAATTTTGTTCTTGTATAATCTATGTGTCATTGTAAATTTGATAAAAAATCATTCTTTCTTCATTCAGTAATCAAAGAATTAGCCATGCATATAACATTGAATATTTGGCAAAACTATGAGCTTCCTTTTAATGTTGACACTTATGATGGAAGGTCATTTAATATTGAAAAATAGAAAGATGCTTTATCTTAAGCTTCTACAAATGCTCTTTTAAATAATTTGTGTTCTAGAGAATAATACAATTCATTAATAAGTTAAGCAAAAAAGAAAACTTCAAAAACATTCGCAGCTGATTTAGTATATCTTATAACCTATTTTTCATATAGTATTATTTATTTTTAATCTGTTATGTACATTCTAATTAATTGGCTTGTATTTAATTTTTATTTTATTTCCCCATTTCCTAGTAATTTGTTTGTTTATCTGATAATTGATTGTACATTTATCCATAATTCAGGTGTTCCTGTATTAGTATAATCTACTCTTGATATTACATATTGTTATTTACAGAATATGCATTAAATGAAAAAAAAAGCGCAAGATCAAAACAATGCTATTATAATTTATCTAACTTGGTTTCAAATTTATATTTAATGATATTTATTTATATTTATTGCAATTTGTTTGTCTGTTTATTATAATATTGTAAAAATACAGACATAATCAATTAAACATTGAAAAAAACAAAACAAATCAAAACCAATGCTGATTACAATTCAATTTAAATATATTTATTATATTTATTTGTAAATTTTGTTGTCTGTTTACTAGTATACTTAATTTATGATTGTTCATTTATTCATTATTCTCAGTTGTTCCTGTATTAAAGTAATAATCACTGAAACATTACAATATTGTAATTTACAGAGAATTAAATTCATTAAAAATTTGAAAAAAAAAAAAGTCAAATTCCAAAACAACTGCCTGATTATATCCTATATCTAAACTTATCAAATTTATATCTTAATATATTTATTTATATATGTAATTGTGTCTGTTTAATCTAATAAATGATTGCTTCATTACTTCATAATTCAGTTGTACAGTTTTTTAATAATAAAATAAAAATACTCCAATAAAACAATGCTGATTCGTCATTTATAAAAGATTGTTTCAATTTAAACAATAATATTATTGAACGGATTTTCAAGTTATTAAAGTTTCAATGTTAACAGGTATCTTGTTGTTTTTTTTTTTTTTTTTTTTTTTTTTTGTGTGCTACCTCAACGCTGCCTTTACAGTTTTTTTTTAAAATTAAGATACAAAACCATGCCAAATCAATAAACAATGTTCTATAATTTATAAAAATTGTTTTTGAAATTTGAAATAATAAAATTTATAAACGAGATTTCACGTTATTAAGTTTAATGAAAACGTAAACTTGTTTTGTTTATTTTCCTGTCTTTACAGTTCAACAATGGTGTGCTATTTCGAAGGCTGGGATGTCCTACTTTGGTGACGTCACACTCTTCTTATGACCAGGCCTGTATCTTAAAGCTGAGGATGGGGGCAACGTTAAAAATATCCTGTGTATATTATTGTATATATCCATAGTGTTCTTCCTGGGATATTGATCTTTCTAGAAATGTAAAAATTGGGCGACAGGCAAATTTTTGTTCTCAAATACCAAAGTTTAAAAAAAACTCAACAAATAAAATCTACATTCTGTTTTTATTTCTAACATTGTTAAAAAAAAGCTAATCATTATAAATATATAGTTCATCTATACGAATAGTTTGGTGGAAAATTTCATTAAAATCGAACAATTCTCTGATTTTTGGTTAATAGTTTGAAAATTCAAAAAAAATAAAGATAAATTATTACCTCCTTTTGCGATCTCTGCATATTAACTTTTATAAACACATTTTGAATCATTTTATCTGACGCTTATTTTAATTAAAACGAGAAAAAATACCAAAGTTGATTGCAAAGGATTTTATTACATGCATAAATATTTGAATGGTTGATAAATATGTTCTAGGGTTACCCATTTTTGTCGGCTGCTAGCTTTTAAAAATAAATTAAAATCAATTACATCTATTATTTTAATGTCAAACTTTGTCTTAAAATGTAATGCAATTTATTTTTTAAAGATTTAAAACATTTGTTTTGGTCAATTCGACGCGATCCGCCATTCTGTCTATTTTTCAATGGTTTTAGTATGCTTATTTACAATTTTTAACGTTACATTTGGGATTTAAAAATTACAAAAAATCAGATATTATCCGATTTAATGAAAAATTTTCAGTATTGATTTATCGATTTAATGAATTTTATACTGCATTAGTTATTTTATTTTCAAACTTTAATTTAGTATTTTTGCTATGAAAAATGTAATATATAAAAATCATTTAAAATATAAAAGTCTAATTGTAAGTTTAAAATGTTATATTTTTAGATTCAAAATATGCTATTTAATGCAAACCTTATTTTATTACATCCAAAGTATGCTTTTGGAGAAAACTCGATTAAAAATGTAACCCCCTCCCTTTTTGAGCAAAAAAAATATCGATGTATAATTTTTCTTTTATAAATAATAGGCGAATTAAATAATTATCGAAATTAGTAAAAAGGAAATCGCAAAAAATGAATTATTATTACATTTTATTTTTCGATTTTTCGGTACCTATTTTCTTCATTAGGTACCACCAGACCGTTTAGGTCATCTTGAATAAAAACGGAAATAGATATTTCCGAACTTTGTTTATCAAAATCTCGTTAAAAAAAGATCGTACAGGGTTGTTACAAAGAAAAATAGTTAATTCAAAGATCAAATTATCCGATTGGGAAAAATTACATCGTTATCTTAAAAAAATAAACAAACCTATCCATATTACATGCGAAAGGGTAATTTTCAGGCCGCGATTAGAGAGAAAGAAATACATATTATTACCCTCTTACAGTTATGCATCTAAGTACGGATGGGTGTAACGGACAAACTTTTTAGCCAAATTTTTTCTATTAAAAATGAATAAAATCTTTAAAAACTTTAATATTACAATTTACTATGAATAAAAACTTGAAAAAACTTTAATCTTAAAATTTCGCAGTGAAATTGACGTTAAAAAATGTCTTCGGTTTTAGTATTAATTCTTAAAATCGAAAATAAATGAAAATTGAATATTTTTTCTAAGAGAAAAACTGATAAAACAATCATTCAATATATTATTTTATTCTAATTGGTCGTAAAAGTTAAATAAAATATTTTTTTACGCTCAGAAAACAAACTTAGTTACCGAGAAGCGTCTCGTCATATGTCAGTTTTGCTCTTCCGTACATTCTAAGAATCACACATTACTATTCAACAATAAAAATTACAAATTCTTTTAAAAATATATCGAGCACGGATCGGACCAACTTTTAGTTCACCTGAATTCTAAAATTCATGTTTTTAAATATCCGTGAAAATTTTTGATTTTTTTCCACAGGAAAAAAAATATTAATTTATTTCACGCAGAAAATAAAATATTTAATCACACAAAAGATTGAAAATCTCGTAAAAATTAATTTCTTAAAAAATTTTTTTTTTTTTGACAATTTAATAAAATATAGTACATACCAATTACATAAGAAAAAAAAAGTTTTCAAATATTAATATTATGACATTTTTTGCACTTTTTATTTCCGATTTCATTATTTTTCCTAAAAAAACTATAATTCGGTACGTTATACAATTTCATTTGATATAGTTATTCAGACTCTTATCTTTATAGAAAAAAAGTACCAAATTTTTTTCCACGTCATTTTTTTTTATCTCATAAAATAAAATAGTGGGGGTGGTTAGACATCGTAAAAAAATATTTCCCCTAATATATTTTAGAAAAAAACTATTTCAGATGTATTTACATCCAATGGTAAACATTTATGGAAATTTTCGTGAAATCGGACCATTAATTGATTTTTCATAGAATTTTTTAAAATCCTCTTATCGTAACTTGTTTTTAGCTACGTTAAATTTCAGTTGATTTAACAGTGCAAAAATGAAAACATTGTTTTTCAATCATAATTTTCATATTTTCCTATGCTGATAAAAATTTAAAAATCATCAGAGTTTATTTAATGTTTTTTTTCGAATGGAAAAAAATTTCAAGGAAATATTAATTTTTCTGCAAGTTTCATTGTGTTAAATGTAGGGGGGTAAATTGCATAGGGTCAAATTGGTGGTACCTATTTCTCATAGAAAAGCCACCGTAATAAATTTCTTTTTTTTTTCTATTCATAACTTCGGTCGTTTATCTTCTTATTTACTGTAATTAGAAACTAAAAGACAACTTAAAAAAAAAGTTACGCCCAACATAAGTGGGGGGTCAAATAAGCTAAACCTGAAAAATGAGAAAGTTTTGAATAAAATATGCATCTCTCTATGATTTATGATACATTAAACACTGAAAATCTTCATTAAAATTCGATATTCCCTGATTTTGTTAAATTATTTTGCCCTCTAAGTCATTTTTGTCAAAAATGCAATTTAGTCTCATTTGACATTTTGGGTATAGCTATGTTATAACAAATAGTGTCTTGACAAAGGAAAAATAAATCTAGTTTTTTAAATCTTTTCAAATTTACAGTAAATAATCTTACAATTATTTTTTTTAAATTCCAAAAAATTTCTCGTCGGGCTCAGGTTTGTTTTGAATCTATTGATGAAATTATTTTTCATAATAAAAAAGGTTTTAAAAAGATTTGACGTAAATTTAATCGACTTAAGATTTCTGGGTGCTTTGTTTATGTCATCCCACTGATTAACGCGGATAGCAGCTAAAATAATATATCAATTAAAATGAAAGGAATTAGATTTTTATAATAATTCAATCAGTTTCAAAAGATCCAGATATTTTATATCCATAAAGAAATGTCAGAAATTTAAAATATTTCATTTCTTCAGTGGAAAACAAAATTTCCAGCTAATTATTTTTTTTTGTTAGTTTTTAAATTTTGTAAAAAAAGATAATACCTGAATGTTATACTTATTCTTTCTTTTTTCTTTTTCTGATTTTCTTTCTCAACAACGTAAAGAAGATGGAGAAAAAATCTAATATTTTAAACAGAACTAATCTTCTCTGGAAAAATGTATCGTTGATTTGCAATAAATACAGAAAAGTTTCTTAGAGCGATAAAACAAGGGACATAATTCGATTTTTACCACATTTATTATCGAACTAGGTACCACCAAATTTGACCCTGTGCAATTTAACCCCCCCCCCCTTCATTTAACACAATGAAACTTGCAGAAAAATTAATATTTTCTTGAAAAATTTTTTCCATTCGAAGAAAAAACATTAAACAAACTCCTGATGATTTTTAGATTTTTTATCAGCTTACGAAAATAATGAAAATTATGATTGAAAAACAATGTTTTCATTTTTGCACTGTTAAATCAACTGAAATTTAACGTAGCTAAAAACAAGTTACGATAAGAGGATTTTTTAAATTCTTATGAAAAATCAATTAGTGGTCCGATTTTCACGAAAAATTTCCATAAATGTTTATCATTGGTGTAAATACATCTGAAATAGTTTTTTTTCTAAATATATTAGGGGAAAATATTTTTTTACGAGGTCTATTACCCCCCCCTATTTTATTTATGAGATAAAAAAATGACGTGGAAAAAAATTTGGTACTTTTTTTCTATTAAAGATAAGAGTCTGAATAACTATATCAATGAAATTGTATAACGTACCAAACTATAGTTTTTTGAGGAAAAATTATGAAATCGGAAATAAAAAGTGAAAAAAAAATGTCATGATATTAATATTTGAAAACTTTTTTTGCTTATGTAATTGGTATGTACTATATTCTATTAAATTGTAAAAAAAAAAAAAAATTTTAAGAAATTAATTTTTACGAGATTTTCAATCTTTTGTGTGATTAAATATTTTATTTTCTGCGTGAAATAATAAAATTTTTTTCTGCGGAAAAAAATCGAATTTTTCACGGATATTTAAAAATATGAATTTTAGAATTCAGGTGAACTAAAAGTTGGCTGATCCGTGCTCGATTAATATTTTAAAAGAATTTGTACATTTTATTGTTGAATAGTAATGTGTGATTCTTAGAATATACGGAAGAGCAAAACTGACATATTTGTTTTGTTTTTTATACAAAGAGACGAGACGCTTCTCGGTAAATAAAGTTTGTTTTTCTAAGCGTCAACAAAATATTTTATTTAACTTTTACGACCAATTAGAATAAAAATAATATATTGAATGATTGTTTTATCAGTTTTTCTCTTTAGAAAAAATATTCAAATTTTCATTTTATTTTCGATTTTAAGAATTAATACTAAAACCGAAGACATTTTAACGTCAATTTCACTGCGAAATTTTAAGATTAAATTTTTTTCAAGTTTTTATTCATAGTAAATTTAATATTAAAGTTTTTAAAGATTTTATTCATTTTAATAGAAAAAATGTGGCTAAAAAGTTTGTCCGTTACACTCATCCGTACTTAGATGCATAACCGCTAAAGGTAATAATATGTATTTCTTTCTGTCTAAATTGTGGTCTGAAAATTACCCTTTCGCATGTATATGGATAGGTTGTTATTTTTTTAAGATAACGATGTAATTTTTCCCATCGGATAATTTGATCTTTGAATTAACTATTTTTCTTTGTAACAACCCTGTACGATCTTTTTTTTTACGAGATTTTTGATAAAAAATTGGAAATATCTATTTCCGTTTTATTCAAGATGGCCTTAAACAATTTTGGTGTACCTATCGAACACATTTATTTACTCAGTTACACTAATTTTCACTTTGAAATTTACCCCCACCCATTTTTAACACAATGAAATTTGCACCAATAATATTTATTGTCCGATCACGATATATGATATTTTTAAGAGAATTTGTATTTTTATTGTTGAATAGTAATATTTGGTTCTTATGAATACGGAAGAGCAAACTGACAAAAACACAGTTGTGTTCTTTGGAGTTTTTCATTAAGTACAAACGAGACGAGACGCGTTTGATCGCATAAAATAATCACTTTCAACCACCTTAGTCAAGAAAAGGAGCATTTCTATATGTTATAAGAAATAACATCTCTCACGATCACAATTTTTACTAACACAATTGAAATACTCATCACAACAAAAAAATTAAAAAGAATAATTTAAACAAAACAAACAACTCGAAAACAGAACCCAAGTTACTGATAGTTGTGACTTAGAGATACCCAAAATTCGGCTGCTAGCCATAAATTTTTTTTAAAAACAAATTAAATAATAAATCTATTATTTAGGTCAAATTTGTCTAAAACCATAATGTACTAACGTATGACCATCATTAAAAAAAGAAAAATATCATTACATATACAATTTATTTTGTTTTGTTTGTTTGTTTTACGGCCTATCAACCTCAGTGGGTCATTTAATGCGATAAAGTTTTTTGAAATAAATCAATTCTTAATGGATAATACAATTTTTTATAAATACATTTTTCTATTTAACCATAGATGGGACCCTAACAGGTACTACCACTCCGGTCGAGTGGTAATGTACCTGTTAGGGTCCCATCTATGGGTTAAATAGAAAAATGTATTTATAAAAAAAATTGTATTATCCATTAAGAATTGATTTATTTCAAACTTTATCGCATTAAATGACCACTGAGGTTGATATGCCGTAAAACAAAACAAACAAACAAAATAAATTGTATATGTAATGATATTTTTCTTTTTTTAAATGATGGTCATTACGTTAGTACTTATGGGTTTTAGACAAAAGTTTGCTTAATAATAGATTTAATTAATTTTAATTTGTTTTTAAAACAAAAATTTTATGCTAGCAGCCGAATTTTGGGTATATCTAAGTCACAACTATCAGTAACTTGGGTTCTGTTTCGAAGTGTTTGTTTTGTTTAAATTTTTTTTCTTTTTTAATTTTTTTTGTTGGTGAGTGGATGTATTCATTGTGTTAGTAAAAATTGTGAATCGTGAGAGATGTCTATTTCTTTTATAACATATAGAAATGCCTCCTTTTCTTGACTAAGGTGGTTGAAAGTGATTATTTTATGCGACAAACGCGTCTCGTCTCGTTTGTACTTAATGAAAAACTTCCAAAGAACACAACTGTGTTTTTGTCAGTTTTGCTCTTCCGTATATCATAAGAACCAAATATTACTATTCAACAATAAAAATTACAAATTCTCTTAAAAATATCAATATATCGTGGATCGGACAAATAATATTAACCTTTGTGCAAATTTCATTGTGTTAAAAATGGGGTGGGGGGGTAAATTTCAAAGTGAAAATTAGTGGTAACTGGAGTAAATAAATGTGTTCGATAGGTACCACCAAATTGTTTAGGCCATCTTGAATAAAACGGAAATAGATATTTCCGAATTTTGTTTATCAAAAATCTCGTAAAAAAAGATCGTACAGGGTTGTTACAAAGAAAAATAGTTAATTCAAAGATCAAATTATCCGATTGGGAAAAATTACATCGTTATCTTAAAAAATAAACAAACCTATCCATATTACATGCGAAAGGGTAATTTTCAGACCACAATTTAGACAGAAAGAAATACATATTATTAACCTCTTACGGTTATGCATCTAAGTACGGATGAGTGTAACGGACAAACTGTTTTAGCCACATTTTTTCTATTAAAATGAATAAAATCTTTAAAAACTTTAATATTAAAATTTACTATGAATAAAAACTTGAAAAAATTTTATCTTAAAATTTCGCAGTGAAATTGACGTTAAAAAATGTCTTCGGTTTTAGTATTAATTCTTAAAATCGAAAATAAAATGAAAATTTGAATATTTTTTCTAAGAGAAAAACTGATAAAACAATCATTCAATATATTATTTTTATTCTAATTGGTCGTAAAAGTTAAATAAAATATTTGTTGACGCTTAGAAAAACAAACTTTATTTACCGAGAAGCGTCTCGTCTCTTTGTATAAAAACAAAACAAATATGTCAGTTTTGCTCTTCCGTATATTCTAAGAATCACACATTACTATTCAACAATAAAAATTACAAATTCTTTTAAAAATATTAATCGAGCACGGATCAGACCAACTTTTAGTTCACCTGAATTCTAAAATTCATATTTTTAAATATCCGTGAAAAATTCGATTTTTTTCCGCAGAAAAAAAAAATTTAATTTATTTCACGCAGAAAATAAAAATATTTAATCACACAAAAGATTGAAAATCTCGTAAAAATTAATTTCTTAAAATTTTTTTTTTTTTTACAATTTAATAGAATATAGTACATACCAATTACATAAGCAAAAAGAAGTTTTCAAATATTAATATCATGACATTTTTTTTTCACTTTTTATTTCCGATTTCATTAATTTTTCCTCAAAAACTATAGTTTGGTACGTTATACAATTTCATTGATATAGTTATTCAGACTCTTATCTTTATAGAAAAAAAGTACCAAATTTTTTTTCCACGTCATTTTTTTTATCTCATAAAATAAAATAGGGGGGGGGGTAATAGACCTCGTAAAAAAATATTTCCCCTAATATATTTTAGAAAAAAAACTATTTCAGATGTATTTACACCCAATGATAAACATTTATGGAAATTTTCGTGAAAATCGGACCACTAATTGATTTTTCATAGAATTTTAAAAAAATCCTCTTATCGTAACTTGTTTTTAGCTACGTTAAATTTCAGTTGATTTAACAGTGCAAAAATGAAAACATTGTTTTCAATCATAATTTTCATTATTTTCGTAAGCTGATAAAAAATCTAAAAAATCATCAGGAGTTTGTTTAATGTTTTTTCTTTCGAATGGAAAAATTTTTTCAAGAAAATATTAATTTTTCTGCAAGTTTCATTGTGTTAAATGTAGGGGGGGGGGTTAAATTGCACAGGGTCAAATTGGTGGTACCTAGGTTCGATAATAAATGTGGTAAAAATCGGAATTATGTCCCTTGTTTTATCGCTCTTAAGAAACTTTTCTGTTTTATTGCAAATCAACGATACATTTTCCAGAGAAGATTAGTTCTGTTTAAAATATTAGATTTTTTCTCCATCTTCTTTAACGTTGTATGAGAAAGAAAATCAGAAAAAAGAAAAAGAAAAGAAGTAAGTATAACATTCAGGGTATTATCTTTTTTTACAAATTTAAAAAACTAACAAAAAAAAACATAATTAGCTGGAAAATTTTGTTTTCCACTGAAGAAATGAAATATTTTAAATTTCTGACATTTCTTTATGGATATAAAAATATCTGGAATCTTTTGAAAACTGATTGAATTATTATAAAAATCTAATTCCTTTCATCATTTAATTGATATATTATTTTAGCTGCTATCCGCGTTAATCAGTGGGATGACATAAACAAAGTCACCCATCGAAATCTTAGTCGATTAAATTTACGTCAAATCTTTTTAAAACCTTTTTATTATGAAAAATAATTTCATCAAATAGATTCAAAACAAACCTTGAGCCGAACGAGAAATTTTGGAATTTAAATAAAAAAAATTGTAAGATTATTTACTGTAAATTTGAAAGATTTAAAAAACTAAGATTTATTTTCTTTGTCAAGACATTTGTATAACATAGCTATACCCAAAATGTCAAATGAGACTAAATTGCATTTTTGACAAAATGACTTTAGACCCCCATAGGCAAAATAATTTACCAAAAATCAGGGAATTATCGAATTTTAATGAGATTTTCAGTGTTTATGTATCAATAAATCATATTTATAATGCATTATTTTATTTCAAAACTTTCTCATTTTTTTCAGGTTACTTATTTTTGACCCCCCACTTATGTTGGGGGCGTAACTTTTTTTTTTTTAAGTTGGTCTTTTAGTTTTCTAATTACAGTAAATAAAGAGATAAACGACCGAAGTTATGAATAGAAACAAAAAAGAAATTTATTACGGTGGCTTTTCTATGAGAAATAGGTACCACCAATTTGACCCTATGCAATTTACCCCCCTACATTTAACACAATGAAACTTGCAGAAAAATTAATATTTCCTTGAAAATTTTTTTCCATTCGAAAGAAAAAACATTAAATAAACTTCTGATGATTTTTTAAATTTTTTATCAGCATAGGAAAATAATGAAAATTATGATTGAAAAACAATGTTTTCATTTTTGCACTGTTAAATCAACTGAAATTTAACGTAGCTAAAAACAAGTTACGATAAGAGGATTTTAAAAAAATTCTATGAAAAATCAATTAATGGTCCGATTTTCACGAAAATTTCCATAAATGTTTACCATTGGATGTAAATACATCTGAAATAGTTTTTTTCTAAAATATATTAGGGGAAATATTTTTTTTACGATGTCTACACCCCCCCTATTTTATTTTATGAGATAAAAAAATGATGTGGAAAAAAAATTTGGTACTTTTTTTCTATAAAGATAAGAGTCTGAATAACTATATCAATGAAATTGTATAACGTACCGAATTATAGTTTTTTTAGGAAAAAATAATGAAATCGGAAATAAAAAGTGCAAAAAAAATGTCATAATATTAATATTTAAAAACTTTTTTTTTCTTATGTAATTGGTATGTACTATATTTTATTAAATTGTCAAAAAAAAAAATTTTTAAGAAATTAATTTTTACGAGATTTTCAATCTTTTGTGTGATTAAATATTTTTATTTTCTGCGTGAAATAAATTAAATATTTTTTTCCTGTGGAAAAAAATCAAAATTTTCACGGATATTTAAAAACATGAATTTTAGAATTCAGGTGAACTAAAAGTTGGTCCGATCCGTGCTCGATTAATATTTTTAAAAGAATTTGTAATTTTTTATGTTGAATAGTAATGTGTGATTCTTAGAATGTACGGAAGAGCAAAACTGACATATGACGAGACGCTTCTCGGTAACTAAAGTTTGTTCTTCTGAGCGTAAAAAATATTTTTATTTAACTTTTACGACCAATTAGAATAAAAATAATATATTGAATGATTGTTTTATCAGTTTTTCTCTTAGAAAAAATATTCAAATTTTTCATTTTATTTTCGATTTTAAGAATTAATACTAAAACCGAAGACATTTTTTAACGTCAATTTCACTGCGAAATTTTAAGATGAAAGTTTTTCAAGTTTTTATTCATAGTAAATTGTAATATTAAAGTTTTTAAAGATTTTATTCATTTTAATAGAAAAAATTTGGCTAAAAAAGTTTGTCCGTTACACCCATCCGTACTTAGATGCATAACTGTAAGAGGGTAATAATATGTATTTCTTTCTCTCTAAATCGCGGCCTGAAAATTACCCTTTCGCACGTAATATGGATAGGTTTGTTTATTTTTTAAGATAACGATGTAATTTTTCCCAATCGGATAATTTGATCTTTGAATTAACTATTTTTCTTTGTAACAACCCTGTACGATCTTTTTTTTAACGAGATTTTTGATAAACAAAGTTCGGAAATATCTATTTCCGTTTTATTCAAGATGACCTAAACGGTCTGGTGGTACCTAATGAGAAAATAGGTACCGAAAATCGAAAAATAAAATGTAAATAAATAATTCATTTTTTGGCGATTTCTTTTTTACTAATTTCGATAATTATTTAATTCCCTATTATTTTATAAAAGAAAAATTATACATCGATATTTTTTTTGCTCAAAAAGGGGAGGGGGTACATTTTTAATCGAGTTTTTCTCCAAAAAGCATACTTTGATGTAATAAAATAAGGTTTGCATTAAATAGATATTTTTAGAATCTAAAAATATAACATTTTAAACTTACAATTAGACTTTTTATATTTTAAATGATTTTTATATATTAATTTTTCATAGCAAAAATACTAAATTAAAGTTTTGAAATAAAATAACTAATGCATTATAAAATTCATTAATCGATAAATCAATACTGAAAATTTCATTAAAATCGGATAATTACCTGATTTTTTGTAATTTTTTTAAAAATCCCAAATGTTACGTTAAAATTGTAAATAAGCATCTAAAACCATTGAAAAATAGACAGAATGGCGGATCGCGTCGAAATTGACCAAAACAAATGGTTTTAAATCTTTTAAAAATAAATTGCATTTAACATTTTAGACAAAAGTTTGACATTAAATAATAGATGTAATTGATTTTAATTTATTTTTAAAAAGCTAGCAGCCGACAAAAATGGGTAACCCTAGAACATATTTCAAACCATTCAAAATATTTATGCATGTAAAAATCCTTTGCAATCAACTTTGTATTTTTCTCTTTTAATTAAAAATAACGTCAGATAAAATATTCAAAATGTGTTAAAAGGTTTAATATGCAGAGATCGCAAAGGGAGGTAATAATTTATCTTTTATTTTTTTTTAGAATTTTCAAACTATTACCAAAAATCAGAGAATTGTTCGATTTTAATGAAATTTTCACCAAACTATTCGTTAATAACTAAATTTTATAATGATTAGCTTTTTTTTTAAATGTTAAAAATTAAAACAGAATGTAGATTTTATTTGTTGTTTTTTTTAAACTTTGGTAATTTGAAGAACAAAAATTTCCTGTCGCCCAATTTTTACATTTCTAGAAAGATCAAATCCAGAAGAACACTATGGATATATACAATATATAACAGGAAATATTTTTTACGTTGCCCCCATCCATCAGCTTCTAAGATAACAGGCCTGGTCATAGGAGGTGTGACGTCACCAAAGTAGGACATCCAGCCTTCGAAATAGACACCATTGTTGAACTCGTAAAGACAGTAAATAAACAAAACAAGTTTACGTTTCATTAAACTTTAATAACTGAAATTCGTTTATAATTTTATTTATTTCAAATTTCAAAACAATTTTTATAAATTATAACAAACATTGTTTTGATTTGCATGGTTTTTATCTTAATTTTAAAAAAAAACCTGTAAAGGCAGCGTTGAGGTACACACAAAAAAAAAAAAAAAAAAAAAAACAACAAATACCGTTACATTAAACTTTAATAACTGAAATCCGTTCATAATATTATTTTTTTAAAATTGAAAACAATCTTTTATAAATGATAATCAGCATTGTTTTTATTTGGATGTTTTTTATTTTAATTTTAAAAAAACTGTAAACTGAATTATGAATAAATGAACAATCAATTATTAGATAAACAGACAAACAAATTACAATAAATATAAATAAATATATTAAATATAAATTTGATAAAGTTTAGATAGATTATAATCAGCATTGTTTTGATTTGCTTTTTTTTTTTTCAATTTTAATGATTATTCTGTAAATTTACAATATTGTAATTATCAAGTGATTATTACTTAATACAGGAACAACTGAATAATGAATAAATGAACAATCAATAATTAGATATATAAACAGACAAACAAATTACAATAAATATAAATAAATATATTAAATATGAATTGTAATCAGCATTGTTTTGATTTGTTTTGTTTTTTTCAATTTTAATGATTATTCTGTATTTTTACAATATTATATATAAACAGACAAACAAATTGCAATAAATATAAATAAATATATTAAATATAAATTTGAAACCAAGTTTAGATAAATTATAATTAGCATTGTTTTGATTTGCTTTTTTTTTCAATTTTAATGATTATTCTGTAAATTTACAATATTGTAATTATCAAGTGATTATTACTTAATACAGGAACACCTGAATTATGAATAAATGTACAATCAATTATCAGATAAACAAACAAATTACTAGGAAATGGTGAATAAATAGAAAAAATTAAATACAAGCCAGATTAATTAGATACAAACAGATTTAAAAAATAAAATAATACTTATTGAAAAATAGGTTATAGATATAAAATTCAGCTGAATGTTTGAAGTTTTCTTTTTTTGCTTAACTTATTAATGATGTTATTATTTTCTCTAGAACAAAAATTATTTAAAAGAGCATTTGTAGAGCTTAAGATAAACATCTTTTCTATTTTTTCAATATTATGACCTTCATCACAAGTGTCAACATTAAAAGGAAGCTCATAGTTTGCCAAAATATTCAATGTTATATGCATGGCTAATTTCCTTTGATTTACTGAATGAAGAAAAGAATGATTTTTTATCAATTTACCAATGACTACATAATTATACAGAACAAAATTTGTAGTTGTATCATTAGGATATAAGAGAGAACCTCTATTAATCCTTTGAAAATAGCTGTTTATTTCAGGTATTTCTTCCACTTTATCTTTTCCAGATACTAAGTTTTTGTAATTATTGCATTTAGTTTTCTTAAAAACAGCATAACAGCAATAACCAGCTAAATATTTTATTACAGGAAGAACTTCTCTACATTTATTAACATCATCCTCTTTGACATCAATTCTAAATTTATAAACATCTAACTTTTGCTGCTCTGTCACTTAATCACAATTTGGTTCTTGTAAATTATTCAAATCAATTTTAATGCATTGCTGATTAAATGGTAAGCTCAATTTTAAAACTGATAACATTCTAATTTTTTGTTCACACTCAAAGACTTTCCGTATTGAGATATTATACTGATCACCATAAGTCGCCAATATTGACCAAACCTTGCCTCAATGTGATCAGTTTGAAATTTGCCAGGTAATATTATAGCATTTTCAATTCTTCCATGCAATACTTAGTCAGTTCTAGAAATGCATAGGTTGTATGATGCAAAGCAGTGAAGGTTTCCTTGTTAATTTGCCATTTTTTCTAGAAATGCTATTCCAAGATGCTAACCAGTCACAGAATACAGAGAGAAATCTAAAATTTTCTTCATTTACTCTAAGTGGATTATAGTATTTATTTCTAAGGTGACAACCTTTATATGATGTTTTTACATTCATTATTGTCCATATATGTTTATATATTCTGCAAAATTAGGCAAACATTCCTGTTTTTCTGTCAATAATCCCTGAATAGAGTACTTATTAAAAATTTACAGAACTAAATTAACATTTTACCTTTCAAGATTAATAGGAGAAAGAGCTTTTGAGGTCAATTCATAACAATATTTCAAAATTGACTGAGATTCCAGGGCATGAAGTTTCTGTGAGGTACAAAATGGGGTACTTTGGATACTATTTAATTCATGATTTGTGTAGCAAGATGGGGATATTATCCTGACTTTTGTGAGTTAGAACTACTATATTAGAAAAGGAGGAAGAAGAAATAAGAGATGATAAAGGTTTTAAAAAGAGTAATGAACACAAAACAGGATGAACGATGATTTGACCATAGCGTGACCCTGAATGGAGAATTGAGTGTCAACCGGAAGTTTTGGGTGTTGACCGGAAGTCATGTGGTGACGTGGAATGACGAGGAAAAGGACGAGCCTCTTTTTGCTTTCGGACGCGTAGGGGAACGGACGGACTCTTGGTGCCTAGTATGGGGTCACAGTAATCAAGTAGTGTTCTCTCTGCCTTTCCTCCTTTCCGATACAGCACACGAGGTGAGCACGATAATAAAGTCTAGCAGTTGTGACTACATATTTCTCGCGTTATAATTTTTATCAACAAGAATACATTTTTAGTACCGTGAATATATCGCCGCCACCACCACACCACCCCGTTATGTATATCGCTTTGTGTACTGTTACCAGATATATGACAATGTTACAGATATCGTTTTAGTGCCCGGAAAAAAGGGACAACGTTACATTTGGACTGCAAAAGAAAGATATAGCTTTTTTATTTATAGCATTATCTGTTAGGATTGATAATACCTGAGAGCCTATTTCCTCTAAACCAATTATTATATGTTTAACTATATTAAATAAATTCTGAGCTTTAAGACATTTAGTTGGCATAACACGCACAACATCCTTATATGGTGAGAATACACTGCTAAGCATAAAAGCAAATGCACTTGTTGCAGCTTCATTTCTATTGTCAGATAAGCCAACAATATAACCACAAAATAAGGTTTTAGGTGAATTTCATCAACAAGTAAAGAGAATTTTTTCATTTTCATTATTATTAGAATCATTATTATTACTATTATTAGAAATTTTTCCATTATTATTATTATGTTATTATTATTACTATTATTATAATAATCTTAATATTACTTTTATTATAATTATATTATTAATATTATTGCTACAATTACTATTATCAGAATTATTCTATAATAATAATAATGATGATAATAATAAAGATAACAATAATAATTATAACGATAACAACAATAATAATTATAACGATAACAACAACAACAATAATAATAATAATAAAGACAACAATAATAATTATAACGACGACAATAACAACAATAATAATAATAATAGGTTAAACTTGCAAATCGTCGTCGAAATTAAAATGGAAAAATTTGTCGATTTGCAAACTAAATTTTGAAATTAAAATTTAAAAAGTACGATTCAAAACATTTGACTTTTTTTTCGGTAAGTCAAGTTAGTTATTGTTTTATTTTCTAAAATTTTAGTTTAGAAAATATTTCAAGATTCATTAAATAAAAGAAATAAAATAATTACTAACCTGGCTTACCAAAAAAAAAAAAGTAAAGTATTTTGAATCGGATTTTTAAAACTAATTTTAATTTCAAAATTTAGTTTGATGTATTGCAAATTGTCGTCAAAATTTTCTGTTTGAATTTTGACGACGATTTGCAAGTTTAGCATAATAACAATAACAATAATATTCCTTTCTTATTTGAATGAATTTATCGATATAAATTCATTCAAATAATAAAAAAACGTGTGCTTATTAGACATCAGACAAACATTAATTTTCTCGCTTTTAATTTGAGTTTTCAGGTATTTCCATATTAGGTCATCTAATGGTATTATCTCTTGCGCACTATTCTACATTAGTATCATGATTCTATTTGTATTTCTAATATTAAAATAAATTAACGCAATTATGAAAAATAAAAAAAAAGGTTTTGTTTACAATTGACAAACGACGGGAATTTATAAAACAAAGTTGATTTGTCGCTAAATGTTTTCATTTGATTTATTATTTAATTCGCTATAAAAAAATTCAATGTATGAAAAGACATACTAATTACATATTTAGAAAGATTTTTTTTTCTAACAGAAATATGCGATAAATAAGATTTGATTTTATGTTAAAATTTTAGTATGAAAAAACTATACTATGAATTCTAGGCTGAATATAAGCAAAATATAATTTTTTTAACTTGCTGTAAAAAATAATTCCATTGATAAAAACTCAATCAAATTACATATTTAGAGAGATTATTTCATTCTCTTTTGAACCATATGGATATCTTAAAGAAGATTGAACCGTAAATAGGCGAGAAAAAAGATGGACCGTTATTCTTCTTTTAAAAACGTTTTGAATTTCACTGGATATATTTAATCATATTATTCTAAGAATCCCCTTTTTTTTAATCACTTGAAGGATTTTTTTCAAAAACTTTTTGTGTAAGACTATTTTAAATTCAGTTTTTGTAATTGCTAATTCGCATATTAATTAAAATTTGATTCGCTGATTAAAAATGGATATATTTTATTCTAAGAAATATAAAAGTATTTGTAAAAATATTGATAAAAAGGTTTTCATTTTTCATTCAACACCGCAGTAGAAATAGAGCGGACATAGGCAAAGAGGCAGCAGGGTGGGGTTTGTGTGCTGATTGTAGCTGGAATATCAGCAGTAGCAGCTATTTTAGAGATTTCGAAAAATCGTTTGATTTTGGTTTAATTAATTAATTAATTGTATCTATTAATCAGTAAAAATCAAGAACCAAATTTGGAGTGTTTCTTAGAACGATATCAATGTGTATGCAAGATTTTAAATCTGAATGACCTCCCATCTCTCCTTTATATATTAGATAAAACTATTCAAAAATATTGTTTGGATAATCAGAATTAATGTTATGTTTATAAAAAATATTCCTTTATGAATTTAACGAATTAATATCTAGAATTTCTTTATAGTTTATTTTAAAATATGAGTTTTAAACACGCTGTCTTATGAATGTAAAAACATTTTAACTTTATAAGACCGCACGTTCATTGTCTTAAACATGATTTTGTGAATTACAAATACTTAAAAATAATTTAATTATTAAAGTTTCTATGAAATTTACTTATTTTTAATACAAAAAAATACCATACCTACTATTTTTAAAAAGTTTTGTCTTAGATCCATTTTTCATATAAATCTTTTGGGAACGAAAAATCAAACACTAAACTTTGTGGCCTCTGTATAAATTCCATTACAAAAAGGGACCACACACTTAAAAAGACATTTTTGTTTATAAAATAAAATTAATTAATTGAATATTTAAAAGGAATAGTTGTTTGAATATTTGCAAAACACTTCAATCATGTCGTATTTGGGTAAAATCAAAAGTCAGCCTACATTTGATGATATCACAGTGACATCAGACTCGAAGCAATAGACCTTATGTTTTAGAAAGTCTTGCCCCACCCCTGTGCTGTTTCATTTTATGATATCTACAGAAACTGATAATAGACGGTTTATAAAATTTTTTTTCTATAAAGATAAGAATCTGGATAATTATATGATAAGATTTTCATATCTTAGTAAAAAAAAAAAAAAAAGAACATGAATTCTGAATTTTGCTAAAAATGTCATTTTATTCTTTTTCAAACTTAAAATCGAAAAAGAAATGAAATACTTGCTGTTTTCATTGAATTATCAAGAAAAAATTTTTTTTTTAAAAATCTTCTAATATATTTCAAAGAAATCCCCCAATATATTTTAGGAAAAAACAATTTTAAATATAATTTCATCAACAGCTGAATAAATATCGAAATTTTCCTGAAAATTTGACTCTTAATTGATTTTTCATAGAATTTTTAAAAAATATGGTAGTCATAAATTGTTTTTGGCTATGTTAATTTCAATTCATTTAATTTTGTGAAAATGTAAACATTGTTTTCGTTCATGATTTTCATTATATCCGTAAGCTGAAAATTAAAAATAAACATCATCGGGTGTTTTTTTAATGTTTCTTTTTCGAATAGTTCAAAACTTTTGAAGATAATATTAATCTTTATGCAATTTTCATTGTGTTAAATATAGGGAGGGGGTAAATTTGACACATCCAACTGAATGTCCCTAAAGAACACATAATAACAATTTTGATATAGAAACCTGTTTTTCATTTAAAGTTCTATAGTTCAAAAATATTTATTCTTATTTCAATAAACACATCTGCATTTCTTCTCTGATTAAATAAAAACTTTTAGTATAAAAATATCTGTTTGGTTTGTTCATGAACATGAACTAACTTTTAAAAAGTTTTACAGTGAAATTCTTATGTATAAAAATCATCTGTTGTTTCTTTATGGAGAAAAGCAAAAGTTGTTCATTTGTAAACTGCTCCCAGCTAGGGTGCTTATTGGATACCTAGTTTCCAATTATTACATTTATTATTAATCAATCTCTCTCATTTTATTGACCTAATTCAAAATTGTTTCCTTTTCATTTCATTGATCATTTTTCATACCCAGAATATAACAGAACTGGCACCCCACAAACACTTTAATAAACAATTAAATATAGTTCAATAAATTATTTTGCCTTAAATTATTTATTCTGCTTTGAATAATTTGTATTAAAATATATGAATTTATTTTCTTACAATGCATGAATTATTCCATGGGATCATCTTTATTATTATTATTATTATTATTATTATTATTATTATTAATGGGATTTACTCATCCATATTGATAAAAATAAATTGAATAAATATTTACTTTATGCTGATGTTCCTGTTGTTGAGTTAATTGAAATATGAACTGATTGTAATATCATAATTCCAAAAAGGTAATGAATTTCATGTTTGTTTTTAAATAATACATTAATTCTTTTTTATTCATAGATATCAACTGCATTGAGAAGAAGAATTTTAAATGTAAAAAGACACATTTAAACACTACCAAAGAACAAATATATTCTTTTGATGTGTGTGGATCTACATATTGAGAACTCACAGGACAATTCTTTTTCATTGAAATTCATTACATGTATGTTTTCTCCTGATCAATATTTCAAAGAACAAGTGCAAAAAGATACTCCAGTGAAACCAACTGTTCTCCATTGTAGAGATCAGCAAAAAATTTTAAAAAAGCTTTTCACAACTGTGCAGATCAGCACTTCCCCTGAGATCAGAACTAAAAACAGATATGGAAACACGATCGGAAGCAAAAGTATTTTCTTGTAAAATTTGTGGATCCATATTTCCAGTGAGTTCTAACTTGAAAGAGCACATGCAAACACACTCTGGAGTGAAACCATTTTCTTGTGAAGTCTGTGGATCGGCATTTTCATACACTTCCCATTTGAAATGCCACATGCGAACACACACTGGAGAGAAACCATTTTCTTGTGAAGTCTGTGGATCAGCATTTTCACAGAATTCCCATTTGAGAAACCACATGCGAACTCACACTGGAGAGAAGCCATTTTCTTGTGAAATCTGTAGTTCAGCATTTTCAGACTCTTCAAATCTAAAAAGTCACATGCAAACACACACTGGAGAGAAACCATTTTCTTGTGAAGTCTGTGGATCAGCATTTTCACGGAGTTCCCATTTGAGAAGACATATGCACACACACACTGGAGAGAAGCCATTTTCTTGTGAAATCTGTGGATCATCATTTTCAACCCCTTCAAATCTAAAAACACACATGCAAGTACACCCTGGAGTAAAACCATTTTCTTGTGAAGTCTGTGGATTAGCATTTTCACGGAGTTCCCTTTTGAGTAGCCACATACGAATACACACTGGAGAGAAACCATTTTCTTGTAAAGTCTGTGGATCAGCATTTTCCCGGAGTTCCCTTTTGAAAAGCCACATGCGAACACACACTGGAGAGAAACCCTTTTCTTGTGAAGTCTGTGGATCATCATTTTCAAACCCTTCAAATCTAAAAACACACATGCGAACACACACTGGAGAGAAACCATTTTCTTGCAAAGTCTGTGGATCTGCATTTTCTGTGAGTTCCAGTTTGAAAACACACATGCAGATACACACTGGCGAGAAACCATTTTCTTGTGAAGTCTGTGAATCTGCGTTTTCACGAAGTTCTCATTTGAGAAGCCATATGAGAACACACACTGGGGAGAAGCCATTTACATGTGACATCTGTGGATCAGCATTTTCCGACCCTTCCAGTTTAAGAAGACACATGCGCACACACACTGGAGAGAAACCATTTTTCTTGTGAAGTGTGCAAAACTGCATTTTCCCAGAGCTCGAGTTTGAAAAAACATTTATGTACACACTGTGACACTCCACTTGTTATTGCATGACTATAAGTTTTAATGGTTCATCCTTACTAAACTTCCTATTATATAGTCTTTTATTTTGGTTTGGACTGGTCATTTTTGTAATGGTCTATTCAAGGGTTAAAGAAGCTTAGATGTTTAATTCTATTTTGTTATGTAAAGGGTCAAGTGTTTGCCATAAGAGCATTTTGAAGAATATCATTAAGACAATCATATAGCCTCTATGGCTTGACATAACCAGCCAATCGATTGACTTGAGCTTTTCTTCTGCTCATCTAGTCCAAGTAATGACAAAATGAGTGTTGCGTGTCATAAGACCATTTAGTACCCAGATCATAGACTTCTTAGTGACCATAATCCTGTCCTCAGCATTACTGGTCACCACCCACAGCCAACAGATGTTTCCATGTTAGGTTTCTTATCCCTCTGCAGAGGTGCAGTGTGCAGGTTCTACATTTTCAATTAAGGTTAATGAAAATAAAATTAATTCATAGAAATTTATCAAAAAATTGAATAAATAAATAAATAGATATGTAAGACCTTTATATATTTATTTTATTATATTATATAACAGCTATATTTTATATTAAACACTCTACCAATAATATTGCCGTTGGTACACCGTTCCAGCAAAAGCTGAAACAGTGACCATCTCATACTATATATATATATATATATACTATATTCATCGCTTAGTAGATGAACCTGCTTACCAGGGAAATATCATTGTACAACATGACCTCCTACCCAACGAATTCTCAGCACTTTAGTATTGTTCTGAAAAAACTGCTTGGTTTATTTTTGGTTGATCAAAGGTGCATTGTTATTTGAAACGAAGGTTTTATTAAAGAATGAGTACAGAAAAAAGTCGACACAATTAGGACATAGATATATGGCCCTTTAAGTTGAGTGACAAGTAATAACAATTTGTGTGGTCTTCTGTGTTCATCAAACCATTTGTGCGTATAAAATGTTGCAATATATATTTTGTTTATGCTTCTTTGGTCTATTAACGTAAACTATATTTGCATATAAATATACCTAGATAAGTATATATATGCATCTGTAAACAGGCCGACAAAGGGGCATATCTTTTTGTCTATCTCCCTCTCCTTTTTGTGGTTGAAGAAACTGATTATTACAGTCATAACTCTTCTGTGCACATTTAATTGAGGCACAAACTAATCTTACAAACGAAGTGTGTTGAAAAAAAACAAACAATTTCTTTGTTGAGAGGGGGGTCTGCAATTAAGTCCGACATTAACTGGTAAACTCTCTTCTTTTTCCTTTCCTTTACTTCACTTCATAGGTGAGTCAGGTGCATGCGCCGCTTTGCACTGATTTCCTACTATTCATGGACGTAGCTTTTCAACATCCAGACGTCTGCGCAATGCTTAAGTTTCATTTTTTCAACTTGGGAAGATGCAGGTTCGGTTCTGGCAGACAAGACAATGTCTTGTTCTTTTTCTCAAAGAACAGTTATCAGCCATCAACTGGCAAACTTCCTACCAACATAACACCAGATTTTCTGCCTTCAACACTACCAACACCACAACCGACTCGACCACCAAACATCAGATTCTTTCCACATTCCTACTAACACCTCAACCACTGAACAGCAGACTTTCCGCTCACATTACTACCAACACCTCATCACTATCAACACCACAACCAATTTGATTACTCAACATCACATCACTACCAACACCACAACCAATTTGATACCCAACATCACATCACTACCAACACCACAACCAATTTGATCACCCAACATCACATCACTACCAACACCACAACCAATTTGATCACCCAACATCACATCACTCACAACAATTTGATCACCCAATATCACATCACTACCAACACCACAACCAATTTGATTACCCAACATCACATCACTACCAACACCACAACCAATTTGATCACCCAACATCACATCACTACCAACACACAACCAATTTGATCAACATCACATCACTACCAACACCACAACCAATTTGATCACCAACATCACATCACTACCAACACCACAACAATTTGATCACCCAACATCACATCACTACCACACACAAACAATTGATCACCCAACATCACATCACTACCAACACCACATCACTCCCAACATCACATCACTACCAAACAGCACAATCGACTCGACCTCCAAATATCAGACATTTTGCTTACATCATTTCCAACACTACAAACTTTTCATATTTAATACAATTTGCTGAAATTTAAAACCTGTGTTTGTTTTTCCTGTTCCACTGTATGCTTGCTACTATAACATGTGGGGAAGTTATATTAACGTTGGAAGGCCTAAAGTAAGCTCCCAACATGGATACATAAAAACATTCCAACAAAGGTACAAAAAGATAACAATATTTATTCCATAAGTGACGGAGATACACATACATGACAAAGATATACAAAACAGATACATAAATGTATTATGTAGAAATAGGCATACAACTTGCATCTCAGGAAATGTCATTTACTGGTACGTGGTTGGGGGAGAAAGCCCACCACCTATGCATTAGAGGCGTCAGGTGCCTAATCCATTTTTACTTATTGCTGGCTTGAGTGGAAAAGAGGCAGGAATTCAGAATTCCTGCTTGTGGCTAATACCAATGCCACCTCTTGGTGAACGAACTGCAGCAAGGGAAGATAACTCACTTTGGACTTATGTCCACCCAGGCTTACTGTTTTACTGACCCAACACTACTAACCCTATCATGCATGCGCATTATCTGAAATTAACTTAATTGTTATTAAGAACACATTTTATGATATTTTTCTGTTAACACATGCAGTTGTATTGTTTTCGAAAAGTTTCTAAGATTTGTTTATTTCGCACGGACACTTTCAAAATGGCCACTGGCTTGTTTCAAAGTGAAAGTCAGTTAGCTAAATTCCTAGCATAAAATTATCTGAAATGAATTTAATTGTTATTAAGAACACATTTTATGATATTTTTGTGTTAAAGCATGCAGTTGTATTGTTTTCGAAAAAGTTTCTAAGATTTGTTTATTTCGCATGGAGACTTTCAAAATAGCTACCGGCTTGTTTCAAAGTGAAAGTCAAGGGAGGTTACTCTAATTGCCTTATTTGTTAGGAATTTTAACAACTAAATGTGGAAATAATTTAAATCATTATGTGGACATTGTTTCAATTGTACATAATCTTTATTAAATTTTAGTTATCACAATTAACACAATAAAATTCACTATTAAATGTTTCAGTGAGAAATTAAAGATATTGGGTGAAAATTCAATGTTTATCTTTTACTTCGAAATACCCGAATACGATGTAGTAAAAAGTTTCACTTGTGCATTACCATATATTATGTCTTCATCAGTGGAGGAAACATAATGAGTACCCAGATCACCAACTTCTTAGTGACTACAATCATGTTCTCAGCATTACTGGTCACCACCCACAGCCAACAGATGTTTCCATGTTAGGTTTCTTATCCCTCTGCAGAGGTGCAGTTGGTAGGTTCTACATCCTCAATTTTGATTGAGGCACATACTAATCTTGCAAACGAAGTGTGTTGAAAAAAAAACAAGTTCTTTGTTGAGAGTGGGGGGGTCTGCAATTAAGTCCAACGTTAACTGGTAAACTCTCTTCCTTTCCTTTCCTTTACTTCGCTTCTACCAACACCTCGACCACTAAACATCAGACTTTCTGCTCACATTATTACCAGCACCTTGATCACCCAACATCACATCACATTTCCTTTACACTCTATCCTTGAAAATAGCTACATGGAAGCTACATCAAAAGATAAGTGATATTGATGTGACACCACCATATGGTTATAAGACAGTGCATCATTTAAAACATTACGTTCTAATACAGTGGAAAAAATGTGAACGATGTACAAAAGCAAACTGTTGACAATGTATGGTGAACCATCATCGACCCTACTATAACATTTGGATGAGTTTATGAAAATTATGAACGAAAAACAATCTTTTCATTTTTGCAGCGTTAAATTTCTATTGAAATTTTAACGTAGACAAAAACAAGTTATGTTTAAAGTGAAATTAACTTTATTTCAAATTATGCCAGTGGAATTTGCGCCCTTTAAAAATTAAAATGAAAAAAGAAATGAGATGAATGAATATCTGAAAAACTTACTAATTTACTAGTAATATTTGTTAAATGCTATAAGCTTATATTCCTCTTCATAATATATTTTAAGTAACATCAGCAGGAGCTTAAAGCTCCGCCCACTTCCACACAAAGTCTTTTCCCACTCTTTGGAACGATTCTTTTTCAGTTCGTAATAAAATCTTTACATGGAAGGCATATCAAAAGATAAGTGATATTGATGTGACACCACCATATGGTTATAAGACGATGAATCATTTATAACATTATGTGGACATCGTTTTAAATGTACATATTAATACAGTGGAAAAAATGTAAAGGATGTGAAAAAGCAAATTTGAAACATGTGGAAACTGTTCACAATGTATGGTGCACCATCATCAACCCTACCATCACATTTGGATGAGTTTATGTGGCGACATATTTAAAACAGACACAGACAGCTTTGCTAATATTTTGCAACATATTTCACAATTGTACAATGTAAATTAAAAATTAATTTTTTGTAGCACCTAAGTTTAAGTTGTATAATTGCAATACCATAAAATAAGATTTTTTTTGTAGCACCTAAGTTTAAGTTGTATAATTGCAATACCATAAAATAAGATATTTTTTGTAGCACCTAAGTTTAAGTTGTATAATTGCAATACCATAAAATAAGATATTTTTGTAGCACCTAAGTTTAAGTTGTACAACTGCGATACACTAAAAAATAATATTTCCTTAATTAAAACTGACGTGTTATTTTATTCATCAAAATAAGAGAAAGAATATCTAAATATTCAGATTTTTTATTTATGTTTATTTAATGTCTTGATTATTTTTGTGACATTTTTTTAGATCAAATAAAAAAAAAAAAAATATAAAATATTTTTATTTTTTATTTCGCAATTGTACAATGTAACAATTTTTTTCAGTTCGTAATATAATCTTTACTGAGTTAACCTCGTGTGTCCAGCTCCTTACTTTTCTTTACTTATTGTAAATACTTGTTTTTCACACGCATTATTTCCACTATACAATACAAATACTCAGCTTCAACAGGTTATGTGCCCAGCCAGAAAAACAGAATTTACTTCGATGGAAATCCTGAACAAATCTAAATTATAAGAAATTAAATTCATCTCCTACCTACAATTACAAAAGCTAGCACATATTTTGGAATCTGAAATGGACGAAATCGATCCAGACAAAAATGCTGAAGTTTTTGCTCTGATGATACAGATGCTGGATAATAGAAGTCTTACTCTAATTATTAGAGATGCCAGAAATAATGGAAGATTGGCAATGAAAATATTGAGAGACCATTATGTTGGAAGCACTAAACCTAGGATAAATACTCTGTATACAGAATTGACATCATTAAAAATGTAAGCACATAAAAATGCCACTGATTATATGCTAAGAGGGGAGAATGCTGCATCATCATTAATTGCAGCCGGTGAAAATATATCAGACAGTTTATTTACTGCAATGATATTAAGAGGACTGCCCACTGGTTTTAAACTCTTTTCGATCGCGATAACACAGAGGAAGGATGAATTAAAATTTAACGAGTTCAAATCATCTCTCAGAAATTATGAATAGACTGAAAAATGTACAAAATGGACCACAAGAAGATTACTCGATGAAAGTGAATATCCAGCAAAAAGATATGAAACGCATATGATGTTTCAATTGCCAGAAGCTGGGGCACTGGAATTTTCAATGCAAAAACGCGCCAAAATTTTAAAAAAGATGGTGTGAATATTGCAAAAGAAATACACACAAC
Source organism: Doryteuthis pealeii (assembly GCA_023376005.1). Taxonomy (NCBI): domain Eukaryota; kingdom Metazoa; phylum Mollusca; class Cephalopoda; order Myopsida; family Loliginidae; genus Doryteuthis; species Doryteuthis pealeii. The sequence goes on along the minus strand of CM042171.1, from coordinate 691,422 downwards.
ACAAAATATTACCGAAATAAAAGAAAGAAAATTCAGTCAACTCACTGAAAGACACATATGAAAAGAATTAATTTCTTTTCACTGTAAGTACCGTTAAAAAATTTTTGAAGATGATACATTTAATTTGCTGGTAGATTGTGGAGCTACCGCTCATATAATTACAGATAAGACGAAATTCTTTTCGTTTTAATGAAGATTTTAATGCCTCACAACACACTATTGAACTTGCTGATAGTACTCAAACGATGGTAGATGGAAACAACGATGCAAATTTTTTACTAACAGATAATAAAGGCAATATTCATGAAACAACATTAAAAAAATGCATTATATATTCCTTCTTATAAAGAAAATATTTTTTGTTACAGTCAGTGACTCAGAATGGTGCTTCCCTCCATTTTTACAAAAATGGTGCCAAACTCAAGAAACCTAATGGATGTGTATGCAATATTAAAAAACAAGGAAAGTTATATTTCCTAAATAACATAAATCTATATGAACTCATACTTTAAAAGAATAACATAATATTCTTAGACATTGTAACAAAGAAGATGTTTTAAAATTAGAGCAAGCTGTAAAAGGCATGAAAATAAGTCATAAAAATAAATTTGATTGCAAAACTTGTACTCAAGGAAAAATGTGTCAATACAGAAATACAAAGGCCGATAAAAAAAAAAAATAAAATACTTGATTTGATTCATTGTGATTTGGCAGGTCCTATTGAACTAATTTCAATAAATGATTCAAGATATGCAATAACTTTTGTTGATGACTACTCTGGATTAATAGTGGTTTATTTTCTTAAAAATAAATCAGAAGCAGAAGATGCAACAGAAATTTTTTTTAGCTGATATGTCACCCTATGGATCTATTAAAAGATTAAGAACAGACAATGCTCTTGAATTTACTTCTACAACATTTTAAAATATTCTTGTAAAAATAAAATAAAACAAGAATTCTCAGCTCCTTATTCACCACACCAAAATGGTACTGCGGAAAGATCTTTGAAATGTCAAGATGTTTATTGATAGAATCTAAATTACCAATAAACTTGAGGAATTATGCAATTAGAACATCAGCTTATATAAGTAAAAGATGCTTCAATAGAAGAACTGGGAAAACTTTCTATGAAATGTTCACATCTCAAAAACCTGACATAAGCAATATGCATACATTTGGTAGTATATGCTTTGCCTATATCCAAAATAAAACAAAATTGGACTCAAGGAGTGAACAAGGAATTTTTGTTGGATATGATCCAACAAGTCCAGCTTATCTTATTTACTTTCCAGACAGAAAAGAAATTAAAAGAATAAGATGTGTATCTTTTCATGAAACTCAACAATCTGATGAAGAAGAAAACAGTTATTTTGACTATCCCATGAATAAAAATACTGAATCACTAAATGATAATAATAAAGAACTGGAAAATAAAAACACTGAATCACAAAATGATAGAGAAGAAAAACTTTCTAAACGAAAAATTAATAAACCCAAATATTTGGATGATTACATATTAGATGATTCAGACAACTTAGACACAACAAACTGTTCAATTGATTATTGTTATAGAGTAAGCAACATTCCACAAAGCTATGAAGAAGCCATCATATCTACTGAATGATTCAGACAACTCAGACATAACAAACTGTTCTATTGATTATTGTTATAGAGTAAGCAACATTCCACAAAGCTATGAAGAAGCCATCATATCTACTGAATGATTCAGACAACTCAGACACAACAAACTGTTCTATTGATTATTGTTATAGAGTAAGCAACATTCCACAAAGCTATGAAGAAGCCATCATATCTACTGAATGATTCAGACAACTCAGACACAACAAACTGTTCTATTGATTATTGTTATAGAGTAAGCAACATTCCACAAAGCTATGAAGAAGCCATCTTATCTACTGAATGATTCAGACAACTTAGACACAACAAACTGTTCAATTGATTATTGTTATAGAGTAAGCAACATTCCACAAGCTATGAAGAAGCCATCATATCTACTGAATGATTCAGACAACTCAGCACAACAAACTGTTCTATTGATTATTGTTATAGAGTAAGCAACATTCCACAAAGCTATGAAGAAGCCATCATATCTACTGAATGATTCAGACAACTCAGACACAACAAACTGTTCTATTGATTATTGTTATAGAGTAAGCAACATTCCACAAAGCTATGAAGAAGCCATCATATCTACTGAATGATTCAGACAACTCAGACACAACAAACTGTTCTATTGATTATTGTTATAGAGTAAGCAACATTCCACAAAGCTATGAAGAAGCCATCATATCTACTGAATGATTCAGACAACTCAGACACAACAAACTGTTCTATTGATTATTGTTATAGAGTAAGCAACATTCCACAAAGCTATGAAGAAGCCATCATATCTACTGAATGATTCAGACAACACAGACACAACAAACTGTTCTATTGATTATTGTTATAGAGTAAGCAACATTCCACAAAGCTATGAAGAAGCCATCATATCTACTGAATGATTCAGACAACTCAGACACAACAAACTGTTCTATTGATTATTGAGTAAGCAACATTCCACAAAGCTATTATTTCAGACATTCTATTTATAGAGTAAGCAACATTCCACAAAGCTATGAAGAAGCCATCATATCTACTAAAAAATTGAAATGGAAAAAAGCAATGAATGATGAAGTAAATGTTCTTAAAGAAAATGGAACTTATGAACTTACTCCTCTACCCCAAAACAAAAATATTGGAGGCAGATGGGTATATCCTGTAAAATTAGGACCGTACAATGAAGAACAGTTTAAGATTAGATATGTAGCCAAAGGATTTTTCACAGGTAGAAAATGTTGATTATCAGGAAACTTTTGCACCGACAGCAAAAATGATATCAATTAGGTTGTTAATGCAGATCGCAGTACAAAACAATCTTATTATACATCGGATGGATTTTAAAACATCATATCTTAATGCAAATATCGACTGTGATATTTATGTAGAACAACCAAAAGGTTTTGTGCAAATGGGTAAGGACGGTGAGAGATTTGTTTGCAAACTAAAAAAGTCTTTATATGGACTGAAATAAAATGGAAGAAATTGGAACAATTTATTGTACACTTTTTTTAACTAATCAAAATTTTGAGCAATCATTAAATGATTATTGCATATATATATATATATATATATATATATAGTTTTTTTCCGTGGTTAGGGTCTTTCCACCCAAGCTGATGCAGGTAGACCATAAGGAGAGCTCAATGTACCTAATACCAGTGAGTAGAAGGACAGAGCAAGATATTTAGTAAATGAAGAAAAACTCTAAACTTGCTTCATTACAATAATTTATTTCAACCGTATTAATACGGCATCTTCAGGTAATCACAAGAACATGACTCTTACTGAGAATTTCCCAAAGTAACATCTCTTTTATATCTATCAATTTAGGGAGGGAGGGTTGGTGTCTTATTTTGGAATGGGTGGGTTAGTTTCTTTGGATGAGGCGGGGAGGTCTATGTTTGGATGAGGTGTGGCTTAGCTTGGGGCATATTCCTTGGAGAAATAGTTGTAAGAGTGTATATACAAAATGAGCAGAATTTCAAGGCTAAAAATAATTTAAAAAAGAGAAAAAAGAGAAAAAAGAAGTATCTAGCCGGTCTTGGTTAGGACCAACTTGAAGCAATTTTACGCCCCCAACATAAGGGGGGTTAAAATCAAGTGACCTGAAAAAAATGAGAAAGTTTTGAAATAAAATAAATAATGCATTATAAAGATCATTCATTGACACATAAACACTGAAAATTTAATTAAAATCCGATAATTTCCTGATTTTTGGTAAATTATTTTTTGTAGGGGGGCTAAAGTCATTTTGTCAAAAACGAATTTTAGCCTCTGTTTGCTAATGCATAGTAAATAAATGTGTTCTAAAATAAATGTGGCAAAAAATCGGAATTATGTCCCTTGTTTTATCGGTCTTATGAAAATTTTCCTGTATTTTTTGCAAATCAACGACACATTTTCTGGAGAAGATTATTTCTATTTAAAATATCAGATTTTTTTCTCCATCTTCTTTAACGTTGACTAAGAAATCAGAAAAAGAAAAAGGAAAGAAGTAAGTATAACATTCAGGATATTATTTGTCTAAACAAATTTAAGAAACAAAACAAAAAAAAAACGTAATTTACTGAAAAAATTTGTTTTCACTGAAGAAGTGAACTATTTTTAATTTCTGACAATAATTTATAGATATAATTTATATCTATAAATTTTTATATTTTTATGTCATATAAATTTTTATATTTTTATATCATATAAAAATATATGTAATCTTTTGTAGAGATAGGCAAATTTGTCATTTGCTAGGAATTTTAAAAGCAAATTAGAAATAATTAAATCTATTATTTAAGGTCAAACTTTGTCTAAATCGATAAGTAGTAATATATAGGGACTGGCAAACAGAGCCTCAAAGTCATTTTCGACCAAATGACTTTAGCCCCCCTACAGAAAATTATTTACCAAAAATCAGGGAATTATCGGATTTTAATGAAATTTCCAGTGTTTATTTATCGAAGAACGACCTTTATAATGCATTATTTATTTTATTTCAAAACTTTCTCATTTTTTTCAGGTCGCTTGATTTTAACCCCCCTTATGTTGGGGCGTAAAATGTTTTGCAAGTTAATCATTTTTTATACTAATTATAGTATAAATAATGAGATAAAAGACCGAAGTTATGAATAGAAACAAAAAAAAATTACGGTGGCTTTTCTATGAGAAAATAAGTACCGAAAATCGAAAAGTAAAATGTAAAAAAATGATAAATAATTAATTTTTTGGAGATTTCTTTTTTACTCATTTCGATAATTATTTAATTGGCTATTATTTTATAAAAGAAAAAAAATATACATCGATGTTTTTTCTGAAGGGGTACATTTTCAATCGAGTTTTTCTTCTAAACTTATTACTTTCGTCAACAAAAATAAGGTTTGCATTAAGTAGATATTAATTTTTAGAATCTAAAAATATAAGATTTTAAACTGACCGTAAGGCTTTTCATATTTTAAATGAATTTTATATATTAATTTTTCTTTATACAGAAAATAATTTACCAAAAATCAGGGAATTATCTGATTTTAATGAAATTTTCAGTGTTTATGTGTCAATAAATGATCTTTATAATGCATTATTTATTTTATTTCAAAACTTTCTCATTTTTTTCAGGTCGCTTGATTTTAACCCCCCTTATGTTGGGGGCGTAAAATGTTTTGCAAGTTAATCATTTTTTATACTAATTATAGTATAAATAATGAGATAAAAGACCGAAGTTATGAATAGAAACAAAAAAAAATTTTTACGGTGGCTTTTCTATGAGAAAATAAGTACCGAAAATCGAAAAGTAAAATGTAAAAAAATGATAAATAATTAATTTTTTGGAGATTTCTTTTTTACTCATTTCGATAATTATTTAATTGGCTATTATTTTATAAAAGAAAAAAAATATACATCGATGTTTTTTCTGAAGGGGTACATTTTCAATCGAGTTTTTCTTCTAAACTTATTACTTTCGTCAACAAAAATAAGGTTTGCATTAAGTAGATATTAATTTTTAGAATCTAAAAATATAACATTTTAAACTTAACATCAGCATTTTCATATTTTAAATGAATTTTATATATTAATTTTGAATGACTTTTTACAAATAATCAGAGATCTTAAAACAATTATTTTAGTAGCCATAAATTAGGATTTAGATTTTTTTTTATTGTGACTGAAAAAGAATAGAAAGAAAAATAGTTTGGAAATATTTTAGAAACAATAGATAATTGTTTACAATGTAGATAATCAAAGGACAAAAGATTGTTTACAAACGAGAAATAATAGTTGAAAATTCCAATGATGATATTTATATCAATAGAAAACTGAACGGTCATTGGAATGCCACGTGTAACAGAATCAGCTGATATTTGAACATTCAGATGGTAATATCTACGTCATTAGAAAACTGCCGATATTCAATGGAATGCACAAAGATCAGCTGATTTTTGATGAATAATTGATATTATAAAAAAAAGGAGTTTAGAGGGAGAAATAGGCAGACAGAATCGGAACATCACCAAAATCACACAGAGAGTTGAGACACGTCAAACAAAGGCTTCGCTCAAAAGTCATAACAACTCAATCTGTCTCACACCTTTTCTCTCTTTCCAACTTGACACTGTATAAGCAAAAATATTCTTTACTTACTTTGTTTTGGTTAAAAATCACGGCCAACCACTCTTATCAATGTAAGTCTTTTTTCATTCATAAAAACAATACAAACAATACGGACTCACTCAACATACACTACTAACTACAGACACATATCGTCTGTCACCTCGTTGAAAGAACAAAACTATACCACTTGTATTGTATTTATGTATATAAAATTGTTTATTGTATCATAGGGACTAGCAAAAAAAATCGGATACTACGAGTTTTAAAAGCGAATTAAGAATAATTAAAACTTTTATTTAAGGTTAAACTTTGTCTAAATCGATAAGTAGTAGCATAATAACCAACATTAAAAAAAAGAAAAATATAATTACATATGCAGTTTATTTTAAAAAGATTTAAAACTATTTGTTTTGGTCAATTTCGACGATATCCGCCATTCAGCCTCTTTTTCGATGGTTTTAAGTGCTTGTTTATAATTTTACTGTAACATTCGCGATTGCAAAAAAATTTACCAAAAATCAGGTAATTATCTGATTTTAATGAAATTTTCAGTATTGATTTAACAATTAATGAATTTTATAATGCATTAGTTATTTTATTTCAAAACTTTAATTTAGTATTTTTGCTATGAAAAATTAATATATAAAATTCATTTAAAATATGAAAATACCGATGTTAAGTTTAAAATGTTATATTTTTAGATTCTAAAAATAAATATCTACTTAATGCAAACCTTATTTTAGGCGCCAAAAATAATAAGTTTTGAAGAAAAACTCGATTGAAAATGTACCCCTCCCCCTTTTAAGCAGAAAACACATCGATGTATAATTTTTTCTTTTATAAGATAATAGCCAATTAAATAATTATCGAAATGAGTAAAAAAGAAATCTCCAAAAAATTAATTATTTATTATTTTTTGCATTTTATTTTTCGATTTTCGGTACTTATTTTCTCATAAAAGCGCAACCGTAAAAAAATTTGTTTTGTTTCTATTCATAACTTCGGTCTTTTATCTCATTATTTATACTGTAATTAGTATCGAAAATGATCAACTTGCAAAACATTTTACGCCCCCAACATAAGGGGGGTCAAAATTAAGTGACCTGAAAAAAATGAGAAAGTTTTTAAATAAAATAAATAATGCATTATAAAGATCATTTATTGATACATAAACACTGAAAATTTCATTAAAATCCGATAATTCCCTGATTTTTGGTAAATTATTTTCCGTAGGGGGGCTAAAGTCCTTTGGACAAAAACGAATTTTAGACTCCGTTTGCTAGTCCCTATGTATCAATTTTGTCTTCTTCTCTTGTTTTGTGCGGAGACTACATTTCCGTATATACATTTAAATTGTGGGGATCAAAACTCGGATCTTCTTTAACCACACAAACACCAAACAAATCGGCCCCTACAAAAAATATAATATTTTAAACTTAACATCAGCATTTTCATATTTTAAATGAATTTTATATATTAATTTTTCATAGCAAAAATACTAAATTAAAGTTTTGAAATAAAATAATTAATGCATTATAAAATTCATTAATTGTTAAATCAATACTGAAAATTTCATTAAAATCGGATAATTACCTGATTTTTGGTAAATTTTTTTGCAAACGCGAATGTTACAGTAAAATTGTAAACAAGCTCTTAAAAACATCGAAAACGAGGCTGACTGGCTGATATCGTCGAAATTGACCAAAACAAATACTTTTGAATCTATCAAAAATAAACTGCATGTGTAATGATATTTTTCTTTTTTTAATTATGGTTATTATGTTACTACTTATCGATTTAGACAAAGTTTGACCTTAAATAATAGATTTAATTATTTTTAATTCGCTTTTAAAATTCCTAGCAGATGACATATTTGCCTATAGCTACTTTGTTGAGACATTTGTATCACATATTTCGAACCATTCAAAATATTTATGCATGTAAAAATCCTTTGCAATCAACTTAGTATTTATATCTTTTAATTAAAAATAATGACTGATGAGATATTCAATACGTGTTAAAAGGTTTTATGTGCAGCGATCGCAAAGGGAGGTAATAATTTTAAATTTTTTTTAGAATTTTCAAACTATTACCAAAAATCAGGGAATTGTGCGATTTTAATTAAATTTTCACTTTTTTAAAAAAAATGTTTAAAATTAATTCAGAATGTTTTTTTTTTTTTAAAAAACTTTGGTATTATAATAATCATCAAATAGATTCAAAACAAACCTTAAGCCGAATGAGAAATTCTTGAAATTTTTTTTTGATTGTAAGATTATATACTGTAAATTTGAAAGATAAAAAGAAAGAAAGATTTATTTTCTTTGTCAAGACATATTTATAACATATTTTGAACCATTCAAAATATTTATGCATGTAAATATCTTTTGCAATCAACTTTGTATTTTTCTCTTTCAATTAAAAATAATGTCAGATAAAATATTCAAAATGTGTTAAAAGGTTTAATATGCAGAGATCGCAAATAGAGGTAATAATTTTTTAATTTTATTTTTTAGAATTTTCAAACTATTACCAAAAATCATGGAATTGTGCGATTTTGATGAAATTTTCACCAAACTATTCGTTAATAACTTAATTTTATAATAATTAGCTTTTTTTTTAAAATTAAAATTAATTCCTGTAGCCCAATTTTACATTTCTAGAAAGATCAAATCCAGAAGAACATTACGGATTATATATACAATATATTACAGTAAATATTTTTTACGTTGCCCCCCTGCACTATTTCATTTCATATGTGTAAAAAAAGAACCAATAATATATGTTTTTTTAATTTTTCTCTGGAAAGATAAGAATCTGGATAATTAAATAATAAGATTTTCATAAAGTTCTATGAATGATTTATCTTAGTAAAGACAAAAAAAAAAACAACAAAAAAACAACATCTGTTCTGAATTTTGCTAAAAAATGTCATTTTATTCTTTTTCAAACTTAAAATCGAAAAAGAAATGAAATACTTGCTGTTTTCATTGAATTATCAAGAAAAATTCTTTAAAAAAAAATCCTTCTCATATATTTAAAAGAAATCCCCCAATATATTTTTGGAAAAAACAATTTTAAACATAATTTCATCAACAGCTGAATAAATATCGAAATTTTCATGAAAATTTGACTCTTAATTGATTTTTCATAGAATTTTTTAAAAAGCTGGTAGTCATAAATTGTTTTTGGCTATGTTAAATTTCAATTTATTTAATTTTGTGAAAATGTAAACATTGTTTTCGTTCATGATTTTCATTATATCCGTAAGTTGAAAATTAAAAAAAAAAATCATTGGTGTTTTTTTAATGTTTCTTTTTCGAATAGTTCAAAACTTTTGAAGATAATATTAATCTTAATGCAATTTTCATTGTGTTAAATATGGGGGGGGGGTGACACATCCGACTGGATGTCCCTAAAGAACACATAATAACAATTTTAATATAGAAACCTGTTTTTCGTTTAAAGTTCTATAATTAAAAAAAAATTCTTATTTGAATAAACACATCTGCATTTCTCCTCTGATTAAATAAAAACTTTTAATATAAAAATGTCTGTTTATGAACATGAACTAACTTTAAAAAAAACCTACTGTGAAATTCTTATGTTTAAAAATCATCAGTTATTTCTTTATGGTGAAAAGCAAAAGTTGTTACTTTACAAACTGCTCCCAGCTAGGGTGCTTATTGAATACCTGGTTTCTGATTATTATATTCATTATTAATTAATCTCTCTCATTTTATTGACCTAATTCAAAATTGTTTCCTTTTCATTTCATTGATCATTTTTCATACCCAGAATATAACAGAACTGGCATCACACAAACACTTTAATAAACAATCAAATTTATTTCAATAGAATTCTTTTACCTTAAATTATTTATTCTGCTTTTAATAATTTGTGTTAAAATATATGAATTTATTTTCTGATAACACCTGAATTATTTCATGGAGCATCTTTATTATTATTTGAGTTTTCACATCAGTGTTAGTGATTCTGGAGTCTGAGTGACAGCAAGTTATTATCTCTCTCTGGG